>JAOPTO010000660.1:0-18391 GCA_033822845.1 Tetrapedia diversipes | reverse complement strand
TGAAAACTCTTGAAAACTGTTATGAAATACTAAAAACTCAACAGGTGCAAGTATACTTTTGTGACTGACTGTACGTACACCTTAACCTCCATCTGACACATCGACAACCTCTAGTTTCTAAAACTGATAGTCCTTCGATAAAACCTGCGATTGCAAAGCTTCTGTTCTTTCGAATTAACCAAAGCGTTGAGCTTTCACGATCAGTGTATGCTCATTCGCGTCGAAGAACGAGGAAATGGCAGGCGGAAAGTAAATGAAGGGAAAAAGGGAAAAGAGCGGGAAAGGCGACGCAATGGCGACGAGTGGCGGATGAGCTAATGAAAGAGAGTCAGACAGAGACAAAGAAACGCAGAAAAAGAGATAAAGAGAGAGGCAGAGATAAGGAGAGAGCAAGAGACTCAGAAAGAGAGACAGAGAGAGACAAAAGAGAGAACGAGAGATAAAGAGAAAGACAAACAGAGAGACAAAGAGAGAGCAAGAGACGCAAAAAGAGAAAAAGAGACAAAAGACAGAGGCAAAGAGAGAGCAAGAAAAAGAAAGAGAAAGAAGCAAAGCTAGAGATCAGGAGAGAGCATGAGATTCAGAAAGAAAGAGAGAATAAGGGAGAAACAGAAAGAAAAATGGAGAGGCAAGGAGAGAGCAAGAGACAGAAAGAGAAAGAGGCAAAGACAGAGATAAGGTGAGAGCAAGAGACGCAGAAAGAGAAAAGGGGACAAAGATAGAGGCAACGAGAGAGCAAGAGACGCAGAAAGAGAGACAAAGACGGAGACAAGGAGGGAGCAAGAGAGACAGAGAGAGATAGAAACGAAGGGGGTAGGTAATTATCCATAGGAAGGTTCAAACTGGAAAGCAAAGTCGAAGGGTGCCTCTCTCCCGTGAGAGGCGTGAATTACACAGCGAGGCAAGCGAGCCGGCAGACAGGCTCATTGTCCTCCGCTAGTTTAATTAATGCAGCTGAACCGGCACCAGCCTCTCGTTCCTCCTCTCTTTCCATTCGTCTGGCTCCTGCCTGGCCTCTCCTTTCCTCCCCTCCCAACCCTCCACACCCATCCTACGCCCTCTGCTTCCACGCAACCGTCAGGATCTTCGATGATGCACGGAGATATAGGAGCGGAGGCGACTACGAAAGGGGGAGGGAGGAGGAGGAGGAAGAGGAGGAGCTCCGTTGGTGCGCGCCGTTGCACCAGGATTTCGACGATGATCTGTCAATTAGCGACGCGACACCGACGGCTTTTATTGCCGTTGAAACGCCGCACCGGTGTCCCCTTCAGCTGCGCGATTTATATTTGAGCTCACGGCAGCTTCTTGCGTGGCTGCTCACTTCGCGAACGAGCTTACAGTAGGAAGACTCTACCCTACGGGGAAGGTCGTAAGTTGCTTCAGAAATTAAAACGGGTACAGTAATGCTTGGATAAGTGAACGACGACAGCAGACTTGCAGTTATGAAAGCAAAATCGAGATTCAGTTCCAGGAAAGGTTCAAGCCGAGCTTTGGCGTGCGTCTTTGTAGTTTGTCGAACGTAGAAAAGGATAGCGAATCAAGCAAGACAAAATATTAATATTTTTGTTTTTGAATGAAATCATTACCAATGTGTTTGTGAGGTCTTTCTGATTAAAATGAGACCAAACACGATATGATTCGGATCATATTTGTGGTCATTACCGCGTTCGTGGTTATGATACACGTTTAACCCTTCCCGTGCCATTTAGCTCGACGAAACTCGGGCCCAAGCGGCACACATCGACGCACGCTAAACAGACCACACTGATGTTTGTAAACAGTCGCAATACGAACCGAAATGTAGATGCCCGCGATACCTGTGGTATAGTGAATTTTACGCGATACTGCTGTTGAGGAAGTAAACTCTTACGCTTTTATTTTTATAATATTATAAATTTATTATATTTTGTATATAATATTGTAGGATATGTATAATAGTTTGGTCCTCTGACAAATATAATAATACTACACCTAAAAGTAAATGGTATATTATTTAAAAGAATTTAATCATAAAACTGTCTGAATATCTAAAAAGGAAATACGTACAATTCTAGAAATCCTCCATGGTATGATACTTCTCAAAACATTTTGGCAGATGTAAAGCCACTTTACATTTCGCGCATTCCCACTTCGTTGCGCTTCGAATTTTGTGTTTATAGCAAACTTTGCACATCCTTGTTGGATGCTTATTCCGAGGTGTCGGATCTATATTTTTGGGGAAATGAGCCCAATATTGAGCTTGGAGTCGAAGGGGTGTTTCAGCTGATGATTTCCCACGCATTTTGTAGTCCGGTAATTTAACAATTTGTAAAATTGCCTCCGCTATATTTACACGGTAATCAACATAAGTCTCCCGTTTTCGACTGTAAATTGTTTTCTGCATAACATAGGTATTAAACAGAACCATATCTGATATGTAGAAGAAAAGCTTTCGGTATCCTTTCATGACTTTTCTCATTATTGGGAAACATGCTAACATCTGATCTTGACGATCAACTCCACCCATACCCTTATTATATTCTACAATACATTTTGGCTTCATTACTTTCTGTAATTGTTTGTTTGATTCCTCGACCATCTCTATAGTTTTGTGTTTTGTGGAGAGCATATAAACGTCGCGCTTGTCCTTCCATCGCAGAGCTATGATATTATTGCAAGATCTCCACATAAATTCTCCTTTCTTCAAAATATGCTTTTGCAAGTCCTGTGGCATATTTTTTCTGTTCTTGCGTACGGTCCCGATAACGTTTGTCTTTCGCTGGTGTAATTTTAGAAACAGATCGGGTGAAGAGTACCAGTTATCCAGGAATAATGTATATCCTTTGTTAATTATAGACTTTGACAACTCTATCGTAACGTTCTCCGACGCACTATCGTTTCGATCAATTTTGTCCTGGCCGGTATATATTTTAAATTCATAACAGAAACCGGTACTTGCCTCGCACAATTTGTAAATTTTTATTCCGAATCGAGCTCTTTTTGACGGATTGAACTGTTTGTACGATAAACGCCCCTTAAATTTCATCAAGGATTCATCTAAGCTAACGTATTCACTCGGTGTGTAAATTTCTTTAAATTTTTGATTCCAAAAATTAATTACAGGTCTTATCTTGCGAAGTCGGTCTTTACTATCATCAGTTTCATTATTGGAGAAATGTAAAAATCTCGAAATTTGTCGAAATCTTTTAAAAGGCATCGTTTGCCTAAATATTGGCGTTTCTAATACACCTCTTCTAGTCCAATAAAGCTGAACATTTGATTTCTTTACTTCACCCATTAATATACAGAGCGCATAATAGGCCTTGATTTCGTCTGAAGTGACAGAATACCACGTGTCGTCCACATACCGTTTTTTACGTTCGTCGTGTAGAGTTTGATCTGCGAAGCGATTTGTTTCCGTGACCAGGATTTCCCAAAACTTGTTATCAAATGTAATGAAGAATAGCTCTAGTATTCTTGGATTGGCACTTAAATTATTTAAAACAGACGCTTTTATTCCATGATTTTCGGAATACTTCCAAATTATCGGTGTGTTTGTTACTTCTTGCCAAATCCATGCTTGTCGTGTCGTACTTTCTTCTTCACAACTCTCATCTACAATCATGCGCCTTACACGCTTTGCGACTGGCATAATTATGTCACTGTCAGAAGATTCGTTATCACTATCTTTATATAACACTTTTGTATCTTGCATTTTGGAGGGGTTTCTTAAACTTGAATAATTGAACTACTTCGTGAAGGCAACGAATCGTGTCTAGCTATCACGAATTACTGATAGAAACTAGCATTCCGTCACGACCATAACAGGCAAAAAATCAGTCCGCGAGCTCGACTTCTTATATTTATGTTTGGCCGAAGTATCCGGTCGCGACTCAGACTCGCGATATTTATGTTTGGGCCAAAATCTTCATCGCGAGTCAGACTCGCGATATTCATGTTTGGGCCAAAATCTTCATCGCGAGTCAGACTCGCGATATTTATGTTTGGGCCAAAATCTTCATCGCGAGTCAGACTCGCTAAAGTACGGGAAAGGGTTAATGTTAATGGGTAAATATTATCCAAAGTATATCGTGTTTGGACTCATTTTAATCAGAAGAACCTCACAAATATATCTGTCGAAGTTTCATTGGAAAGAGATCAAAAACAGAGAAGTTTCGTCTTTGCACATATATTGCTTCACTGTTATTTGAATCCGGATCAGATTACATTATTCACGGTTTGCTCGATGTCCGGCTTTTCATGGCGTGTCGAATAGGGTATCTCCTCAATACTGGACCTATTATATTTTACTATACTTCACTTATCCAAGCAAATGTGGGTAGCAGTTATCCAAGCTCTACTGTACTATGCGTTCACGAGAAGTTGGCTAGCGAAAGGAATTCGGGTCTGATTGATTCTAATCTATATAAGACCATGTTTCCTAACATGATTACAAAAATAGAGCACACGTGTTTTCACAGTTGACCGAAAAGATGACATCGACGAATCGGATTGGATGTCATCGCGTGACTAAAAGAATTGGGCAAAGCGAGTGAAATATCCCTCTCATGCCTGTGACGTTCCGCGAGACTTCTTGCCAGCAACCCATAGTAATGTAAACAGATGCGGATGAGGAGACATGCGACTGTTAGGATTGTAGAAAAAAATCTTTTACCTAGTATCAGTGTATCTATTTACATGCTTATGATGTATGAAGAAAAAGTTCAGGTAGTTACAAAGTTTCATTAAACACAAAGAAATTTTTTATTTAAAAGAAACAATAACAATAATAGCCATCTGTGAATCTATAAATAGTGGAAGAAAAATAAATAAAAAGAGAAAAGAATTAAATGATTCCTTGGAAAAGGGGCGTAAATTTTAATTAAAATAAGGTGTACAAAATTTAATTTTTAACTTTTAATTTTAATCTTTTGTCTCTGTTAATGAATTTCAGATGTTTCATTTCAAACAGTAGGCTGTAAGTTTCATTTTAACGTATAAAAATAATTAATAATTACCAACAATTATGCTTCATAAAATTCAGAACGAAATTCGCCACTCTCGTTTCACACGCAACAGTCTCGTAATATATTTCATAAATTTCGGAGGAGAGCAGAAAAACGATTCACTGCCCGCTGCAGCAGGCGAATAGCAGCTGATGTAACACACGTCCTTTTTTCATTTTGAAAAATTAATGATATAAAATAAATAAATAAATGACAGATAAATTAAATTAGTTAAATTGTTACAGTTAAATCTTTCATTTACGCTTACAAAAATACGAATTTACATATTGATCAAAATCAACGTTCATATTAGAATTACTAATGTGTCGAACGCAATCGGTTAAATGTCCAAAATGAGTTTTGTGATTAATCCTTTGCGCTTGTTCACTGTTACCAACTGATAGAATATTAACTTGAGGTCGAACCACATAAAACGTAATACAAGTGTGATGACCTTCTTGCCTTCGTCACTAGGAGGGATTTACCGACTACCTTTCTCGCAAATACTCGAGTCCGACTCGGTTCCTATAAATGCGAGTTCTGACCTGTTCCTTCCTATCCCTGTGTCTAACGCATAGGCCTGCCAGGTAGCCTTACTGATGAGAGAACACGAATAGATTACATATAATTTATGAAATATAACACGATAGTCCTAATATCACACAGGATCATCATAGATGCCACAATTATATAATTATTTATTGATTTTCAACACCAACTTGAAAGATTTTCAAGCTGAAAATATTCACTAAGGTTCACTTATATTAAATTTCATTGAACTTAGTTAAGTAATGTACTACAATTCACGTGTATAACTGTTTATCTGATAATTTGCAAATATAACTATCATTCGATGAACAGTCAAATGCAAAGGGGTTGAAGCAATTTAAATCCAAAATCATGTTAGTAGTGTCTGCGGATATCACACTTTAAACATAGTTGCACCGGAACTCTTAACCTCATAAGTAGCTTATTTCGTCCAGAAATACATGCCTAAACAACTAATTTTTTTATTTGGATAAAGCAATAAACGGAAACCAAATAAGAACATCTCTGTACATGTATATTATACTCAAACGAATATATTCGGATTAGATATGGTGTTATACACTACTTAACTTTATTTAAATATATTCGTCTTAGGCATTTTGTAATACATATGTTAATGACGAATATATCCGTCATAGTTACTTAAGAATAGACAAATAAGAACATCTCTGTACATGTATATTATACTCAAGCGAATATATTCGTCTTAGGCATTTTGTAATACATATGTTGATGACGAATATATCCGTCATAGTTACTTAAGAATAGACAAATAAGAACATCTCTGTACATGTATATTATACTCAAGCGAATATATTCGTCTTAGGCATTTTGTAATACATATGTTGATGACGAATATATCCGTCATAGTTACTTAAGAATAGACAAATAAGAACATCTCTGTACATGTATATTATACTCAAGCGAATATATTCGTCTTAGGCATTTTGTAATACATATGTTGATGACGAATATATCCGTCATAGTTACTTAAGAATAGACAAATAAGAACATCTCTGTACATGTATATTATACTCAAGCGAATATATTCGTTTTAGGAATTTTGTAATACATATGTTGATGACGAATATATCCGTCATAGTCACTTAAAAATAGACAAATAAGAACATCTCTGTGCATGTATATTATACTCAAGCGAATATATTTATCTTAGGCATTTTGTAATACATATGTTAGTGACGAATATATCCGTCGTAGTCACTTAAAAGGTTAAAGGAGGCAAATCTCAAACGGAGAAAACGGCAACAAATTCGTGACCATTTCTCTCGGTCAAGATGAGTGCGATGGGTAGAGAGAAAATTCCCCTCTTTGAAAGGAGAACTGCAACTGCCTACTTCGGAGTTGAGAACCACGATCTGTTGCGCCCGCTGTCGAATCAAAGGGAGAAAACGCGAAGAGGAAGGAACACGGAGGAGCAGAAGACGATCCCTGGCGTCCCCCCACCCCACACCCCGCTTGAAAATCGACTCTCTCGAAGAAGGTTAGATGGAGAAGAATGGCTTGAGAACGAAACGATCGAGGATCTGATCCTTGTCTGATCTTCTTTCACTTCTTTCTTTCTTTCTGTCTCTCTCTTTCTCTCTTACATCTTCTTCGCGGCTACTTCGAGAGACAGAAAAAGTTTCGAGGATTTTGCGGTTGCTCGAACTTCTACGTTTCTACTTCGCGAGATTTCGAGAACAACGTGAAAAAAGGAAAATTATCTTGATAATACCTCTTGTTCTCGTGAAGAGTTAATACGTAAGCACAGTAGAGTTTCTCATACATGAAATAATAGAGAGACAAAGGTGTTCAGGTAAAGAGGAATTTTTGAAGAAATGCACAATTAGTTTTTCTTATAACTAAACTTCGTTTAATTAACCACGACTGTATCACATCTGGGTCACTTCTGACTCGAAGCTGGAAACTAGATTTAAATGTACCAGGAAAAGTGAAAATCTTCGAGCAGTATCTGGTGTGATTTCAAAAAGAGAAGATTTATTTGATTCGTTTGAGAATATTATGTGAACTAGCTTCGTTATACTCGTTGCAACTGTTATTCTTCTTGTGTCACAATTGTTTTATTTCACCTTTTTATGTGTATAGACAAAATTTATAATTTATCTCAAAGTGTATGACAAAATTAATAGTAATCGAAACCATCATTCTAGAAAAATAATTTGTCTAAACTGAATTTTAATTGGTCAATTAATTATTAATCTATCAAAATTTGCATGATATATATAAACAACGCTTAACTCAATCGTTACAGAATATTGAGCGTTTTTACTAGAAAAGTCACTATCCATTAGAATTCGCCATAGAGGTCATCATGTGAATTAGTTTAAGTTTCCTTTCTATTATACAGGGTGTTCGGACAAAGCCAGGAGAAAATTGAAGGGGTGACTCTATGGAACATTCTAAGACGAAAATCAAGAGTAACAATATTGCGTTTGACGCTTTGTTTATGAGTTATAAGCAAATCAATAACGGGCTATTTTGCGCCTGAGAGTAGGCAAACGGGGCAACGCGGTAGGTAACGTCGCTGGTTGCCTGCTCTCAGGCGTAAAACTGCCCGTTATTTATTTGCTTATAACACATAAACAAAGCGTCAAACGCAATATTGTTACTCTTGATTTTCGTCTTAGAATGTTTCATAGAGTCACCCTTTCAATTTTCTCCCACTGTTTTAGAACACCCAGTATATATCGTTTATTTCGCTTTTCCGGCTCTCGTTCTCCCAGACATCGTAATAAATGGCATGTGTAATTGTGTAAATTAAAAGCTGTTGTGGAGTGTGTTTGGTTGAGCGATATTAAACATGAAATGACTTATGTTCTTTCTTACATGTGTAGCGGTGAGCGAAAATAAGAATCACCAATTGAGAGAGTGAAGGCACAAAGTGTGAGAGAGTTCGAGGTTCGCTTTGCGGCCACGTGCAAGAAAATTAACCAAAGAAAACGAAAGAATAACAGTACTTGAATTAAACTCTATGTTTTTTCTACAACGGCGAAAACTCAACATATGCAAAACAGGTGTAATGGGATTATTACTTTATATAATAAAAGTTGTGATTTATATAGTGTAGTTTCGGTGTTTTTTTGACCTGATCTCAATAACAAGTTGTGAAATTTCTATTTGCATTTATACATTTTTCTACAAAACGAAACTTGGTGCATGGAAACTTTCCCTTACATTTCCTGTCCGCTTTCCTGCAAATAATCATTTCCTCGCAATACCACGAACCGCCTATCCACCGTTCTGTACACAAAAAACGGAAACACGCGAGCAAAGAAAATCCAACGTAGGCTAGATTCGCTTCTGATTTCATTTTAATTACAAGTCATTACGTCGATTCTGCAATGGCTAACCCAGTTCCCCGCAACGAGGATAGGCACACGCCACCTTTCGTGCAGGGACGTCGTCCTTAAACTGCGTTTCCACTGGGTCCCTGTCATATAACCTGTTTAACGTCTATTGAAATTGCATTACGTTGCTCATGATGTCGGATTAACGTATGCAGATTTCTCTTCCGGTAAAAAGAAAAGAATTATAAAAAAAAAAAAACTGTCGAGGCAAAAAGAAGACGATCTTTCTGCAGTTCATATAAAAAATCCTTTCGAGTATAGTAATTTTTGTTATTAACACGTTGAATGCTACGTCAATTTTACAGGGTTTGCCCGTGGCGCCACCATGAAATTTCCATTATACGATACATACATTACTGAAATATTTCCTACAATAAATAAGTGTAACTACTTTTAGATTTTTTTTTACTAATTATTATCTTTTACTTTTTAATTAATTTCTTCGCACCATTGTATTAACAATGGTAGTAATGAAAAATTGATCAGTATTGACACTTTTCTAAACTATGTATTTCTATCAATTTGAGCGCGCCGGTCACCGGTGACCCCCGTGGTACTCAACGTGTTAAAAACAAAGGAGATATTTAGATGGTCCCCTTCAGTTTAGTCACCCAGTATATTGTACCATTTTAGCGCAACTTCTTTATAAGAAATAGCACGATAAATAAAAATCAGTTGCCCTTCCTCGCGCTGTATAATAAATTATTATAATATTTCGAATAACAGTGTATCTTAATTAAGCAATATAAAACCCCATTTCCAACAGCAACAAAGGGTTGTTCCCGTGTATATTAATAAAATAAAATAAAATTATAACTTGTAACGACGGAAAACGACAAACACCGAAATAATCGCTATGTGTCAGCCACAGATAACAAAATTTTCATTGTGACTCTGCAACCATTTTCAGCTACCGATAACAATATTTTCATGATGACTTTGCAACCACTTTCCAACACCGATAACTACAGTGGCTCCAAAAAGTATTCGTACACTATGTCACGAATAAATTCGTTTAACCTTAAAATTTTGAGTCTAATAGAAGTATTTGATAAAACTTTGTGGGTATGTAGATCGCAATAGTATACATACGAATTAATCTCTTATTTTCATCTAAATATCATTTTAACACTAGAGCTAACAGAGTGGTCAAAATGACCAATTGATGATTATTCATAGCAGCCTTATAAATTGATAAAGCTTCCAAAATTGACTATGATTTTCTGCAGAAAGTATAAATAAAGATTTGTTTTCTATGTATTCAATATTTTTTCATGTAATTTTCAATTTGATTTCTTCCATACAAATAAGTATACTATAATTGTTGGTGGTTCTAGTGTTAAAGGTGCATTAACTACCAGATCAGTCAAAATGGCCAATTGATTATTCATAGTAGCCTTATAAATTCACTGTGATAAAGCTTCCAAAATTGACTATGATTTTCTGCAGAAAGTATAAATAAAGATTTGTTTTCTATGTATTCAATATTTTTTCATGTAATTTTCAATTTGATTTCTTCCATACAAATAAGTATACTATAATTGTTGGTAGTTCTAGTGTTAAAGGCATGAAACCAGCGTTGAAGTTTCTGAATTTTCTCCCAATTTTTAAAGATAACTTTGGAATAGTACTTGATGAAGCAAAATCTTTCAAATAGAAAATGTTTCATTTTTAATACTCTATCGCCCTGCCATAAAAAAAAGAACAGAAAAAGCTTGTATTCAAAGCGTGAAAAATCGTTGAAACAATTTGAGATTCGTTATCCGCTCCATCACAAAATATTTTGCAGCCAAAAAAATTGCTTCACGCAGGACACACTATGCTCTGTACACACATAAAGTTTCATTGAAATCAGAATTTCAGAAGTGGATGAATTTCCTTATAACACAGTGTACGAATACTTTTTGGAGCTACTGTAGATTCTCAATAGGATACCGAGTTTAAGTAATTGTAGGATTCTGAATAACTTAGAATTGGAAATTAAATTGTACAAACACAGAAAAGCTTATATTCAAAACATGAAAAATCGCTAAAACTTTGAGATTCGTTATCAGCCCCCTTAAAAGATATTTTGCCGCCAAAAAATTGCTCCATGCAGGACACACTATGCTCTGTACACACATAAAGTTTCATTGAAATCAGAATTTCAGAAGTGGATGAATTTCCTTATAACACAGTGTACGAATACTTTTTGGAGCTACTGTAGATTCTCAATAGAATACCGAGTTTAAGTAATTGTAGGATTCTGAATAGCTTAGAATTGGAAATTAAATTGTACAAACAGAGAAAAGCTTATATTCAAAGCGTGAAAAATTGTTGAAACGATTTGAGATTCGTTATCCGCCCCATTACAAAATATTTTGCCGCCAGAAAAAATGCTTCACGCAGGACACACTATGCTCTGTACACACATAAAGTTTCATTGAAACCAGAATTTCAGAAGTAGATGAATTTCCTTATAACACAGTGTACGAATACTTTTTGGAGCTACTGTAAATCCTAAATCGTGACTTCTCAACTATTTGTACAAAAGCTCACCATAGCAAACTACTGTAGCCCCGCCATACCAAAAAACCGCATAAATAAAAATTATCACTGCCATAGCAAGCGAGTTCACGTTCAGCTATAGAAAAGCAACCATCATGTTATATTTTAACCCCTTAACGTGCACACTCGAGATAATTCTAGCGACAATAAAATTTAAAATACACCTATCCCCCGATTTACACGGTACTCGGTTTACACGATTTCACTTTTACACGGTTTTTAAATTTGCACCGGCCCGGAACAAGAAGACAATTGTTAATTACGGATTTCACTACCAAAGTTCGCCCATCTGAAGTTGTTTCTAATTCATCTAACATTGAACTTGAATCGCATCAACCACTATCGAGTGATGAAAGTGATATCATACCAATCAGGAATAAAAGATTAAGGGTCTACGAAAGTGATAACAGTAACTAAATTTCTGGTTAAATTTTTTAATTTATATTTCTCGTTTCTATATGTAAAATGAATTACATACATATACCTTTATATTTTTGTCATTTTATAAATAGACAGTTATTTTTATGTTTTTAAGATATATTTAGTTTTATTTTACGTCGAAATAAATGACTGAATTATGCACATTTTAGTTTGTTTTCGATTTACACGGTTTTACGTATAAGAATCTACGATTTCGATTTACACGGTTTTCTAAGGAACCTATCTTCAGTGTAAATCGGGGGATAGGTGTACAATAAAAATTTTGATCATTTTTGTATTTAATTTTCTTGACAAGACGACGTTATAAATTGTGTTTTTTTTTTACATAAAAAGAATTCATTTTTTTGGCCGGTTTTTTCAAAAAAAAAAAAAAACTGTGGATTAAGGGGTTAACCTATCGCTCGTATAGAACTGACGGCGGTGTTTCAACGAGTTGAAAAGTCCTGTTTCAGAGCCGTTGCGAGGATTCGATGTAAATCGGCCTAACTGATCCAGGGAGCTAGGGCTGGCTTACGAGTACGTGTTTTCCTAGCCACCCATAAAGCCCTGTTAGTCCCTGGGATCCCCCGAAGATCATTACGACTCAACCCAACCAAATACACGAGAGGCTGCGCAACACACAGCTGTAAATGTTTCCGGCTAGGGGAGTTCGTCAAGTTTCTACACGCACACACACATACAGACGCGAAGCTTGTGGTTCGGGGGGAACGCACGAACCGCTCAAGAGGAAATCAAGTCTCGATCACGTGAAAATGTGCAGGTGTAGAGTACAGGATGCTCGAATCCAGACATATGTACCGTGACTCACAAAATTGAGCGTACACTTAGGTTAGCAATGATAATTGGCGGGGAAGTAAGTAAAAATGGACATACTCAGAAATGAAAACACAATATAGTATATATAGTAGCAGACAAAAGAATAAGACCAAAGGGTGAAAGAAAATAAATTAATTAATTAATAAGAAATAACAGTATAAATAAAATTTGTGTTCTATGCTAATGAATAAATAATGTTCTACCATAATAATAAAAATGAATAGATGAACAATTATGTTTTACATTGTCCTATCGTCTTAAGCTTTTGTCTGCTACTGTAAATTAATTAATTAATAAGAAATAACAGTATAAATAAAATTTGTATTCTATACTAATCAATAAATAGTGTTTTACCATAATATATGAATAGATAAAAATGAATAGATAAACAATATTTGCGAACGATAAAATTGTTTTACATTCTCTTATCATTTTAAACTTTTGTTCGCTACTGTACATATTATTCTGTATTCAACTGCAAAATTAACCCTTTGTACTCGATAGGCGACTGTCAACCATCTAACAATATTAACGTCAAAGATATTCAAATGCAAAATATTTACTAAGATACACTATTATTATTTTTTATTATTATTATTCATTATTATTACTATTATTATTATTATTAGATTACATATTAAACTTCGTTTAGTTTAGTTAAGTCGTGTACTAAACTTTACCTATACAGTTAAAATTAACCAAAATCTGAAAATATGTGAAACTATCATTTGGCGGCTAAAAGTCGCCTCTCGAATGCAAAGGGTTAACAAGATTGTAACGTTATTCATCCCATTCTACCCACAAAACGAACACTTTAGTACAGTGCGCGACAAAATGATCGCACAGCCTATGATTTACAGTGTTTCTCGAGAAACTTCAAAGCGGTATATCTCGGAAAAACAAAACAATTAAAAGTCATATTTGACTTTATAGGGGAAGGTTAGTACTATACGGTACTATTTACAAAAATATTGAACAAATGTTACTATCTAAGGAATATCAACGTCATTATAGGGAAAATCGAAGGAAATTTGACTTTATAGGGGAAGGTTAGTACTATACGATGCTATATGCAAAAATATTGGACAAATGTTACTATCTAAGTAATATCTACGTAATTATAGGGAAAATCGCGGGAAATTTGACTTTATAGGGGAAGATTAGTACTATACGGTGCTATTTACAAAAATATTCAACAAATGTTACTATCTATGGAATATAAACGTAAATATAGGGGAAATCCGTACTTTCTATCCATTTGCCTCTTAAATTTTACTTTATAGGGGAAGGTTAGTACTGTACGGTGCTATATGCAGAAATATTGGACAAATGTTACTATCTCTGGGATATCTACGTAATTATAGGGAAAATCGCGGGAAATTTGACTTTATAGGGGAAGATTAGTACTATACGGTGCTATTTACAAAAATATTCAACAAATGTTACTATCTATGGAATATCAACGTAAATATAGGGAGAATCCGTACTTTCTATCCACTTGCCTCTTAAACTTTACTTTATAGGGGAAGGTTAGTACTGTACGGTGCTATATGCAAAAATATTGGACAAATGTTACTATCTCTGGGATATCAACGTAAATGTAGGGAAAGTCAAGTGAAATTTAACTTTATAGGGGAAGGTTAGTACTATACGGTGCTATTTACAAAAATATTGGACAAATGTTACTATCTAAGGAATATCAACGTAATTATAGGGAAAATCGAAGGAAATTTCACTTTATAGGGGAAGGTTAGTATTATATGGTGCTATTTACAAAAATAGTGGACAAATGTTACTATCTGTGGAATATCAACGTAAATATAGAGAAAATTCGTACTTTTTATCCATTTATCTCCTAAACTTAAATCGACAGACCACTTTTGGGATCAGATTTGAATTCAACGCGTGAAAATGTATAAGAAATCTTTGTCATCGCAAACAACGAAGTCTCGTTGATCTCCTTTTTCCTATCCGCGCTATCATTTTGTCCCACCTAGTTTTCACAAAAAGGTTAAATTTTCCTGAAAAGATATAACCTGTGGTTAGTCTGTATTATTAAGAAATAGATACTGCATACAAAACTGCTAGCACAAACTTGTATACATTACGTTAGATTCACGAAACGCTAAAAATCATACGTTGCGCTATCATTTTGTCCCGTACTGTACGTTCTTCCGAAAAAAAGCGAGTCTCCGGAAGAGCCCATCGCCCTGTCGCTTATAATTCAGTTAAAATTAATCCTGCTTCGAGAACAGATCGTTGGCTAATTGAATTTACGCCTCGTAAACCCAGCTCTCGGGCTGGAGTCGAGGGAAAAGCGTTGAACGACGAAGACGAAGAGGCGGGGCGGCGGGGCGGAAGTGAAAGAACAAGAAGTACAGGAGGAGGAAGAGAAGAAGAAGAAAAAGAAGAGGAGAAAGACGAGGTGGACGAACGTCGCCGACTTGCTATTTATATTCGATGCAGCGGACGTTCAACTTGCAAGCACCCCCGCCTTTGGACGCATCCACCTCGTCTCATGTTTTTAGTCTCCTTCGCCGTTGCGTCGCCGCGAAAACGGACAAACTCGCGAATAAATCACTCGTTGCCGGCCTCACTGCCACCATCCCGCCCCCTCCTGTATTCTGGTCTTCTTAGACCTGCCTAACAGGCGAATCTGCGATTGGTCAAACGAAAATAAATTCGATTCCGCTTGGTTATTAGTTGGTGGAGAAAAGCAAGCACGTACAGTGGCTCCAAAAAGTATTCGTACACTGTGTCACAAACAAATTCGTTTAACCCTGAAATTTTGAGTCTGATAGAAGTATTTGATAAAACTTTGTGGGTATGTAGATCGTAATATCATTAGTAGATCGTATGAATTAATCTTTTCTTTTCATCTAAATGACATTTTAAAGGGGGTGAAACCAGCGTTGAAGTTTCTGAGTTTTCTCTCATTTTTAAAAGATAACTTTGTAATAGTACTTGATGAAGCAAAACCTTTCAAATAGAAAATGTTTAATTTTTAATACCCTATCGCCCTGCCATAAAAAAAGAACACAGAAAAGCTTCTATTCAAAGCGTGAAAAATTGCTGAAACTTTGAGATTCGTTATCAGCCCCCTTAAAAGATATTTTACCGCCAAAAAAATTGCTCCACGCAGGACACACCATGCTCTGTACACACATAAAGTTTCATTGAAATCAGAATTTTAGAAGTAGATGAATTTCCTTATAATACAGTGTACGAATACTTTTGGAGCCACTGTATATCGCGTAGATCGCACGACTAGAAGGTTTTGCGTTGAAGTTTGAGGTTTCCGTTCGCGTTCCGTATTCGAATACTATCGCAGGAAGTATTAAAGAAGATCGACAGAATACCTTATTAATTATAATATTAATTCGCCATAAACAAAAATGACTTCTTACAAACTAAACCATTTCATATTTCCCTATACTCAACAAAGTGGTAAAAAAGAATCGGCAAGAAATGCAAAAAGTAACTAGCTATAAAATAAGTTTACCAAAGAAAAACTGGCTATCATAAACTAAATACTGTAATTCTCTTTCTTCATTCTAAATCGAAACACCAACAACATCGGCAAGAAATGCAAAAAGTAACTAGTTATAAAATTAGTCCACGAAAAAGAAAATTACCTGTGATAAGCTAAACATTGTTATTCCTTCCTCAATACAACGAAGTATCAACAAAGTCGACAAGAAACCCAAAAAGTAACTAGCCGTGTAAAATTAGACTACCAAAAAAAATTGACCCCCATAAACCAAACACCGCCATTCCTCTCTCAATCCAACGAAGTACCAACAAAGTCGACAAGAAATAGAAAAAGTAACTAGCCGTAAAATTAATTTACCAAAAAAGAAATTAATCGTCATAAACTAAACACCGTTATTCTCCCATCAACTTAACGAGATACCAATAAAATCGACAAGAAACGCAAAAAGTAACTAGCTATAAAATTAGCCGTTATAAACTAAACACCATCATTCCTCCCGTAATCTAACGAAGTACCAACAAAATCGACTAAAAGTGCAAAAAGTAACTAGCCGTAAAATTAATTTACCAAAAAAAAATTAACCGTCATAAACTAAACTCCGTTATTCTTCTATCAACTCAACGAGGTACCAACAAAATCAACAAGAAACGCAAAAAGTAACTAGCCCTAAAATTAGTCTACCAAAAAAATATTAGCCGTTATAAACTAAACACCATCATTCCTCCCGTAATCCAACGAAGTACCAACAAAATCGACTAAAAGTGCAAAAAGTAACTAGTCGTAAAATTAATTTACCAAACAAAAAAAAAATTAACCGTCACAAACCAAACACCGTTATTCCACCCTCGATCCAACGAAGTGCTTACCAACAAAATCGGCAAGAAACGCAAAAAGTAACTAGCCGCGTAAAATTAGTCCACCAAAGAAAGCAACAGAGAAAGAATAAAACAAAATAGACCGGGGATTACGACAGGGAGTTTAATCATCCACGCGGTTCGCGTCCGTGAAAGAGGAAAAAAAGGGTGAAAGGAGCGGAAAGACGCTTGTGAAAGAAGCGTAAGCTCGAGAGATTCGGTTCCGGCGTCGACGAAACGGATCGGACAAAGATGAAGGGGATAAGGGTGAACATGGTGGTGGGTGGAGGGTGTGGGGCAGAACCCGGGTCCCGTAAAAGCGGAGAAAACCATGTATCATCTTTGGTCGTAATTAGAATCCGCTTCGTGGAAACGAACGCGCCCACCCTCCCTCTCTACCCTTCCCCTTCCCAACCCCTTCTTTCGCCCGCGATCCTCTTCCAGCCGCGAGGAAACGCGCTTCTGCGCTTAATACGATTACATAACGCTAGCTGCGCCACGGGGCTTTATCCTCTTATACCCGCGAAAAGGGAGCAGGAGGGGTGGGGGGTTGGACTAATTTGAAAGTCTGGAATTTTCAACAGATTTCTGTACAGCCTGAATTCGTACAGTCTGTTACTACTTTTGGGTGTGTCCAATGGCACACTTCGACATCGTACACCCAAGAAAAAGACTCCTTACAACAGACACGCATGGGGTCAAAATTGGTCTTGCTTCCCAATATTCAAATGATGCTGTGAGACTGATGAAATTATAGGAAAATTCTATTTTTGTTTAATAGAGTGAGACGGCAGAGCTCAGGTGAGAATAAAATAAAGTGAAGTGCTTAGAATATTATCCCTTTGCACTCGGCTGTCCCCTCTCATGGGACATCGTAATGCTAGCATATAATAGTTTCGCAAATTTTAAGACTTTAGTTCAGACCCGGACGTTAAATAGACATATATGTAAATTTTAATATACGACTTAACTAAACTAAATGTAGTTTAATATGCGTGAATCATTGTAAATATTTCGAATTTGACAATTTTTGAAGTTAGAATCATTAAACGACTAACGATCACCTCTCGAGTGCAAAGGGTTAACACTTTCACGACCGCATGTTTGCACAGTGAAACGTCACCAGGAGCTGACAATATTTTTGAAGAATTAATATGAAAAAAACTTTACGTAAATTCGCGAAACAATTCAACATTAGTATACATATTGTTCTTTCAGCCATCGTGTGTAGGATGTTATAAAATATGAAACATGTAGGAGTCATTATTGTGGTCTGTTACAGGTTTGTGTGTTATGAATGAATGAGTGAATGATAGATTCACTGTGATAGATTGACTG
>JAOPTO010000659.1:35184-45852 GCA_033822845.1 Tetrapedia diversipes | reverse complement strand
TCGCCCTCGCATTTTCCCTGCCACATATATTCTTCCAAACACTCATTTCCTTTCTTTCTAATTCTAAACCTTCTTCACTCGATGCATTCGGTCACGTTCACCCAGAATCTCTCAGTCGCAACGTTTTCTCAAGTGCTCATCATTCACGCCTTAGAAACACTCGAGTCCAAACATTCTACGTTCACACGATTATCGCATAATTCAGGCACACTTTAGACTTTCCCAAACTTGCATCCACTCGATCACAATCCTACATTAATCGTGTCGCATGAAAAAATGAAAATCTAAATTTTCGAACAATTCTCTGTAGGGCATAAGTGTATGTGTATGCACGAAGAGAGATAAAAATCGTTTATGCTTGGAAGCGCGCGTTACTTCTCGTTGACCGATCCGTGGCCGGGAACTTTTGCAGTACGGCGAAACGACCGTTCCCCCCTTATGAGAAGCCATTTATGTCACCGGGTTAACTCACGTTCAAAGGAGAGAGATTAAATGACTGGAGGGTAATCTTGACAAAAGCAATTTCCCTGGCACGCCGGCCAAGTGCACACTTCTTCGAGGACCCTTTTCCTCGCCGAAGCAAAGACTTCGACCGGTTGTCCCGCGGCTCATAATCCCGGCATATTGATTGAACCGCATATATCGCGGATTCATTTCCCTCCGTTTAACTGGAGCAGCCCCCGCCAGGTCAGTAGAACGAATCCTTCCCACTGAATATTTCCGGCCTGCGGAACCAGCTGTATTCGCGCCTACACTCGCGTTCAAAAGTACACAGGCGCCCCTCGACTTTCGCACATTTTTAAAAATTCAACTCTTTAACACTAGCACTACTAGGGCAATCAAAATGTCCGATTAGTGATTATACATAGCAGCCTTGTAAATTCACTGTGGTAAAGCTTCCAAAATTTACTGTGATTTTCTGCAAAGAGTGTAAATAAAGATTTGTTTTCTATGTATTCAATATCTTTTCATGTAATTTTCAATTTGATCTCTTCCATGCAAATAAGTACATCATAATTGTCGGTAGTTCTAGCGTTAAGCCTCTGTGGTCGGATGTCCCCTCTAAGGGGACATCGTGAGTTGAGCAGGCTACTGGACTACCCCTTCTCAAGGGACATCAGACTTTAGCCGTCAGACTACAATGTTGTTCCGATCAATACTTTAAAGCGCAGTTTTTGGTGCATATTTTTGTATCGAGGGGTGCTTGTATTAGGGTAGTTAGCAGGTTCACCGCGTACTGTGTTTGGTCGGAGAAATCGTCGTCGCTATATGGTTTATGATTTTCCTGCAATAGATTACATGGTAACCTCTGGTATATATTTATAGAGTTATCGGCTAAAAGGTTAGAATCGCTTTCAGAATCACAGCTATATGAAATCTGTGACAATTTGTTGTTCGTTTAAAATTAATATTGCTAATTCTAACAGCAGTTCTCTTTACCTTTCTATTAGATTTGTTATGGAAAAGCATACTGAGATGTCACACTATTCTAAACTCCTTTCGACCTTTCCGTCGATGGTCTTCGAAACTCAGAAAGAATTACTTTTACAGAAAGAGAAACACAATCATTTTATATCAATGAGGAAACACAATGCAATTGTTTTTAAAATTATAGTGTAAAATTAATATTAAGTTCATGTATCGTTTCCAGTCATATATTGTAAAGGGTTAGTAAAAGTTATTAAGTTTGCACCTTTGATTTGCTGTCTTGTAAAATTTTAAAAGCTTGTCTTAATACAATTTGACGCAGAATATATGCTTGATAAAGTGATGTCGTAAAACTGGTTATAAAATTGAATTCTCACATATTCTGTGAGACCAATTGGAGTTTTGAGCAGTTACGTCGTACATGTACGTCATGTCTAAGGTCAACTCATAGTGGCAATGACGTATATACACGGATTACTCAACCTCTGTGTACAGTGGAACCTCTATTATCGGAATTAATAGGGAGACAGATATGTTCCGATAACAGAATTTTCGGATATCAAAATAACCATGTCCTCGTATGTTAAACTTTGTTCGTTTAAATGGATATTAAAATCGTGTATCCTGTATTTCTTCGCAGTTAAATTTCATAACTTTTAAAAATAAAACGTTACTATTATATGACATATAGTATATTCGGATAATAAGATTTCTGATTACATTATTCGAACGAGGGAGGCTCCACTGTATCTCAATGTTTATATTATACATAGACTGCGAATTTTAAGGAGTTTATAGGAAATTTCAACGCGTATAAGGTCACAGAATGTAACACAATTCACAGAGACATGTAAAATATTTGATGTTAATGCTTTGAGCTACGATTCAATTATATAACCTTTTTTCTGAAGGTGATGGTCACAAAACGAGAAAAGTTATTACTGAAAATGGGGTTTTGTATTGCTTAAATAAAATACACTCTTATTTGAGATATTATAATACTTTATTATATAGCACGAGGAAGGTGCAACTGTGACAAAATCTTGTCAGCTTTGTCATGAGACTAACAAAACGCAGTGGTTGAAATTTCTACACCCCCGTCCGGATCCTTCAGCCCCTTTGTTCTGTTTCTTAACGTTTTCGAACTTTCTAAAATGCCAGATGTGGCTTGGGTTCTAAGAAGAATCCTTTGAGAAAGTACGTTAAAAAAAGCTGGTTTATGATTAATTTTTGTTTCGTAGTATTTTTGTATTCAGCTTCTAACAGTTATGTTATCTTCCAATAAGTCTATAACTGATCACACACTGCAATTTTCCCAATACCTTCCTAGCGATTGGTCTTTCCATTTAAAAACATTTTGTTACACACACATTGTATCTCGTTCCATAATAAACTCAATCTTGAATGCTATGTTCTAGCAGTTACACGTTTGTAGCAACAACAACAAAAAACAGTTATGTTATCTTCCAATAAGTCTGCAATTGACCACACACTGCAATTTTCCCAATACCTTCCTAGCGATTGGTCTTTCCATTTAAAAACATTTTGTTACACACACATTGTATCTCGTTCCATAATAAACTCAATCTTGAATGCTATGTTCTAGCAGTTACACGTTTGTAGCAACAACAACAAAAAACAGTTATGTTATCTTCCAATAAGTCTGCAATTGACCACACACTGCAATTTTCCCAATACCTTCCTAGCGATTGGTCTTTCCATTTAAAAACATTTTGTTACACGCACATTGTATCTCGTTCCATAATAAACTCAATTTTGAATGTAATGTTCTAGCAGTTACACGTTTGTAGCAACAACAACAAAAAATTGGTGTCACCAATGGAGTAGACTTCCAACGATGAATCGTAACGCTCGAGGGATTAATACTTTTGAACGGGAGTGTACGTGCGCACGCGCGCGCTCGAGCTCGTTCGTGGCTGTGTTGCTCACGTCGGTTGAATATCCGGTCGAACGATCTAAATTTATTTTATTTCGCTACTCTGAACTTTATGATCGACAGGGAGCATTGAAGAATCGAATGGTATTGTGTATAAAATTCGAGGTATTGTCGCGCGTCTTCGTTGGTTTTGTTTCGATTGAGTTTCGGGACGCGTTAAGAGAACAAACGATACGTTTTTAACGCCATGTTTGTTTCTTCTATTTTTAGGTAGCTTCGATGAATTTTTAGTTATATTTTGTTTCACGAAATTACATTAATTATTTATATTGAGAGGGTGCGAGGTGATTAACTTTTTGTACCCGGTAGGTTACTGTTAGTCGTCTAATGACACTAATTTCAAAAATGTTCAAATTCGAAACATTTACTAAGATTCGCCTATATTAAACGTGATTTAGTTTAGTTAAGTGATATAGTAAAATTTACATATATGACTATTTAATCTCTGAGTTTAACTAATAAACAAATTAACTAAAGTCAGAAAATTTGCGAAACTATCATTTGGTGACTCACAGTCACCTCTCGAGCGCAAAGGGTTAATAATTTTGTATTTGAGTGTTCTTTGAATGTTAATTAGTACAGATATTATTCAATTACTTTCAATTTTTACACATATAGAGATAATCTTGATACTTGTAACTTTACTGTGATTAAATTAAACTGTACTAAACTTATAACATAAATGAAACGCATACATTTTATTCTATAAAGTTTCATTGGTGAGCGTTCAAATACATTGTCTCTGCGTTGCAAGGATTATTAGGAATATAAATTTAGGGTGGGGTTGGTTTAGAAAAATTTAAATTTAAATTTAATTTAAAGCGTACAAAGTTCTCAAGGTTTATTAAAAGTTACCAAAATTCATCGTAGATGAATTTTTAAATATTACGTTAAAAAAGCAGCGAAGTATTCTGATTGTAACCCAACGCAGGTACATTTTTTAAGTTCATATCGAATTCCGATATATCGAACCTCTGCTATTAATTTTTTTTCAATTTCGCTCAGCAAGAATGATTAACAGTTTCAATCAAATACCACGGAAGATAAATCGATTCCTTCAAGAAAGAGGATTAAAGTAATACGATATTAATTGGTGCTTATCGTCCTAATACGAATGTACTCGACGGTTTAAAATCGTTGTCCGTGGAAATATATCGGTATTAGAGATTTTTATTCTGAAACGTACAAATCTGTGCAACAGTGATTTAGAAATTGCCTGAAACGTGGAAACCTAGTAGCGTTCAACGTTAATTAAAATTTTATTACATTCTTCGTTCCTTTTTTGCGAACCTTGATCAATACATTTCAAAGGTATTTCTGATTAAAACGAGACTAAATATGACATAATTTGGATGACACGTAATTACGCCTTATCGTCTACTAAATAATTAAATACGATCCGTAATAAAAAGTTTTATCGTTCCATTAATATTGTTTCATCGATATAAGGACTCGTATCGTTTACCAATGTGTCATTTCAGTCAAGCCTTCAACATGACAATTAGTATTACTCTAAGATAGTCTGATGCAGTTTTAGAAGAGCAAAGTGGTTCTGTCAAATATTAATTGCTAAATAACCTCACTAATATATGTAGGAATGCGATCGAGCGGATGCGAGTTTGGGAAAGTCTGAAGAGTACTTGAGTTGGGCGATTGTCGTGCGAACGCAGAATGTTTGGGTTCGAATGTTTCTAAGGCGTAAAAGATGAGAACTTTGGAAAACAGCGTGACTGAGAAATTCTGGGTGGTCGTGACCGAATGCGTAGAGTAAGAAAGGTTGACAATTAGAATGAAAGGAAACGAATGTTTGGAAGAATATATGACGGGGAAAATGCGAGCGCGAGGCAGAAAGCTTTTGGCTAACGTAGAAGAAAGGTTTGGTTGTGAACGTAGAAAGAGTGTTAAGTTGCTAAGTTGTAAAGTCGTTTAAGTTGTTTTGTTAAATTGTTTTAAATATATCGTTATTAAGTTTTAATCGCTTCACTTTATTTTTCACACCTGAATTCCATCTTATGTTCTATATTAATATAGAACATTTCCTACATTAATAATTTCCAAACCATTGCATCGCGTTTAAGGGTTACAAAAGAAAATTTCACGCATTCGGAATCACGACGTGCTCGCAAAAATGCTCCAGCAGCCGGAGCATGCATGCACGTCGCAGTTGCACGCTCTCCACGGGGAATGTCCCCGGCGCGGCGTTGAAACGCAACCTTCGAACAGGTTTCATATTTGATGGGAGCAGTGCCGTGTAACCGGGGACGCGTACACGACTGTGCCACAGGGAACGGTGATTATATCTGCGACAATGAAGAGTGATCCTCGCCGGGTCGAACGCCGGGGAATCTGATTCGAAACGCGTCCGACCGAAATTGCGGTTCCCAATCAATGGCGATGGGTTCGTTGAGTCCTTTGTCATTGTTCGACGAGATTCCAGCCGGAACGCTTGCGTTTAGTTAAGGAGACCGTTGTGCCCAAGAGGAGGGGGGAGGAGAACAGCCGTGTGTTTGCGGCGTTTCGAAGCGGATGTTGCCGCGGATCGGCGTACAGCGAATTATGTCGACGGAGATTTTCACGTCGAGCAACTGGAAAGTCGGTACGGATTTGTTGGGTTTCGATGAGAAATCGGTGAAATGTAAAACGTTGGATTCACGTGGGAATACTATTTAACGCAAATTTTTGCGCGCTGTAGCAAGTATGAGTGTGGTTTCGAACGGCGCCAGTAGAATAGGATGACTTTGGTCAGACGCGGCGCGGTCTGCAGTGGAAAAGGTCAATCTTTTCAATTGGACTGCTTGGAAACGTGTTTTCTGATATTAATCGGCGCTGAATTTTTATAGCTCTGTTTTTATGGTTGAAGAGTGAGCTTTGGAATCTAATTATGTATATATATATATATACGCCTATAATTATTTTTGATTTGTTTATATTGGAGATTATGGATTGAAAGGAATAAAATAACGATAACTTTTCACTTAAGAATGTACTAAATTTTATTTCTAAGGGAAGGTATAGAAGACTCGAATGAATAGAAGAGGCTAAAGGACACAGTTCGTTAGGGTCCTCTAATTTTTACGCACAGCGTGGTAAGGAAAACCACTTGACCCGTCACTGGAACCTTCTCAGACGATAGCTCGACCTTATATAAATATTTCTTCGAGAGGATTGATTTTTATTTATTCGTTAGAACACGAATTTCCAACAGTTTATATATATTTGTTCATTTAAGAGATCGCCCATCGAAATATTTTAGATAAGTATTTTATTTTATTAACACTGATTTAACCCTTGTACATTATCAATTGCACGTGTATATAAATATGAAATTATGATTAGTAATGTTAACAGTTGCACAATTAATTAATTAACCAGCTACAATATTTTAGATAAGTATTTTATTTTATTAACACTGATTTAACCCTTGTACATTATCAATTGCACGTGTATATAAATATGAAATTATGATTAGTAATGTTAACAGTTGCACAATTAATTAATTAACCAGCTACAGTTCTCGAACGAAAGAAAAGGTTTGCCGTAAATCCTCCCTTCGATTCGTTAAGCCGCCAACGAAGTTAATTAACCATTTACCATCGCTTATATATTATTCACTCAGTAGTAATATCTAATTATCACCGGCCAAACCGCTATCGATTATTACTTTCCCGCGCAGCGGCCCATTAATCGCGAAAAATCTTTGCCAGAGCCAATTTTATTTCGCTGAAACGAACAGCAACGACCCTCGTAAATTCAATTCCACCCCAGAACCCCCGCGTTCGTATAAAAGGTGGCTCATTAGGCGGTTCCGCGTCGCATTTGGATCTTCCATTAACTTGAACATCCTAGAACCGGTACGGTACGTGATTCTAAGCGAACGTGATGCTGGGTTTTATCGATGCTTATATTAGTTCGTGACATATGAAGTGTCTTCTTTCCCAGGAGCTTCAAGTAAACATGATTCGTTCCTTATTTAATTTTATCAATTCGAATGTACGCGACGATTTAGTCGAGACATTTCTGTTGACAACTTATAAATTTGCTGAAAATTTTAGCTTTCTTTGAGAACAGATTTACTCGTTGTAAACGAGACAAATTTGAGAAATCGAGATCCTAGGGATTTGGAAAGGAAAAATTGAAAATATGGTCTTTATGCGGAATAAACTAACGAGAAATGTAATTTTATACATGTATTTACAGTTACGCAATAATTGGACACTCGTTAGTCGAAATCGTGGATAATTCAAGTTCTACTGTAATATGGAATATATATTTCTTATGGATTTTTGAAAATATATACCCATTAA
The DNA here is from genome assembly GCA_033822845.1 of Tetrapedia diversipes. Classification (NCBI taxonomy): domain Eukaryota; kingdom Metazoa; phylum Arthropoda; class Insecta; order Hymenoptera; family Apidae; genus Tetrapedia; species Tetrapedia diversipes. Next base: position 38,163 of record JAOPTO010000659.1, on the reverse strand, counting down.
TATTTTTTTTGTTCACATTTTAACGATTTATTCGTTAGTCGATAATATTCTAATGTTTTTAGTTATCATTAGAATATTTAGAATTCCTCGTTGTAAGAGTGACATAAAATTTTAGTGATAACAATTTCACTGCAAACTTATATCGCAAAGATATCAGGTTCTTTAAAAATTCACGTAAATGAAATCCATACTTTATGTGCCCAGGTTCATCTCCGTAAACCGTGCCGCATAAATATCGAGGTTCTTCGTAAACAAATTAGAGCTTAACGTTAAACACCGAACTTGTAATGCGGCTCTGCCAAAGTTCGATTGAATTCCCGATTAAATATTCCTTGGCAGCGTTCCACATCGCGGGGACCATTATATTTCAACGATGAAAGGAGCCTACAACAACTCTTTCGTCCCGAACATTCTCGAATGAAAATTAGAACGAGCCTGTTTAATTGTAATCGTGAAACAAACGACTTCTATACATAACGTTCCACCGCAAAATTTTATTTTACAAATCGCGTAAAATTGCGTTTAAACCGTTTATACTTGTTTCCATGCCCTTTCGTTTTCCGTTTCGGTTTCCCGCACATTTATGGTATTCCCGATTTCGTTCGCCAGCGAAAACAAAAATGTCAAACGTCAATTAGAGCTTGATTATCTTGAAATCTGTTCTTGTTTCTCAATAGGCTTTGATATATCGCAAATCCACGTGAATACCAGATTTCAAGCCGGATTGACGTATGGAATTGTGAGCCGGCTCCCAAATTAAGGGCACGCGTAACGCTCCAATTATACCATATATCTGCTCGATGCAGGAAATTAACGGGTAGCATGTGAAAACGAAACGCGGAAAGCTCGCTAAAATACCTTCGTTAACGTTCGGATACCTTAACAACGTTCACGTGTTACTGGAAAACATGTTGTTTCTGGAAGATGACAAACATCAACTATCGTGTGCTATTATTATCGTTATTATTATTAACACTAGGTTTACGGGACCCGTCAATTTGACGGATTTCGAACTTCACGAGCAAAATTTGCAAAAACAATTACTATTATTCCTAGCAATTTTTACTAACTTTCATTGATGGAGTGATACAGATCTACTTAAATCTATTTCCCTTCTCTGTTCCTGTTTTCTACTCGAAAACATGTTGTTTCTGAAAGATGACAAACATCAACTATCGTGTGCTATTATTATCGTTATTATTATTAACACTAGGTTTACGGGACCCGTCAATTTGACGGATTTCGAACTTCACGAGCAAAATTTGCAAAAACAATTACTATTATTCCTAGCAATTTTTACTAACTTTCATTGATGGAGTGATACAGATCTACTTAAATCTATTTCCCTTCTCTGTTCCTGTTTTCTACTCGAAAACATGTTGTTTCTGAAAGATGACAAACATCAACTATCGTGTGCTATTATTATCGTTATTATTATTAACACTAGGTTTACGGGATCCGTCAATTTGACAGATTTCAAAGTTCACGAGCAAAATTTGCAAAAACAATTACTATTATTCCTAGCAATTTTTACTAATTTTCATTGATCGAGTACCCAAATACAGATCTACCCAAATCTATTTCCCTCTCAGTTCTGCTATTTCAGATTCTATTTGATGTATACCTGATTCCTTAGTATATGTATATTGGAAATAAATATACAAGAAATGTCCTGTGGTGACATGGACCCTCTGCGGGTGTTCTATGGGGCTGCATCAAATACTTTTATAAAAGGGCCTGAACGGTCGGCCCATCCTTCGGCCCAAATGGTCAGCCAACCCTTATTACCACGGTGTTTAATTGTAGCCTCATTAGAACCCGGAAAACACTCACAGAGTCCCTTGCATGTCTCCATATTTCCCCCCTCTCGACACGTCCAGGGAATATAAAAAGCAAACTTCCCTGGGCACGACACAGTCACAATTGATCACTCAACACAGTCATACGCAATCACACACACAACACACTTACAATCAGTTATTTGGTCAATCTATCAATCATTCACTCAGTCAGTCATTCATTCATTCAGTCAGTTGACATTACCACGTGTAATAACTCACAAATAAAGACTCCTATACAGTCCGTAAATCTATTGTTAACGAACAGATACTCTTAAAACACGATTTATACAATGAATATTATATTTTCGTGTATCTAATAAATATCGATATAAAACGAGGTAATTTGCAAAACTTTATTTCTAATTAACTATATTAGTGTTTCATAATATCGATAGTGAAAAATATTTTATTTTCTTAACGATTTGATGATTTTAATTTTATTAGTTTATCAATTAATTTTTTTTGCGCTTCTAAATGGAAAATAAACGCTGAATATGCATCCCATGCGTGTACCTACGCTTTTGATATTGAGAATAGCCCTTTCCTCGTCTACAACATCATTTTGTCCGCGTTTGAAGTTTCATATCGTGTAAGATGAAACTTACATTCCTAGGGAACATAGTTACTCACTTGTAGTGGACAAACTCTCGCAGAAAAAGGAGCAAACAACGCCCTCGGGGCTTTCAGGCGGACCTGTTCTGGTAGCTAAAACTATTAGAAGCTTTCAAGTGTAAGCCTTTTGAAAAATGATTCCAACTTTTTATCAGCGTTGTATCACGTACACCGCCCTGTCTGAGAATCCGCTACCTCTAATAGACGCTTTTTATGGTGTGGTCAGCTTAAATTGCTCTCTCCAGTGTTGTGAATTACTTCAACCGATCCAATAAAGAACACCCTTAAGAATAATAATATTTTAATAATAATGATAGTTTGTCCAGTTTAAAAATAGTAGCCGTTGTACTTGTGTCTAAGTATTAAAAACGCATGTAAAATATTTTGCGAATTAAATTTCAACGTAAACAATATAGATTAATAATCCAGCATAATATTACACTATGAGTAGTATATTATTAACGTTTAATTAAAATTTATTTATAATAACACCGTACAACGATCAACCCACAAATCTTAATGAAAC
>JAOPTO010000659.1:0-29466 GCA_033822845.1 Tetrapedia diversipes | reverse complement strand
TTAATTCGTGCCAGGTTGACGGGTAAATTCCCGACCCTATGTTTCGCGATCTCTTTTTCTCGATCGACTATTTTAATTTAATTTAATTTATTATTGTAATCAAGTCCCATTAGTGTACATGAGGTATAACGGCAGTTAAATCACTGTAGTGTTGTGTTTTAATGTAGTATAACCCGTTGCAAGTTATAATAATTTGTGCAGCACGTTTTTGAAGTTGCGCACATTGCTCCATTTTTATTCGCTTCGATACAGGCACGATTTATAGACTTATAGATATTGGACTTATAGAGAGTTGGAAATAATACAGTGGATCTCAACGATCTCGATGGAATATAAAAATGTATAATTTTTATGTAAACACATCGGATCAGTAATCATTTGGTAGCTCCTAATTTTGAGATTGTTACGATGCACGATTGAAAATGTACCTCTTACCTTTTTCATGCTTTGCATTCGATTAGAAGGATTAATTGCCACTTAATTACAGCATGCGTAGAACGTATAAATGAGTTATAAACCGTTTCCCCTAAGAATCGTGGAATATAAATCCACCGATCGCTTTTCCGACAGAAAAAGCAAGTATTATCATAGAAATGCGTTTCCTGTTTTTCCGTATACAGTTCAAAGATTACCAGCTTACTAGGAACGCGCCGTGCTTATCTTGTAAATCGATAGTTCCAACTTTATACCCCCTGTCGCTGATATTCGTATACAGAATGTCTGGAGCGGTCCCGGTTTCGCGCATCGAGAACTTCGAACGGATTAGAGGTAATAAAGTTCCCGGGAACACGTAGCCGTTCGATCAGCTATAATTAAACGGGGATATTAGAAGGAAATTGCGGTACGTTTTGAGGCGGGTCGCAGCGTCGAATCGATCCGCCAATTGAAAACCTTTCGAAGGCACACGATACCGTATTCTTCGTCGTTCTTGGAATTAAGTAAATCGAGCTGATCAAGCAAATAGCGCTTCTTCTTTATTTTCTTTCCCCTTCAAATCTTTTTCCATGATATATTTCTTACAGTAAATCGAGTTTAGTATAAAACAAAATATTGGGAATGGGCAAATACAAATGGGAACAACGGCAAATACAAATACCCCGTTGTAATTTGCAACGAAATTCGTATTTGCACAACAGAACTCTCTAACAACGACGCACCTAACTCCGGTCCAGTAATATTGTTTAAGGCATTTAGCGGCACCAGTGATGCGTCAAGATTTCTCCTAAACTTCAGAAACTAGATGTACCACCGAGAGTTCCCACGTTCGCTTTAACAGTCTGTATTCCGTTAAGTATTACCGGTCTATATCCTGTTAAACAGTCCGGCTTTGCGCTCCATTAAGCGTCTTATGTTAGATTCGATCGAAACGATTTCATCGATGAACGAGAACCGAGATACTCGATCCCGCTTTGTAGGTGCGCCAATACAATTATTATCAAATTTACCATTAAAATGTTCGTTTTCGTCGATTCACGGTTAATTTGGTTAACGTAATTTTTAACCAATCACTTAATTATTATTGTTCTAGTTTGAAAAAATTCTAAGACACTCATCGAAGCGTCTGATTTGATAAATTTCGTTTTGCTTCATTTCGAGGAAGGTTAACCCTTTGGACTCGATAGCTAATTGTTAGTCGTCTAATGATACTAACTTCAGAAATGTTCAAATTCGAAATATTTACTTACTAAGATTCGCCGATATTAAACGTCATTTAGTTCAACTAAGTAACATACTAAAATTTACATGTGCCACTATTTACCCTTTGAGTCTAACTAATAAGCAAATTAACTAAAGTTGAAAATTTGCGAAACTATCATTTGGTGACTGAAAGTCACCTCTCGAGCACAAAGGGTTAAAAGTAATGCGGTGTCGCTAACATACTTATTTCACCTTTGTCGCCCGCTGCGATTAAATCGCCAAAGTTAATTTTTATTCAACGAGTAATTTCGAAAACATTCATCTCGAAACCCTCGATCCCGATCCCCCCTCTACTACGATGCAATTTCGCGCGGCACTTAAGTTTCCGATCGAAAATAAATTCCAGCAACCCCCAAGTATCTCGCCGTTCGATTCTCGTCCAGTTTCACGCAGACGTTCGAAGTGTACTCGCGAGCCAATCGAAGCTCGTCCGCGGCAACACGATAAATCGCAAACAATACATTAAGACAATGATAGGTGGAGCGGGCTAGGCGAGATGTCATATTGTTCGAGGCACTTGGTACGTGGCACGGTCTGTTCCAGGATACACCGGAGCCCTACGGGACTGTATGCTCCTGTAGGAGTCGCTATGGCAACCGGAGACGTCGACGTGCAGGCACAGGCGCTTCTGCCGACGCCTCGAGAGACGTCGTCGCGTAACACCCGCTCGAAATGCCAGACAATATTGGCCGAATTATTCACCGTAGGCCCCCACCGGAAACGATCCTATCGCCTTGACGCGTCGCCGCGACACCCACGACGCCCATCGTGTCCGTCGCGTGTGAATAACGCGTTCTGGAATTTATTAAAACGCTCCCCTCCGTAAAGTCGTGGGTGCACGGTATATTTTAACCGTTTGCACTCGGCTGTCCCCACTCGTGGGACATCGTAATCGTAGCGTATGATAATTTCGCAAATTTTCAGACGTTAGTTCAGACCCGGACGTTAAATAGTTATATATGTAAATTTTGATATACGACTTAACTAAACCGAATGACGTTTTATTCAGGCGAATCTTAGTGTAAGAGGAACCAGATAATCAGGGGTGACGATGGCCAAAGTGGTCATTAGGGCCACCATAAACCAGAGGTCCCCAATAAGGGTTGGGACCGAGTACGCGCGAGGCTCGGTCACGGCCGCTTACACTTTCCAGGCCCGCACCAACGACGGGTTTGTTTTTCGGGAAAGTGCAAAGTGGGGATGCGCCCATAAAAGCATGAGGAAAAGGGCATAGTCAGTTTTAGTAAGATAGAAACCGTATTGTACGAACGAAAGACGATTTTGTAAAAGAAATAAAGTAAGCCTCACATTAGTAAATATCTTGAATTTGAAAATTTTTGAAGTTAGTATCATTAAACGACTAACGTCGTCACCTCTCGAGTGCAAAGGGTTAAAAGGAAAGGAAACTCGTGTTACGGCCACGAAACGAAGGTACCCCGTTGGTTAATCGAGATTGACGCAGATTCGCGTCGTGAAAGAGTAGGCTTAGAGTATTTTGTTTAAAATTCAGTAGAAAAACAACGACATGTTAATGTGAAACGAATACGGTGCAACAGAAACTTGATAGAGAAGAAACGGTCGAATAACAGAATTTTTGGATAATAGAACGCAATTGATCGAAATGTATTCTACTTTGTATGCACCCTCATACGAAATACAATACTGCAACAAAAAAAAAATTGTATTTCAACTTTTAAGAATGTCATTTTAACGAGAATGCTTTGATTTTCAAATTTACCATGATCTCGGTCGTAAGAAAAATTTTCCCATCAAATCAGAAGCATCTGAATTCTTTCTATGTTTTTTTTTTAAATCTACCTTCCTTTTTTTCAATCCCTTTCTGAATTAAAAGAAAATTTCCAACACAATTCGACGGGGCAGCGTAAAACAGAAGGACCTGCTCTTTAACGTAACCATAAAAAAAAAATGGTTGCACGACCACTTTTTATAAAGTTACAGCGGTTCAACGACGGACAGTGTTTCAGTTGAACATAAACTGAACTTTGCCTGTAACTGTAAATGTTTGCCTGTTTCGAGTTCTTCGCGTTCTCAAACGAAACAAAAAGTATTCGGTTCGGTAAATACTTGTGGCAGAAACGTAATTACCGAATAGACGTATCGTTGGGTCAGCGCTTTCGTTGGAGCCGACGAAAGTTCGCCGCGGAACCGGAAACGCCGCGGTTTTCCCATCGAACTGCAACAGTGGCGAACGGGACTCGTGCTTTCTCGCGGATCTCCATAACGCGGCGATAGTAAATCAACGAGTTTAATCAGGATAAAGGCTCGGCCGCGCGGAAATTTCGTTCGAAGGTGGAAACGCGAGCGGACTCGAATCGATTAAAAGCCAGCGACGCGAGGCCTGCCAACCTCGAAAAACTCTGCCGAATACTGTAAGCGACGATATTATCGGCGATTCGGCTCGCTTAACCTGTTATTCGCCAATGTTCCATTATTTGGGACACATCTTGGTTGTCTGTCAAGTGTGAAATCAAACCGTGAAAGACCGGGTCTACAAAAATTAAAAATTGTTGGAGGGAAAGTAAATTCAGAAGTACGCTACGATTGAATAGATCACCTTGAATAGATCAAAACCAATAGACACACAGTGAAGATGTGCAGCTTATGGGGAAAAGACTTTGAATATTTACATACACCGTATATATTTTTTTTTTTTTATATTAGGTGTGAAAATTAATTCAGTGCCTTTTTCGTGTGGAACCCACCTTCCTAACTTCTGAATTTTTCCGAACTGAAGTGAACGTTACGATAAGAATTGGTGGGTAATGCAAGGGCAACGCAAGCCCTTGTTTAGTTTTTTCAAACGTTTTTCAAAAATTTTCTTACAATTTCTTGCCTGTCCTGGATATGTTTGTCTGATGCTTGAAACCACTCTTTGAACGTTTTATACGTCACAGCGTCATTACCAAAAGCAGAACAAATTATTTCAGCATTTTGCTTCGGTTCAATAGGGAAAAGAATGCAGTATCTGAAATACCTCTTGTCGAACGCCAAATTGATCATTGTTATTAGGTGAAATCATTCCGAGTTGTCATGATTGTTTTAATGTTACTTAGAGTATAATGCTGAAACTTTCAATTCACCATAGGGGATGAAAGGTATTTTAATTTGAATGGAAGTTACGAAGCGTTAAATACAAAGGCACCGAATTAATTTGCATACCTAATATTATTTTCTAGAAAACTGAATAAAACGAATATATAATTTTAATTCTGTTTTTTTTTTTAATATACTATGCAAAGGATTTTTCTCGGTAAAAATAAGCTAAAAGAAAAACGGAAAGCAAGAAATTGAATAATCAGATGATACAAGAATTTACAAAAAGTCAGATGAACGAAAGAAATAACGATGAATATACGATTTATACAGTAAAAGTAAAAAAAAAAAAATAAAGTAAAATACTTACACATAATAATATAAAATAATATATATAATATTTTATATATTACTAATATTATAAATATATATAATAATATAAAATAATATATATAAAATTTTATATATTAATAATATTGTAAATATATATAATATTATAAAATAATATATATAAAATTTTATATATTAATAATATCATAAATATATATTATAATATAAAATAATATATATAACATTTTATATATTAATAATATTGTAAATATATATAATAATATAATATAAAGTAAAGTAATATACTTATATAAATACTTATATGAAAGTGAATATATTATTCCTTCGTGGTGGAAGTTAGCCGCTATCGTTTTCAGATGAATAGTTACCATGGAAGCGCGATAGTTCGTATGCAGGGACCCATCCGCGACAATAATATCCCGCTGGATGTTATAGGAGCTGAACGAGTAACGAACAACGGGAACTGCAAATGGAATTTCATTGAAACAATTACTCAAACAAGTTAGAAGCAATGCGAACGAAAGTTTAGGAAGCCATGAATGCACTCCGACCGCGGAATGCGCATAAACAATATCGTTTTCAGCGTATTAATACTAATGCGACCGCGTATGCACTAGTCAGCTTGGGTTATAACGTTCCGTAATTCTTGTTAATTAACAATCTTCCCGTGGATATAACGAAACACGTAACAACTGTAGTTGCATCAAATCGTACAGCTCTCCTCGGTTTGCGTTTTATCATTGCGAAGACAATAAAACCAGCTATTATTCGTCCGTAAAAACGGAAACGCGTTACGTGTATAACAGGTACATTAATTGTAAGATTAACTTACTAAAATTCGAAACCATTGAAAGAATTTTACGCTTCAGATTTCTTGTTAATTAGCGTAGATGTTAGGTTTAAGTTAAAATTGAGTTTTATCAGAAATACGGTGCTTTGTTATATGGGTTGTGTAATCTGTACAACGAGTGTGAATTGATTTTGATTAGAGAGGCTGAAGAGATTAACCCTTTGCGCTCGAGAGGTGACCGTTAGTCACCAAATAATAATGTCGCAAATTTTCAGAGTTTAGTTAGTTTGTTTATTAATCAAACTCAGAGGTTAAATAGTCATACATGTAAATTTTAGTATATCACTTAACTAAACCAAATGACGTTTTATTCAGGCGAATCTTAGTAAATATCTTGAATTTGAAAATTTTTCAAAAGTTAGTATCATTGGACGACTAACAGTCACCTCTCAAGTGCAAAGGGTTAATTCTCTGATTGAGAAAGGCAAACGCATTGGCAGATGTAAGTTCAGTTGCTCATCAATATTACTAGGTGTATGCAAAAAATTCAGTCTTTTCTGAATTTGTTTTTTTTTTTCATTTAAATATAATACAAATATTCCACATTGATTTCTGAAATATTTCCCTTTTTTCCAATACTGTGATTTACATAAATACTGAAAATGCGTATGAATTCATCAGTATTACTAAGTGTATGCGAAAGATTCAGACTTTTCTGAATTTGTTATTTTTCATTTATACATAATACAAATATTCCATATTGATCTCTGAAATATTTCTCTTCCTTTGAATACTGTGAGTCAGATGAATACTGAAAATGCGCATAAGCTCATCAGTATTACTAGGTGTATGTAAAAGATTCAGACTTTTCTAAATTTATTTTTTTTCATTTAAAAACATAACACAAATATCCCACATTGATCTCTGAAATATTTCCCTTCCTTTCAATACCGTGATTCACATAAATACCAAAAACGTTGGAAAATTATTTAAATTTAAAATAGCTACATCAGTACGTTAAAAAAAAAGACTAAAACTATTTCGTATACTTAACTTCATTAACAGAAAGCTATTTCATCTATCGATCAACAACAAAACATGAATTTTTTTTCTTACGCTGTTAGCATAATTTATCTATCTAATCCCACAAAGAAAAATATCTCTAAATATTGTTTCGAGCTGTAAAACAGCGTTGGTCGAGAAAATCAAAAATTTTTTCCTTCTCAACGACGAACCATTCCTATAAGCCTATCAGGATATACGACACTATGTACCGAAAGTACTTGCGGCGCTACTCGACCGAGGCATAATCCGTCGTGTAGTTCACTCAAAGCAGTTAGAGAGTGTACACTAGAAGGGAAACTTGCCGGAGTATTCCAAACGTGACATCAATTTGAACTACGGCATTATCCGAAGGACAATACATGGTTAACGTCGTTCTAACTGTTCTGTCGAACTAACGATCATTTTGTAATCCGACAACCCGTGACGATAAAACTTCGCGTTCACAGGGAACCTTGTTTTATCTGACCAGCGACACACCGCGTGCGAGGAACGCAGTGATCGAAAATAGGTATCGTGTAAAAATTAAATTTGAATTAATCGATGTTAACCCTTTATACGCGATAACAGTGAATGTTATTCGTGTTCTCAATAATAACACAAAATATATTTAACCCTTTCCGCTCGAGAGGTGATCGTTAGTCATCAAATGATAGTTTTGCAAATTTTCAGACTTCAGTTAGTTTGTTTATCAGTCAGAGTTAGAGGTTAAACTGTCGTATATGTAAATTTTAATATTTCACTTAATTAAACTAAATGACGTTTAATATAGGCGAATCATAGAAAATATTTCGAGTTTGGACATTTTTGAAGTTAGTATTATTAGACGACTAATAATCACCTCTCGAGTGCAAAGGGTTAATACATGTAGGTAGGTGTACATAGGGATCGACTTTTATTTTGTAATTTTGATATGTAAAATCCAAAATTTTGCATAATTTTAACTACGTTCACTGTGACCAAATTCATTTGCCCGTCTTGAAACCTGGCTGAACGAGGTAAAAGAGAAAAAGAACAAGATCAGAAGATATCAGAAGATAAAGAATTAGAGTCAGAGACTAAAAAAGGTACCAAACACGGAAAGCGACAATATGCCATGCATCTTTCATTGTTTTATTATTTTTTGCTTATTTTATTTTTTAGGGTAGCAAATTAGATCAGTAAGTTAGGTGAATATTAATAATATGCAAGATAGTTCTTTTAGGTTAGGTAAATTAGATAAATAAGATTAGCTTAAAGGTTAGGAAAATAAATGCATTGAAGTGCAGGAAATAAAGAATGAAAAGCGTGTGTGAAAGAAGTGTGTTTGAGGTTAAGTAACAAAAATGTAAACCATGTCCAATTTTCTTGGCTGTGGAGCCGAAAATAAACATTATCTATCTATCATTTGCCCGTCTTTAAAGGGTTAATACGATATTCACAACGGATGAGACGATCATGCTTGGAGAAGCGGAAAAATATACAAGATCAAATTTTCTAAAGTCGCATGCTAAAGTTTTGATAGATAAAGCGGATTCGGATAAGTAAGAGTCAAGAGGCTGAACGTATGTGCATATATTCGAATAAAAGTAGCTTCTCAAGTAACTTCTCAGCATATAAGTGTTTCATCCGTGAAAATTCTTATCCTCGTCAACTTACTCCGCTTCGATGATGTAACGCGTATTTTTCAAAGTTCAACGATAACAAAGTCATTCCTTAGTCGTCCTATAACCTTTATAAAAATTAATGTTTAGACAGTGGAATAAAAATAAATGAAATTCCTATTTTCGAAGATTAAAGAAAGACAAAATTGATCTTGAAATCTCCAAAAAGCTCTTTATCTACTTCGAAAGTATTGGGTTGGAGGGAAAGTTCTGTCGTATTTTAAATAGGCAGGTTATTTTTCTTTAAAAAAAAAACCATCTGACTAGTGAATCATTGGGAATTTTTTTTGTTTTTTTACCTGCTGTATAATATAAAAGGCGTCCTTTTTTACCGTTTATCATTTACTGGTGATATTTAAAGTGAAAAACATGTCAGTAGATAAAGTGCATTTACGACACTGCATTTTGTACGAATTCCAAAAAGGAAGCAACGCATCGGTTGCGTGTAAAAATTTATGTACGATATTTGGAAAAGATATTGTAAATGTTTGTACTTGTCAAAGATGGTTTAGCGAATTTCGTTCCGGGGATCTGAGCCTCCAAGAAAGTGATCGATCTGGACGATCATCCAAGATCGATAATGATGTTTTACGATCCATGTTGGAAAATAATCCACGTTTAACAAGTCGAAAAATTGCAGAAGAGTTTGGCATTCATCATACAACTGTTGGAGATCGCATTAAATCTCTTGGGTTTGTGTTCAAGCAAAGTGTTTGGGTTCCACGTGAATTAACGGAAACTGAAAACACGACAGAACTTTCCCTCCAACCTAATAATTCAAAACCGTACGACATTATTATGTTTAGAGCCTCGTGTGAACGTTGTACACGACAATTTTTTCACTAACACATAGTTTAGAAATTATTAGGAGGATGTACGAGTTGAGTGACTCGCTTTGGGTGTGCTGGTAGCGAACGAAGGTTGTAAGGTTTCGATCCATACTGTAGCGTACCTGTGGTATCGCAACTACGCTACCTCTACCACAAATTAATAGGATGGAGCCGCATTGAAATGTGAATTACGTAGGGAGGAATATGAATTTCCCGGCTATAGAGTTTATTAAGTGGTGGAGGTGGAATTCGGTTGGACGCTTCGGAACGTAACCGATGATAATTTAACAGATCAAACTAATACAGAGTTCAATATAATTTCTTATATTTTCCGTGAAGAGGTTTGATGTACATTTAAAATAATGCCTTTCAATTATAGCAATATTAACCTATAGAATAACAACATCATTGAATTAAATAAGAAACAAATCTGATTAAGTTATTAATTTAATTTACGCAATACCTTGGGCCCTGTTTCCCATAACGTTGCTCCTTTAAGCGAATGAAAGGTTATCTTAGAAATAGAAAAAAGCTATGGAAGAATAAGAATCAACAATTTTACAGTTCATAATTAATAAAAACAGAAATTTTATTACAAACAAAATCATTCAAATATTATCAGTAAATCGCAGATTTCTATGGAAATTCGAATTTTTATAACAACAAACTATAAATAAAAATGTACCTCATCTTCTAAATAGTATAGTCTGTATTATATATTTTGCATATTTTTGCATACTTCAATTTTCTACAACTGCATAAAAATCCACGGCTCAGTTATCGTTAAGAAAATAAACTAAATAACTTTCCTCGAAGAATAATTTACCGAATGCATCGAAAGAATTTGTCCGTTTTATTATTTGCCACCTTTTATATCCCCGGCTATTTCTCTATGAACCTCGTTCTCCTTTGCCGGAGAAATATGAAGACGGTACCCTTTGAGTTCCGTACCACGGATGTTTACACAGCCCCGTCTCCCGTCTCGTTTTCCACAGGGGAAAAAGCGTGCGCGTCCCCGAAACGGTAACAGTATGGAAAGCGCACGTAAGTTGGAAACCCCATCGAAAGCTCCTACAGAGAGCACCCCGTGGACTCGCGTTTCGAATACAGTGGAATACCGCGATGAGCAATATTAAGGTAACGTGAGTCGCTTCGAAATCGAATTCCCGCTATTTGAAAACTGAGAGACGGCAATTTGTAAGCTTCCCGAGTGCCGGTATTATATGTATACATACAAGTAGCGGACAAAAGTTTAAGACGAAAGAGAGTCGACGAAATTAAACTAATTTAAAGGGAATAGCATGATAAAGAAAATTTGTCATTCTGTGTTAATCAGTAAATAGTGTTCCACCGTAATAATAATAAAAATGTATGTACAGACAATATTTGCAAACCATCAAACTATGTTTTATATTTCCTCTCGTCTTAAACTTTTGTCCGCTACTGTACGTACGTATTTACTTTTATGCGAGGTATTAGCTTCGAGGAATGCTAATACATTTTATGAAATTGGTGTTCCTTTTACGGTGACGCATTGCTAATGCAGAAAAATGGTTCTTGAGATTATTTATTATTACTAATATGAATAACGGAAAAGATATACAGTATACAGTAAATTGTAATTCAACTTTGCCACGTGATTCCATGTTTAATCCTGAGCTGTTTTTACGACTGTACAACTCGGTTTTCTATTCGACACTGGACCCTTTTCTGTTTCGAAGAAATCCTTATTGGACTTTTCCTTTTTCCACCCCACGCTCCCTAAACATTGCCAAACATCATATAGTCGACCCACACTTTCACTTTTCTGGTCCTTAAAACTACGACACTACAATAATGAATATTCTTATAGTAAGTGTTCTTAAAGTAAAAACTAAAAATATAACTAAATTCTTAAAGTAAAAGCCATCTTACAAAAATATTTTTCCTTTGAACAAGTTCGATCAAAAGATAAGCGAATAATGCATGCCAGGCGAAAATAAGAAATTCTTTTCCACAACAACAATATTCTGTACTTGTAATACGTATGTCCATGTTTTCAGGTATTCTCTATTATCGCGGTAGAATTGAATACAAGGAAAATATTTCTCGTTTCCCCGGCTGATGTAATGTTTTTCACCTGAACAGGTATACGATACGCCAGAAGGCGGCCAGGTACGAGGGAGGGAGGGTAATAAAATTCCGTGTACGATAGAGAGACACGCCGATTGGGCTAGCCCCAAGAGTATTGTAAAAAGAATCATCCCTGGAAGGAGAAGACACTTAACTTCGGTTAGCCAAAGAAGCAAAGCCTTTGCCTCTGGGCCACCGAAATAACGGAGACTTCTCTTCGGCTGTTTCACCCATAACCCCAAGATTCCACCGGATTGACCCTAGATCCGACACTGAACGATGCTACAAATATGTTCACGCCTACACACCGTGTTTCCGAAACCGTGATAGAACTGGAAAGGAAAAAATTACCAGAAAGGTGTCTGCGTCGAAGATATAAAATTGAAAGTTTTTAAGACATAAGAAAGGAAAAAAATTTTCCAATCAATATGTAATATAAAATTACTACAGAAAATTACTGGAAAGGTTTCTATATCGATGGTACAAAATTGAAAATTTTTAAGACATACGAGAAGAAGAAAATTTTTCAAACAGTATGCAATTTTAATATTAACTACCGAGTATTCATATTATTGTAAAGGTCAGATTGAAAATTGGTATCTATCTGCTCAAAAACAGAGGAAAAGGAGATAGAATTAAAAAAATTAAAATGATTACTTATATATATTCTATATTTTTTATTGCACATACACGTATTTTATTCATTTCATTTTGTATTTTATTTAAAACAAAGTGCATCAAATATCTTTATATATAAAATAACGAACGTCTTGCTGAAGAAAAAGGAACAAATCTGTTTATTAAGCAAAAGCGCTTTAAGTTTCCTTCGTGTCATCTTTTTATGCTATGTTATCAACCCTTTCAACCTTACCCATCGTATTTTATGCGTCTTAACCTGGGCAGCATCCCTAGCCGGTATAATTAAATTATAATACGTATGTACATACACAAATGTTTGATAAATGTAACCTTCACACCGTACACGTTTAGACCACGAGAAGCAACTGTCTGATAATCGATAACTCGAGTGGTTACAAGGTTATTTTAATCGTGACCGTGTACGAGCATTAAATTTTCAAAGGCTGCTTATAAAAATGAAACTCTAAAATCTTGTTCGGGGCAGCCCTTCGAGCTATATAAAGTCCAACAGAGTCGATTATCTGCTTCGAACAAAAATTCTCAGAATAAACGTTAACTCAACGAAAAATTTACGTAAAAAAAAAAACGAAACTCATTGATTAAGAATATTTTATAATTTGTGAAACTAGAGAAAATCTAGTTTTCACAAAAGTTAAATTTCTCTAAAAACAAATGTCCCTTGTTTGATTTATTTTATTTTTTATTTTGTGTTTCACACTGTGCATACTTTGAAATTATCAATCAGAACAAATGTTTATCTCTGCGAATATGCAGCATACCTGTATCTTGTAATTGCTCTCGTTACGCAGTTTCAAGAGCAAAGGGAGTCTAATTAATTATTTCTACAATTTGTTCCATTCGGGTTTAATAAATGTTTGCCTTTCGCGGCTTCACGCGTCTATTAATAAATAATCAATACCTTCCATTGGATGCAGTAGAAAATTCAACGATTCAATTACGCTTTATGATATGGAATTTATTACTCTAAAATGCAACTTTCTACAGTTTCTTCTCAGTTTACAATTTCGAAAAAATGTATCCATCTCTCGAAACGATACAAATTACACAACCGAAACGGGGGATTGGTACAATTATAATAACGCACACGTTAAAAAAACGTCACGCGGACACGGAAATTGAATACAGAAATACTGCGAAGCAAAAATTAACCGTAAACCAGCTTTCTCTTAACGTACTTTCTCAGGGGCTTCTTCCAGGAAGCTAGGCCACGTCTGGCATTTTAGAAAGTTCGAAAACATCGAGAAACAGAACTGCAGGGGCTAAAGGACTCGGACGGGGTTGTAAGAATTTCGACCACTGCGTTCTGCTAGTCTCGTGACAAATCTCGTTAGGTACGGTCAAAATTGCTCTTCTTCGTGTTACGTGAAAGTATTAAATAAATTATCAAAGTATTATTTTACAACTAAGAGTTAATTTTATTTAGCAATAGGCAAAATTTAGTCGTGCCTAAAAAGTTAATAATGATTTCCTTACAAAATATACGTGAATTTGAATAAAATTAAGAATAAAAAAACGACACAGACAAAACACTATACAACGGGCTACACAGTTCCTAATAGAATATAATTAGAATACTGTGTATAAATTTGACTCTGCTACACGCTTCCCAACAGAGAGTTAACAGAAATGTTGTTCCCGTTGAAACAATGTTCATCTCTAATTTCCGGTTGGCAAACGTTGGGCTCGTTGCGCAACAGAAATCGTGGTGTTGACGGTTCCGCGATGAAGCTTGAACTTTAAATTGCAGAAATTCAGAAAAACGTGCAGTATCAAGCGGCATCCCGAAGTTCCCCGCGCGTTCGTCGCGTTACGTTCTGGAATCGAGCGGAAGTTAAAACGACTGCCGCGATTCGGTCTCGCGGAAAGAGATAGATATCGTCTTCGTTTTTGGGCCCTGTACCTTTTACGTTCCCCGATCGATAAACGCCCACGGTTGCTTATGGCGCTCCACGAATGTTTACGGATTGATGCATACGAAAATAATCTTCGTTGGCAAAGCAAACACGAAACTGCTTTCATTGGTTTTAACCCTTTGCGCTCGAGTGGTGACTATTAGTCACCAAATGATAGTTTCGCAAATTCTCAAAGTTTAGTTAGTTTGTTTATCGGTCAAACTTAGAGGTTGTAAGAGCCGTATATGTAAATTTTACTATATCACTTAACTAAACTAAATGACGTTTAATACTGGCGAATGTTAGTAAATATTTTAAATTTGAGAATTTTTGAAGTTAGTATCATTAGACGACTAATAATCGCTTCTCGAGCGCAAAGGGTTAAATAGCGAGAAACGTTCGCGTTTTAGACTTCGATTTTCTCATCGGACACGTTTAAGGATGAAATAACTAATAAATTTGTGGAAAGACAGCAACAACGATATCTTACACAAATAGCTAAAAAACATAGACTCACACACAAATACACACACGTTACATATACATTACGACGCGCAACACTAACTGTATCTCTGTAAAAGTAAAGCAAAACAAAATAAAAGTATACTGTTTAAAAGTTTAAGATAGACCGTTACAATCTTTAGCCTTGCGTTTTCCAAAGTAAAAATAAAGTATACATAAATGCCTCTTTTCTAAGAAAATTAATCGTTACATTGTTCTGATTACCATTTAATCTACAATAAATTACACTTCCAAATTACTAAATTTTAATCTTCCTGGCTATACATTTTTTAACGCGTTTACGAATAAAAATACCAAGTTTCGATTCAATGGAAACGAAGAATTTGATGAAACGAGTGAACTAAATTACTTGGCTAAAAAATTAGCAGGAACGAAAGAAACTTGCCCTAAGTTATAGTAGATCATGAAGAAAAAGGACGTTGTTCGATTAATCGGCTCGTTAAATTTGACAGGTTATTTAAATCACTGCATCGACAAAATTAAATTATCGAAGAAAGTAACGTGTCACGTTATAAGATACGGGGAAAAAGTTCTTCGAGAAGTTCGTTAAAGTTGCAGAAAAAGGAAAGATCGGGATCGCCAAGTTTTATAGCTTTTCATCTAAACCTGCTAAATGACGTTATCAATCGTAGTCGGAACAGACACACGATCGTTTTAAAATTTTATCAACAATTTGGCAGCGTTGTTCCGTTTCAATGGCAAATCATAAATTATAAATTTAATTATAACTTCTTTTTCTTCACTTTTCGATATTCAAACTGTTAACCAACTGGTTTGTCGTGGTTTCCAAGTTTGGGGAGCATTTCAAATTATTTCTCAACTGTTTATGATTAAAAAGCGAAGCCTCCGTTTCTTTGGCTTATCTAGAACTCTTCCAAAGTTTGGAACCACTTTCACAGTTGCAGCCATATTAAATCTATCGATAGTAGTTTCCTCTGTTTTGGTAGATTCTTGTCGAATAATTTTCTAAAGTATCACCTTCGTGGAATTCCTTTTTCTCTTATGCATTTCTTAAAATCTCACGTTGTTTTCAACCTTTCGACCACCAAAGTACATAACTAAATAATACTAAATAATACAATATTTTATGATTCTCGATCTCGTAAATTAAAAACCCAAATTTTGCTTTTCAGCAAAAATTCAACTTCCTTGCAATTACAAATCATTTTCAATTTCATTTCAATTATATTCTACACCAGCAGCGTGACTCGTGATCGTAAAGAGCAAATTATTAAAATTCCCGCGCTTTCCTTTCCCCGTTATCTTTGACACTAGGTTTCGAATTTCATGAGTAAAATTTTCAAAAATAATTACTATTATTTCTAGTAATTTTTGCTGAGTTTTATCCATGTAGCAATACAAATATACCCAAATCTATTTTCCTTTAAACTCCGCAATTTCAAATTCCTTTTTAATGTACACCTATTTCTTAGCACATGTACATTAGAAATTAATACACAAGAAATGTTCGTAAATATAGTGTTAATATCGATGTACCTAGCAGCCTGTTCTCGAATAATCGACTAGACGCCGCACGATAAAATCGTGGGACGAGAAACAGTTGCATTAGCAAAACACTCGGCCGGCGGATAAGTTTATAAGCCGATCACCGGTTCCGAGGCATTTCACGTTGAAATTTCGCTCCTTATCCACGGAAATGAAGTGGATAAATTAGCTGGGTCATCGACGCCAGTGCCGGTGGATAATTAAAACAAGTAGGATAGGATCGATTAGGCGCTGCTGTTGGATCGTTTTCGCTCGCCTTTGCGCCCGACCGGCGAATTTATTTAAACAAGGACTTATCGACGCTGTTGCCTGTCAACGAACCATTCTACTTGCTTCGACTTACTTTTTCCTTCCTTTTATTCTTCTCCTTCTTCTTCCTCCTCCTCCTCCTCCCCTTTTTTTCTTTTCTTTTCTGCTTATCCACTTTCGCTAAGCGGCTTTGTGTTCTCAGCGATAGTCGCTTCAGCCGATTTTCAGCGTTTACGCGAAAATGATGTTCCTCTGTGATTTATCCGTCTTCTCTGTTTCATACTTGTGTTAGAGAACGTACGCGATGAAATTGGTGGAAGAGAAATTGTTGGATAAAGAAAATATGTTTTTTTTTTAAGGATCTTAAGATTTTAGAGCTTTTAGAATGTTATGATCAATTGTGAATCGAGAATACAGGCGACAACACTAATAAAGTATTTATTAACAATTATAATTAAAGGATAACAATACTGCAAGAAGTGGGAAATAGGGTTGAAGTCAGAGAAGAAAACCAAAGAGAACCAACGAGGAGGAACGGGAGGGAGGAGATATTATTATATTAACGTGTAAATAGTGTACATAAATATAATAGTATGTAAGGTTATTATTATTCTGGAATTATTGTTAATTTTAATTTAGCTTTATTTTATTTTTGTTAATTAAATTTTTATATAAGGAACAAGCGAGGTGAGAAAACAAGGAGGATGTAAAGGAATGGAACTCTCTTGTAATCCCATTGGGAAAACAATAAAGTTATCTACTGCAAGAAGTGCAGAAGCGTATACACGGGTTGTTAACTGTTAACTGGTCACTTTCGGCGTCCACGTTTCGGTCGCTGCCGAAAAAGGGACGTGCCGACAAAGTTCCAAAAACCTGGGAAAATCCGGCAATAATGATCATTAGGCTTATTTTATTATCGCTGGTTTAGGGACGGTTATATGTATCCTACAAGCTTAAGCTTTTTTAGAAATTTAAGTTAGGGTGGAATTAAGTAATGTAACTTTCCCTTTAATGTAAACTAATACATCGTTGCGCATTAATCGAAAGAGATAACACGTTTCAGGAATATTACAAAATTTCCAGGGGGAAAAAGGTGATTCTAGCTGAAGATAATAAAGATAAAAATATGCTCTTTAATATAAGGCTTCTTGTAATCACATTAGGTTCTTCCATTTTATAATTTCATGTTACACCGTGAAATCTTTCTTCTCAATATTAAAGTAAAGGGAAATTACATGATATAGGTAAACGTTACGCTGTAAATTTGTCTTAATTGCTAACTAGGAATTTAATAAACACCTCTCAATTATCCGGTAAATTGTTCTAGCACAACCTGTGCATTAATAAAGAAAATACGTACCATAGAAGTCACAATTCCTTACTCTTTCCACGACCTCCGTTTATGAAATTATTAATTTCACGAAACACGTTATTAACCAATACAACATATTCAATTTCGCAAACAGTTTGATTTTTTAATTTTATAGAATATTTCGAAGTGTAAACTGTGCTACTTAAAATTGTTGAAAGAGATTCGCAAAGAAGAGACACGGTATCTCGTTCTCTGAGTAGTATTTTGGAAAATTTTCCACTTACTTACATAATCAGTGCTTAAATTCCCCTTAACTGGATGAGGCTAACAGCAACCTAAATTCAAGACTATTGATAAGTTGGTTCTCGCTAACAGGAGCAATACTGAAAAGAGTCTGCGTCCAATATTGGGTGTCACACAATCACGAATGGGGCTGTTACTCCTTCAATAATCATCGCCAACAAAAAAAAAAACAAAACTCGGTATCTCGAAAAAAACGAAAAATAAAATGAGATCAACGCAAAATCGATCGAATGTATTCACTCTCGATAATCCCACATTTCTACTGGTAATAAAGAAACGCCAAGGCAACAAGAGGGGGTAGAATAGATAAAACACAAAGTGGATCTAACGCGAACGTTTCTAGTTTCTAAAGTTTCCGTTCGATCAGGACACGTTTCATCGCGCACGGTTTTCCTTGGACGCGTTGCACCGCCGGGTTTCCCTTTCAATTACACCTAGAAGGAAAATGAAAGCTCATCCATTACCTTCTTTAATCACCTAAGTGATCCACCGGGCTCGATAATTACCTGGGTGCCTCGGCTGACGAAGGAAAACCGAAGGATACACGCGAGAAAATGGAGGCGAACCGGCGACAAAAGAAAAGAGGAAAGGAAGCGCGGATGGGGCGGAGGGGGGGAGGGGTGGAATGAGGTTGCAACACGGTTGAACAAAAGGGATCTTTAAATTAGTGCTCGATTCAACGTAATTTACCGTGAAACGAGCGGGGAACTCGATGTTTCAAAGGACACTCAAATTGAATGCGCGTTGCGGAACCAATGGATCAAGTGTCGTTATGCTTTATTTTAGAAACAGGATAGGGGGATGATAATAAGAGAAACAGAGACCGTTTTTCATCAGGCTAAGTGGTGCTCCCGCGGCGCAAGTGGCTCGTGAATTTTTCGAGATTAAGAATGTAGCAAGCGCGGAGCAACAAGTAAGTGCTTACGGTCTGTCCGATAGCGTGGAAACGAGAAAAGATCGAGATCGTGCAATCGTTTTCTGGTAGCGAAAGAGAAGAGATCGAGACCGTACGATCGTTTTCTGGTAGCGAAAGAAAAAGCTTTTCAAATCGAACCTGCGAAAGTTAGTGCGTTGGTTGGAGATGCCACGAGGACTTCAAAGTTTTCGCTTTTCCTTTTCTTGTAAACGTATCTGTATAACGTGGTATCCTTTCTATGACTTTCTTGCAGCTTTAAAATAAAAACTGATTCGTGTTCCCTTCTAAAATTGTTGTCGTATCTTTTTCTTTATTCTCAGATCATAACTCCTAATGTTTAATGTTCGGGCGTACTGATTCCCAACGCAATTTGTATCTTTTAGGTCAGCTGGGTTGAATAATTGACGACACCTTCTTTTATAGTTAGGTTTAATTTAGACTAGTGGATCGTGTTGCGATCAAGGGTCTGCGGGCTAGTGTGTCTTGATCGGATGCTTACAAGGATCTACACAGTTCCAGTAAGTTGGTTTACAGTACCACCACTATCTTAATTTTTATTAACTAAGGACCGAACATTTAGCGTTAGTTAAGCTAAAAAAGCTATTGGAACTATTTAACACGTTGAATGCCACGCCAGTTTTATTGGCTTTGCCTCTAGCGCCACGCTGAGTTTTCTATTATACGATACATATACTGTTTGTATAGTATTACCCACAACAAATAAGTTACAATATGTAACTATTCTTATTTGTTTTATACTGCATTAATTTCTTCACACCATTGTATTAACGGTGGTAATAATGAAAGATTGGGAAGTATCGACATTTATCCAAATTACGTATTTCTACCAATTTGAGCTCGCCGGTCACCGATGACCCTCGTGGCATTCAACGTGTTAACAAACACACGTGTATTGTATCCGTGTTTTTTCATTTTTCTCTGTACGTTGAAAAATGAAGTAATACGAAAAGGAATTAGAAAATTGTAATACGATTGCAATCGCATCGACATTTATTCAAATTAAGTACGTATTTCTACTAATTTGAACACATCGGTCATCGGTGACCCCCATGGCATTCAACGTGTTAAGAGATACACGTGTATTGTATACGTTTTTCTTCATTTTTCACTATGCGTTGAAAGATGAAGTAATACGAAAAGGAATTAGAAAATTGTAATACGATTGCAATCGCATCGACATTTATTCAAATTAAGTACGTATTTCTACTAATTTGAACACATCGGTCATCGGTGACCCCCATGGCATTCAACGTGTTAAGAGATACACGTGTAT
Source organism: Tetrapedia diversipes (assembly GCA_033822845.1). Taxonomy (NCBI): domain Eukaryota; kingdom Metazoa; phylum Arthropoda; class Insecta; order Hymenoptera; family Apidae; genus Tetrapedia; species Tetrapedia diversipes. The sequence continues at coordinate 9,272 of JAOPTO010000659.1, read as the reverse complement.
TGTATACGTTTTTCTTCATTTTTCACTATGCGTTGAAAGATGAAGTAATACGAAAAGGAATTAGAAAATTGTAATACGATTGCAATCGCATCGACATTTATTCAAATTAAGTACGTATTTCTACTAATTTGAACACATCGGTCATCGGTGACCCCCATGGCATTCAACGTGTTAAGAGATACACGTGTATTGTATACGTTTTTCTTCATTTTTCACTATGCGTTGAAAGATGAAGTAATACGAAAAGGAATTAGAAAATTGTAATACGATTGCAATCGCATCGACATTTATCCAAATTACGTATTTCTACCAATTTGAACACATCGGTCATCGGTGACCACCGTGGCATTCAACGTGTTAACAAACACACGTGTATTGTATCCGTGTTTTTACATTTTTCTCTATACGTTGAAACATGAAGTAACGCGAAAAGGGATTAGAAAATTGTAAAACGATTGCAATCGCTTGGATAATTTTTAAACATCACCCGATACCTACAATATATTGTAGCATGTTCGTGTTATCGAGCATACTCCAAAACTCTCGTTCCACGTGGTACATATTTTTCAGCAAAGCTGCAACGCGTAGCCGGACACCTCTGTACTTAAAAAATATGGAACACGCCGGCGTTCTCGTGTTACGAATCGCATGAAACAGCGGCGCGCAGAGCAAGTGCCGGGTACACTCCATTAAATTCAAGCCGATCCCTCGGCCACGTTTACGTTGAAACGCTTTTTCCGTGATTTTCCAGCGGCCCGAGCCCCGTTGCTCTTTCTAACCGCGTTTACGGACAAACAGTTCCGCGACAAAAACCGACGCGACGCTGCGTTTCCCTAGTTACCAGATTTCTCGCGGACTTCCTGCTGTTTCCGGAATTATTTCCGTTCCGGCGATCCTCGTGATTCGTGGAACGGAACGGCTTCCAGATGAAAATTAAGAACTTCGGTTTTTATACAGAACTAGCTGTTGCCAGCGACTTTGCCCGCGCGGAAGTACTTCGATTTCAATTTTTGATATTTTTAAGAGACGTCCAATTTTGCAAGCCCAATTTTTAATTTCAACCAGAATGTTAAATAATTAGTAATTTTTATAGGGCTTCCTTCAAAATCGGTGGATTTTCAAAAAAAACTTTCACCTTTATTTCACCCTCTTGAAGATTGATTTTCCAAAAACGTTGAAACACGTATTTCTTTATTTTTAACCGAAAAACTAAATACCAGTTTTCATAGTGCTTGCTTCAAAATCGGTGGATTTTTAAACAAACTTTCATTCCCTATTTAACCTTAAAAATTAAGTACATGGGATGTATTTTTATTCTAAAAAATACCTTGGATAGTTCAAAAATTCTTGAATTATTTGGCTAGTTTTTTGAAACTATTTGTTTCATCTTTTAACAAAAATTCGCTCCTTATCCGTAATATAATTCGTGTAAAATATTACGACTTGTTCTCTGAAAAGTTATCAAGACTAGATAAATAATCTTTCTTTTCCATTTTTTTATATTTATCAAATCATTTCACCCTTTCGTAAGATACATGGAATACCCTTTTCAAAGAGAAACAGAAAAGATTAAACAGAGATCTATAAGAGATCATTCGTTTCTTGCTTTTCAAGTACAACCAAGAACTTCTCTAAACGCTAATATAATTAAACTTTCGTATCGTGAGATATTTTAACTCAGGAGAGCGTGGTGATAATTTCGAATGCGGCAGTCTCTAACGAAACCGTGAGAGATAAACAAAGTCGATAAATCGAAGATAAGAAATCGGCCGAAATGAATCATCGAGGATGAGGCACGGTGCAAACTAACTGCCTCAGACAGTATACACCATAACGAACAGATAGGACCGCGAATAGAAATTGATGTAGATATTACAGAAATGGTTGAAGCAAAGCGGCCTCGTACGATATGGACATCTATAACGAATGGCGTAGGGTAGATAGCCGAAAAAGATATTCAATTGTGAGCGGAGAACAAAGGTGTGGGTGGCGGGAACGGGAAGAAAGTCAGGGAAAAATGAAGTAAACGAAAGAATGATGAATAAGGGCCCGAGGGATGAAATATGTAAAATTCAGGAAGCTGTTCAAATGGTTCTCATCGCTGTTCCCACGCCGCCTCTATCTCAATCCGAACACCGATATTCGATATCCAGAATCGATGAAATAATTTTTAATTCACGTAGAAAATTCGCTGTTTGAATTTATCGTGCGTCTGGATTCGCCCTAGTCCTTATTCTTTCGCCATGCTTGCTCAGACTTGAAAACGTTCAACTTTAAATCATATAGGAAATTCTACTTTTATTTTTATTTAACTAATTGTTAATAGGCTCTCGGTAAGTGAAGCGTTAATATAATTACTTGCTAAAAAGTGTTAAGCAATATTGTGAATTTCCAATTATTAACACTTAGCCAACTTAGAATGGAGAGATCTCCTATTTTTTTCCGCAACAAGGTCGCTGCAATTGATTCTATTTACTTTTATTATTAATTGGGGTTGAACTAGTGTTGTTCACAGTTCATCAAATGTATTTTCTGCTTTTCCAAAGTACAGTTTTTAATAAATTCTTAATTAAGTATGGCACCGTGTGATTAACTAAATGTTAATAGGCTCTCGATCGGTGAAGTATTAAAACTGGAGCAACGGAAACGGAACAACCACGCTATTATGAATTCTATATATAGAAAATTCTACTTCACTTTTATTCATTTTGTAGAATGAGATGATAGAGCTCAGGTGTGAATAAAATAAAAATGTGCTTAGAATATTTTAATAATATATGTTTAAAACAGTTTAATGATAACAATTTAAAAGACTTTACAACTTAGCAACTACATCATTCTTATTTTCTTCAGAATCACACTCTTTCTGAGTTCACAGTCAAACTCTTTCTTCTCTCACAATCAAACTCTTTCTGCTACGTGCTCGTATTTTCCCCGTCATATATTCTTCCAAACACTGATTTCCTTTCTTTCTAATTCTAAACCTTTCTCACAAATGGCACTGAGAAATTTTGGAATGTCAAATTCTTATAGCAATTTGTTCTCTTCCAGTTAAACTGATTGTTTCATTTTCTATAAAAAAGGAATCGTCCAAATTTCTTATATATGCTAAGGCTGTGTTTCTCCATCCCAATTCCAAACTGAACCTCGTCAAAACGTTTCTCGTCAAAAACCAATCCCACCCTTTGTCACCTTCCCTCCCAACCTTGCTAACGTTAACAACGAAATACTGGTCGCCAGCCGAGGGGAGCAAATTATTCACGCTTTAATCACAACGTCGCGTCCCGCGATTTCCAAGGGGAAAAATCCACTTTCCAAATTGAACGGTTGCCCGCGAGGACTTCGTCTCCTGCGACGGTCTATCGGATTACGGCTGTAAAATCCGCGTGAAGAGCACGCGGGAAGGTGTGGACGAGGGCAGGTTTTTAAACCTGATGGGAGCTTTTACAGAAAATTAGCCACCTTCAAACGAGTTTTTCATCGAGGTCCACGGAACCTGGTGTTTCCCGGGGGAAAGTTGCGCGCGTTCTTTACGGCGCGTCTGCGTCGCGTCGTTGCGCAGCCAGGAAATTGTGTTTTAGTTAACGAGAGAATTAAAGCGACAAAAGGGATTAAAGCGTAGTAAGTTTTTAATGATTACTCGAAACTGCGTCGCGACGAGCTTGTACCCAGGGATATTAATTCACCAGGGTAGGGGGTGGAGGAGAAAGGGTAGGAACGTTAACGCGTTACCGATTCCCGTGAAACGGATCGCAGCTTGCTTAACACTAGATTTACGGACGTTTGTTGTATATCTGTTTCCGATATACATATACTAAGGAATAAGGTGTACATCGAACAGAATTTGAAATTACAGAACTACAGTGACTCCAAAATGTATTCGTACACCATGTCACAAATAAATTCGTTTAACCCTGAAATTCTGAGTCTGATAGAGATGTTTGATAAAACTTTGTGGGTATGTAGCTCGTAATACCATACGTATCAAGTAATCTTTTCTTTTCATCTAAATGCCATTTTAAAGGGGAGAAACCAGCGTTAAAGTTTCTGAATTTTTTCTCATTTTTTAAAGCCTTTCAAATAGAAAATGTCATAAAAAAAGAACACAGAAAAGCTTGTATTCAAAGCTTGTATTCAGGGAGAAAAAAAGAAAATTTTCTCTGTGAAAATAATAAATGAGAAAGGAGTAATTCTTTTATCTACTATCGAAGTTCTATAAGCATCGTCACTGTGAAAAACTTGACGTTCGTTTAAAAAAAGGATACTGTTATTGTCTTCAACAACGAATGTTACATCATTTAATTTTCATTTACATATAGTTACGTGGTTTCTTACATTCTTAATTGCCTAAGATTTTTAATATAAGGACGCAAAGCCTACATAAATTCTTTAAGGTTTTCGACTTTGGTATTTTCAGATTTATGTAAACGATTTTTTCTTATTCGCTGACACCTTTTTTATTCCTTTATTTTATTCCTTTATTTTATTGGAGTCTGTGGCCCGTAGACTTCAAAAAATTGCATTTCGTGGCCCAAGTTCACGCTTGAGTTTAATTTTTTCACCACTGGTCTCAAAGGATTAACAAATTCTCTGCCTATATTTAACGTTGTTAATTGGCTGTTGAATACGACCACTTCCAGTCTTCTCAGAACGAGATACTGCTGAAAATTCAAACTCGCCTATCAACGGTCAACATTTTCCACGGGTATTTCGCGATAAACTAGTTTCGCCAGCAACAAAGGCAACCGATAAACGGTGCGGACACAGATGTGTAACGTGCGTGTGTTCGCGTACGTGTACGTGTGCGTATACCATAGAGAGACAGAGAGAGAGAGAGGGAGAGAGAGTACGGCACTGTTGCATCGAATAAAACGAGATAATGCTTCCGGTAGGAAACATCGACCAGGGGCCCATAATACACGTCGGTTTATTCGCAGAGGCCGCGGCGATTTCATGGAAAATACTGCTTCGCTGTTTGCGAAAACGCCACGGAACTTATTTTCCAGGCGCGAACGCGCGACACGGTCCGATACATCGAAATTCCTAGCCGACCACGCGGAATGATCGGAGTTAAAACGAGTGTTTGCCGGCCAGAGAAGAACGACGGCGTCGCGAGATGCGTAATTCGGATGGAAATGATTTTTCTCGAGGAAGCAAACGGAAAACGTGGCTTGAAAGTGGTTGCGGACGTATTTTATGGAGAAAAGTCCTTTCGAAGTGGTTGGTATGGAGTTTGTCGCGCGTATCTTCTGAAAAGGATGTTCCATTTGGAAATTGCGGTATAGATGCTGTCGTGCGTACATTTTAGGAGGGAAATTACATTTCGAACTTAGAACTAGGTACTTAGAAAATGCATTGGTATTTGGTTGCAATTCATTTGTTTAGGTGGTGTTGGAATTTTGTAGTGCTACTTGGTAAGCTGCTTATTGATATACGTTTAGAGATAGCGAAAATTTTAGCAGACATTTTATTGATGTTACAAATACTCACAATTTGTATTTCTTTAGTGCAATTTTACAGAAATAATAATTTAATTTCAGATGATATTATAGCTAGAATAAAATTAGGTTTATTTGAATGAAGGAATGTGCAAAAGTTCTGTTTTTAAAAGCGCAACACATTTTAGTAGTATTCAAATTCAAACGTTTACTACTGTACAGACTTGTATCACTTATTAAGTAGTACAACCTTAAAATGAAGCATACCTTGGCTGCAATACTGATCTATTTCAGCCACAAATCTATGAATTGCTTTTGTTAATATTAATAATACTTAATCAATACTATTTACTCGACTTTATGCACTTCCTTTCATATAAAGGGTGTCCTATTTAAATCAAATCACCCAATTATTATTTTTCAGACAATATACGAAATCCTTCACATGTAATTTAAAATAAGTAAGAAATGCGTAATTTGAGTTCAATATCAAAAGTGGAGAACACTATACTTTCGGTTAAAGATTAATTTTTCTAATCTCTTAATCGCGCTTAATATTAAGCAAGAAATGGTGAAAGAATTCAGTTTCGACTTTCAACACTGCCGCGTCGCTATTTACTCGCCTCGAATTTCGCCAAAGCACTTCCGTTTCGACAAGGCTATTCCTTTACCAAAATAACAGAATTTTCTCTTTATAATAAATTTCTAATAAATTAAAAAATACACAAATAATTAACCGTATTAAGCAAGAAATAATAAAAAAAAATCAGTTTTGGCTTTCAACGCTGCCGTATCTCTGTTTCGTCGCCTCGAATTCCGCCAAAGCATATCCGTTTCGATAAGGCTATTCCTTTACTAAAATAACAGAATTTTCTCTTTATAATAAATTTCTAATAAATTAAAAGATACACGAATAATTAACCGTAATAAGCAGGAAATGGTAAAAAAATTCAGTTTCGATTTTCAACGCTTCTGTTTCGTCGCCTCGAATTCCGCCAAAGCATATCCGTTTCGATAAAGCTATTACTCAACCAAAGTAACAGAATTTTCTCCGCCACGCGGCATCGTCGCATTGAAATTCCCGGCGATTCCCGTGAAGAATCGCGCGGGACAAGATTATTTTGATGCCGATCCGACGGAACGAATGCGATTTCTGAAGCATAGCGCAATCACGGTGAAACAACGTTACACGCGCTGGTTGCCAGCGACCGGCCAGGAACGTAACGCCTCGTAAATCTCGATCGAGTTTCGCGGATCGAACGCAGCCTAGGGACCGAGTGACGACGACGCCTTCCGCGACGCACGGGAAAAAGCTGATTTATTATTTCGTCCGGTGCGGACGAAACCGGTGACTGCTTGATTTATCGCGTTGTCGAACGGTGCATAAATTTTTGCGCCTGTGCCGGTCGGTGGGAACATAAAACGAGGAAGAAGGCGAGAGTACACGGGAGATGAGGGAAACACATTAACCCGGTAAACACCGAGTTCCTGTTGAGGTTCATTTTGAAATAAATCGATATAACATGTGGTTAAGCTGTCGAATTACCATCGGAATTTATACGAAAGATAGAGGAGCAGTACTTTCTGTGGATTAATGAAGTGTTGATAATCTATACATATAAGAGGACACGTCTTGACTGATTAACTGATTTATCATAGCAGAGCTTAAACTATGAGAAGCTAGAAACATGAAATTTGGACAATGGGTTCCTTTTAGGAACTAAGGAAGGATTTTTTGATAATCCACCTCTAAGGGGGTTAAATAGGGGTTGAAATGTTTGTTTGAAAATCTGCCAATTTTGAAGCGAGTACTATGAAAACTGGTATTTAACATTTTGGTTAGAAATAAAGAAATACGTGTTTCAACGTTTTTGGAAAATCAACCTCCAAGGGGATAAAATAAGGAATGGAAGTCTTTTTTGAAAATCTGCCAATTTTGAAGCAAGCACTATGAAAACTGGTATTTAGCTTTTTAGTTAGAAATAAAGAAATACGTGTTTCAACGTTTTTGTAAAATCAACCCTCAAGGGGGTGAAATAAGGGATGAAAGTTTCTTTTGAAGATCCACCAATTTTGAAGGAAGCCTTATAAAAATTAGTAAGCATTTAACTTTCTGGTTAAAATTAAAGTTAAGGGCTTGTAAAATTGGACGTCTCTTGGAAATAGTTAAAATTGAAATCAAAGTACTTCTATGTAGGCAAAGCCATGGGCAACAGCTAGTAAATTAGAAATTAGTAATAATATTAGACAAACTCATTGGCGACAATCTCATCAGTAATCGTGCGATTGTTTGGCGATTATTTTGAAAGATTTGAAATAGAGTTTATAAGGGATTTATAAAAAGTCAAAAAGGAAGAGTTAATGCGTATGGGGTAGGCATAAATTGGAGAAAAACGCGAGAAAGAGTAAAGAGGCAGTGGGATTCGTTAAATCAACTGACGGTGGATCTAGAATAATTTCATGGGAATCGTATAAATTGCGATAAATTTCGACAGGAAGCCAAACGTTTCGCGCTCTCACGACCGCCCTCTTTCTTTTATTGCTATCTTCGAACCAGTGGAGAAGCGTAGCGCTTTACGAACATTCCTACGTTTATCGTGGCTCGAGAAGTGGCAAGGCAGTTGTAAAATCCTCAGATAAATATCGAGTAGGAGGGTAATGATGCACAGATCGAATCGTACGTGGAGTTTGCTGGAAATCGAGAAATAACAGGACCGTGTGAAACTGGATGAAGGTGATCGTTACGGTATCTCAAATTGGTAACTTTCACGAAAAACAAAGAAATCTTATAATTTGCCAACCTCTTTCTCGTTGATACGCTATTAACTAAAAAGTTGTGAAATCGATACGTGTGGCAAGGAATGCATGAATTTAAAGCAGAAAAATGAAAATGATTTCAAATTTCTGACTGGTGCATATTCCCGTCAGTTCAATTTTAATTCAACTGTAATAATAATTTTTAATTGAACTTTAATCGTGTTCAATCAAAAATCGAAACGTGCTATTAAAATTGTCCTGAAAATTGCTTCGTTTTGAATTCAAAGTTTTACTCTCAAATTCCATTCTTCTTGATATATTCAAATTTTCCAATATCTTCTAAATTTCACCTGCGAGCACACAGCGTGAACCTTCCCTGGCGAACTTCACGTTCGTATTCGATTTAATATAAAGTTCGTAAAATTCCTCGATTCCAACCGTCTCCTTTTGAATCCTCCCAACCGGACCATCTATCTTCACGCACTTACAAATATCTTATATTAATCGCAAGTTATAAAATTGACACGAATCTCTGTCGGTTTTCCGTTTCCTCGCCCTTAATAAAGATTCGTTGTGGACCGTAGGAATTCAAAATTCCCGGCTATAACGCGTGAGCAACGATACACAAAAGAAAGGGTATCGTCGTGTGAAAAGTGTTACGAGTCTCATGCAGCAAAGTCGCGAGTTAACCATGTAATAGAATAGTTTACTCTTATATTTGGTACCGTTTCTTTTTAAATATTGTAATATCCTAGTTTTAAGGACCAGAAAAATGAAAGTGTGGATCGACTAGACGAAAGCCAGGCCTATTGAAAAAGATCGTTGGCTACAGACAATTCACCAATAGATCGGCAATGTTTAGCAAGCACGGGGTGGAAAGAGGAAAAGACCTATGAGGATTTCCACAACAGAGAAAAGGGGTCAGTGTTGAATAGAAAACCGAGTTGTAGAGTCGTAAAAAGAACTGAGAATTAAACATAGAGTCGTGTGGTAGAGTTGAGTTAGAATTTGTTGTATACTGTATATTTTTGCCATTATTCAAATTAATAATAATAAATAATCTTAAGAACCTTTATT
>JAOPTO010000658.1:0-145969 GCA_033822845.1 Tetrapedia diversipes | reverse complement strand
GTGTTAACACACCAGATCGTGTTAACACTATTCCTACCGACACTTCACGTATAATTATTCCTACTGCGACATTCCCACGTAAGACAAATTACAAATTTTTTCTCAGAAAATGAACAATGAAAAAAGGAGTGAATATTGAAAAATGTATTATAGGTGTATTTGAAGAAAAGTCTAAAAACTTAAATACATTTAATTCGATTTCGTTGCATCTATGAAATTGTAATCGAAATTTTAAAAACGGTCATTTGACCGGTCGTGGTAGGAATAGTGTTAACCCTTTGAGCACTGAAGCATTTGAAGATTTTTATGCCCATGGGACGGATTTAATTTGTCGCCATATGGATTAATATGTAAATGGTAATACATTTTATTTGGAATATACTTATACTGGTGATATAAATATATTTTTGAAACAGCATTTTAGTTACAAAATATAAATAAATATATAAACGAAACAAAATAGAAATATTTATATAGAAAGTTATATAGAGTTTATATAGACGAGTTTCACTCGTCAAATGTACCCAAAGGGTTAAGTGTGTCCTGACGAGGCAGTGGGAAAGAAGTTAACAGATAGAGTAATATAGTAAAAGTAGAATATATATATATATATATCAGTTTATAATATTTAATCTAGTAAACAATTTTGTGTTCACCTGTGGTTAACCGAATTCATCATAATTTGTCCCATTCTACCCACACACCTTTCGTTTTCTCATCGAGCATCAAATAATCAAGAAAATTTTCTTATTCGTATTCGTTGATATTTCTTGCAGAAAGTTGGGGAAATTTTCCAGAAACAAATTTAAATTTGTAACACGGTAAATTTACACATAGAAAACTTCTTTTCGAAAACATTGTGAATTTGTCATTTTATTACCGTTTCACTGGCACTTAAAAATTGTGAATGATAACGAAATAATCCGAATGCTTGAAAACACTTTGGACGAATCCCAATTTTTCGAGGAAAAAATTTAAATATTCCAAATCTGGGTTACGAATCCTTCGTGACGTGATTATCCGGATATTCCTTAACACTAAAACTACCGACGATTACAGTGTACTTATTTGCATGGAACAGATTAAATTAAAAATTACATGAAAAAATATCAAATATACAGAAAATAAAACCTTTATTTATGCCTTCTGCAGAAAATCATAGTAAATTTTGGAAGCTTATTAAAGTGAATTTGTAAGATTGCTATGAATAATCATCGATCCGTCATTTTGACTGTTCTGGTAGTTCTAGTGTTAATAATCCCTGGTACAAGACAGACTTGGTGGATCGGCAGAAATTTTTCGACAGCCTAATTAGGTATCGATTAACGTAATCGAGCGGTTTGGCGCGCAAGAAAACGCGATCCCCCGGGGTACAGTCGGGCGGACAGGATTTTAATCAGGACGATATACACGGTGGCTCACGAAAGAGAGGTTAAAACTGTCCGACGATATTAATTCCTCGGGAAGGATCGAGCTATTTGGTGATTGACGTCGCGTGACCATCGACCACGCCGTCGCTTACGTAATTTCGCGGCGAATCCTCCAGGGCTGCGAGCAGGATAATAGGTATCCGGAAGCCAAGGACAGGTTTCGATAGAACGGAACGAATTCCGTGGTACTGGCGGAGAGGCTAGTTGGAACTAGCATTGGTACGTTGCTTTTCAACGCAGCTGATTTTCAACGCACGGAATATTTAACCCTTTGCACTCGTATGTCTCAGCGTACGCGACATCACAAGTTTTATCGTGGAATTTTCATTTTTTTTTTTTTTTAATTATACTCATGAAATGTTACAGCCAAGTATGCTGATAACGTATTGGAAAAGTGTGAGGGTGATTGCTAATTTATTGACGTGTGTATGTTTGTTTGTGTGAAAGAGATTCTAGAATGAACGGTCAAGAAATTAGAATGAGAAGCAATGTATGAAAAACAAGAAGGATGAAAATATGAGTGAATGGAGTTGAGAATGAAAAAATGGAATGAGGATCGTGAGTGTGCGCCTTTTGTTTAGAGATTGATTGAGAATAGGACGTGTGAATGGGATAAGAAAATTGTTACATCAAATAAATAAGTTTATATATTTTTTAACATTGTCGTTTTCCTCAACAAAAAGTTGTGTTTTTGATTGAACAAAAAAATGAATTCCGAGTTGACGGGGTAATTCATGGTCATATTAACACTAGAACTACCAAACCAGTCGAAATGACCAGTTGGTGATTATTCATAGTAACCTTATAAATTCACTGCGGTAAAGCTTCTAAAATTTATTATGATTTTCTGCAGAAAGTAAAAATGTAGATTGGTTCTCTATGTATCCGGTATTTTTTCCTGTAATTTTCAATTTGATTTCTTCCACGAAAATAAGTACACTTTAATCGTCGGTAGTTCTAGTGTTAAATACGAGTGCAAAGGTTTAGCACTATGTTTACAATTTGACGAATTTCGGATTTATGAGCAACATTTGCAAAGGCAATTATTATTATTATTCTTGTAGTATCGTAATTAAATAATTTTATAGAGTAAGAGAAAGTGAGGGGTGGACAGCGAGAGTTCAGGCCTGGAGAAAACCCTTGGGGAAAAATGCCCAAATATGGTCATGTTTTTGGAATATGCCCAAATATGGCCATACTTGAGGGATTTTTCCGAGGTACGTGGTGGGAGAAAGGCCAAGGGCTGGCGACAGTTTTCTCTGGTCAAAAAGAAGCAGAGTTGAATTAGACGTTGTAGCGTGTAGCAGAGTCGTGCGAAGAGTAAAATTTATACATAATATTGTAACTATATTTCCGTATTCATAGCAATAATATTATTATTATTATTATAACACTACATTCTTAGGGATTTTCGTTAACTTTTATTGATGGAGTGTTACAAATACACCCTAATCTGTTTCCCCCTCAGCTCTGCAATTTCAAATTCTCTGCGATGCACACCTATTTCTTAATATACATGTGTATTAAAAATAAATGTACAAGAATGTCGCTGATTCACATTCCGTTGGTTAGGTAAAAAGATTGGCGACATTCAGTAATTCAATCGAGACTACCAATTAACTTAACCATCTTTAAACATAAAAAAGTACAGTGTACATAAATATAATAGTGTGTAAAGTTATTAATATTTCAGAATTTTCTTTTTTTTATACTCATCGTTAATTTTAATTTAGCTTTATATTATTTTTGTTAATTTAATTTTTTACATAACGGAGATAAGCGAGGCGAGAAAATAAGGAGGACGTAAAGGAACGGAACTCTCTTGTAATCCCATAGGGAAAACAATATTACTAAGATCCCTTATTCTACACACTATCAACCCCCATCCACCGCCGTCCCGATTGTCGATACTTGAACGATCCCCCTCGTTAACCCCGTTAACCCCGTTAACCCCCACAAAAATCACCATCGCCCTGTGTGAATCCACGGATCCACGTTCACCGTGGTGGCTCTCCGTGCGCGATCCAGCTTTTAGGAAGCCATAGAGAAATTGATTATTCGATACCTGTTCGGTCGTAAGAAGCGGCTCGTCTCGGCGCGGTCTGCCCCCTAACAGGGTGGAATTGCTCCTGTTGGTGCAGCAGCGGCGTCTGGGCGGGTGGCAGCTGCACGTGATACTGCTGAGCGGCCGAATAGTGGGCGAACGTGTTCGCCGTGGACGCGGCCAGTGATTGCTGTTGATACTGATTGATGTGATTCGCGTGGTGATAGTGGGGATGTTGGGACGAGGGATGAACGTGGGGCGGCTGGCCCGGGGCTGGCCCATGGGGGTGCGAATGGGAGTGCGGGTGCGTGTAGGGGCCGCACCAGGTGTAATAGTGCTGCCAGGAGGCAGCTGCGTCCATGTTTGCCATCCCATCTCCTCCTTCGCTCCCCATAAGGACGACACCACCACGGCCGACGGTATCCTCCCGATGCCAGTGTTTACAGCAGAAACCTCCGCTAATTTGTATCCCTTCTTCCGCTTTCACCCTGGCCCAGTTAAGAACACACGGGGGGTGGCGAGGGCTGTTCTGTTCTGCGTTCTGTCTTGCTCCAACCGAGGGTTGCTGTGTTCTGTGTTCTCCCTTGCTTCGATCGAGGGTTGCTGTGTTCTCCCTTGCTTCGATCGAGGGTTGCTGTGTTCTCTGTTCTCTTTTGCTTCGATTGGGGACTGCTGTGTTCTGTGTTCTCCCTTGCTTCGATTGAGAGCTGCTGTGTTCTGCGTTCTCTCTTACTTCGATCGAGAGCTGCTGTGTTCAGTATTCTCCCTTGTTTCGATCGAGAGCTGCTGTGTTCTGTGTTCTCTTTTGCTTCGATTGGGAACTGCAGTGTTCTGTGTTCTCCCTTGCTTCGATTGAGAGCTGCTGTGTTCTGCGTTCTCTCACTTCAATCGAGAGCTGCTATGTTTTGTGTTCTCCCTTGCTTCGATTGGGAACTGCTGTGTTCTGTGTTCTCTCTTGCTTCGATCGAAGGTTGCTGTGTTCTGCGTTCTCTCTTGCTTTGATTGAGAGCTGCTGTGTTCTGTGTTTTGTGTTCTCCCTTGCTTCGATTGAGAACTGCTGTGTTCTGCGTTCTCTCTTGCTTCGATCGAGGGTTTCTTTCTCCCCGTCCTTTCTTTTCGTTCCCTTTTACACCGCGTGCGCCCGTTCTGTCTCCGATTTTCGGCCTTACGAATCGTTCACTGAACTATTTGAAGCTCCGTCGTATTTGGTGGTTCCGAACCAGTTTCACTGACGGGTTGGGGGTGGGTGGGTGGGGGTTGGGATACACATAACAAGTCTAGTCACACTTTCGAGTCTTCGCGCGAGGTGCCTCGTTCGGCTGTTAAAAACGCTGTTTCGTCGGGATTGGAGGATGAGATCGAGCGAGCTGCGTTGGAAGCTGACGGGAATGCAAAGGCTTTCTCTAGTTTACACGGTAGAACCACGAACATCACAGTGTTATCCGTTCAAACGCATATGTCCTCAACGAAAACGTTCTATCGTCCAAGACACCAGATCCTCCGAAGGTAACGGCAGCATTTAGAAACGTTTGCCAGGGTATACCGGTCCCCTAGAAGACAGCAAAGAAACTAGCTAGTCCCTAGAACTATTATCAAACAAGATGCAACGAGAGTTCTCAGGAATGCTCGGTGCCCACGGAACAACGTTGCGTCGTTGAATGATTATCGATCGTCGAGGGGGGAAAAAAGGGGGAATAGAAAAGAAAAAATTGAAAACCGTGTGCGTCGCTAATGGAATGCTCTTGGCTCGATTGCAGGGTATTATGTCGATTTTAATTGACGACGTGCCGGGAAACGAGCACGGCATGCGACTTCGCCGGGAGAAACACGCACATTGCGGATCAGGCCCTCGGGAAAGAATCGAGAAAACAATACCTCTAGCCGATGTTAATGCGCCGTGATATTCCCTGCCCACGCCGGCTCCTCGCCGGACTATACATTTTTCATGGCGACCAGGCCTTCCTGATCTAATCGGGACGCAACGCAAATATCATTAAACATTCGACGAACGCGAGGAAAACAGACGAAGTGAAGACCTTTAACACTATTCCTACCACGACCGGTCAAATGACCGTTTTTAAAATTTCCATTAGAATTTCGTATGCACAACAAAACTGAATCGTCTTTAAACTTTAAACTTTTCCTCAAACATACGTATAAATACATTTTTCAATGTTCACTTCTTTTTTCGTTGTTGATTTTCTGAGAACAATTTGTAGTCTCTGTCTTGCGTGTGAATGTCGCGGTAGGAACAAGTACACACGAAGTGTCGGTAGTAATAGTGTTAAACCGGGCTGTTATTTAACCCTTTGCACTCGAAAAGTGGCTGCGTCTTCAAAAATTTCCGAATATAAAACACAGAAGGTAGAGAAATCAGAATTCACTTATCTGGACACTCATTTAACCCTTTGCGCTCGAGAGGTGACTGTTAGTCACTAAATGATAGTTTCGCAAATTTTCAGATTTTAGTTAATTTGTTTATTAGTCAGACTCAGAAATTAAATGGTTATATATGTAAATTTTAGTATATCACTTAACTAAACTAAATGATATTTAATATAGACGAATCTTGGTAAATATTTCGAATTTGACCATTTTTAAAGTTAATATCATTAGACGACTAATAATCACCTCTCGAGTGCAAAGGGTTAATTCACATAAGAGCTGCTAAAACGCACAAGTCTTAACACTTTATCGACAGGAAGCCTATTAATTGATTTTTACATGCTTACAAATTAGTCAGTAAATTTTGTAATATTTCCTTACTTGAAGGTGACTGTTTTGAGCGATATCGAACATATGCACTGTAAAGAGATATTAAACTATCAATTGCTCGAAGAAAATCATTGCGATCAATTCATTAACGATGCATCTGTGCCAAAGTGAGAAGATCGGAAGTGCGTGTGCAATAAATTACACGGTTGATAAAGTGTTAACACTCATTTAATTCACATAAGGGCTGTTGAAATTTTTAAACACGACCATTCGCATCCGGAAACTTGAAAAAATTGCTCGATTTACAGTTTGATTGTCAGCAGACACCTTTCGAGCGCAAAGGGTTAAGAGAGATCTTGATTCGCGAAAGGCGACACGGAACGCAATTGAGAGGGAAAAAAGCGTCCCAGTCCAAACACACCCCTGTGATTCGAGTCTCGTTCCTTTAACGCTAGAACTACCAAACTAGTCAAAATGACCAATTGGTGATTACTTATAGCAACCTTATAAGTTCACTCTGATAAAGCTTCCAAAATTTATTATGATTTTCTGCAGAAAGTATAAATAAAGATTTGTTTTCTATGCATTCAATATCTTTTCATGTAATTTCCAATTTCATATCTTCCATGCAAATATGTACACTTTATGTGTCGATAGTTCTACTGTTAAATGTGCATTAACACTAGAATTACCAAAGCAGTCAAAATGACCAATTGGTGATTACTCAAAGCAATTTTATAAATTTCCTGTAGTTAGTTCCAGAATTTATTAAGATTTTCTGCAGAAGGTACAACTAAAGATTTGTTCTCTATCTATTCGGTGTTTTTTCGTACAATTTTCACTTTGATGACTTCCATGCAAATTAGTACACTTTAAGTGTCGTTAGTTCTAGTATTAATGCACATTTAGAGCAGTCAAAATGATCGATTGATGATTATTCATAGCAGTCTTATAAATTCACTGTTGTAAACCTTCCAAAATTGATTAAAATTTTCTGCAGAAGGTACAACTAAAGATTTGTTTTCTATGTATTCGGAGTTTTTTCGTACAATTTTCACTTTGATGACTTCCATGCAAATCAGTACACTTTAAGTGTCGATAATTCTAGTGTTAATGCACATTTAAAGCAGTCAAAATGACCGATTGATGATTATTCATAGCAGTCTTATAAATTTCCTGTAGTACAGCTTCCAAAATTTATTAAAATTTTCTGCAGAAAGTACAACTAAAGATTTGTTTTCTATGTATTCGGAGTTTTTTCGTACAATTTTCACTTTGATGACTTCCATGCAAATCAGTACACTTTAAGTGTCGATAATTCTAGTGTTAATGCACATTTAAAGCAGTCAAAATGACCGATTGATGATTATTCATAGCAGTCTTATAAATTTCCTGTAGTACAGCTTCCAAAATTTATTAAAATTTTCTGCAGAAAGTACAACTAAAGATTTGTTTTCTATGTATTCGGAGTTTTTTCGTACAATTTTCACTTTGATGACTTCCATGCAAATCAGTACACTTTAAGTGTCGATAATTCTAGTGTTAATGCACATTTAAAGCAGTCAAAATGACCGATTGATGATCATTCATAGCAGTCTTATAAATTTCCAATAGTACAGCTTCCAAAATTTATTAAAATTTTCTGCAAAAGATATAAATAAAGTTATTTTCTAACGTAATCCCCAACAT
This sequence comes from Tetrapedia diversipes, assembly GCA_033822845.1. NCBI lineage: Eukaryota > Metazoa > Arthropoda > Insecta > Hymenoptera > Apidae > Tetrapedia > Tetrapedia diversipes. The sequence goes on along the minus strand of JAOPTO010000658.1, from coordinate 138,091 downwards.
GATCTCTTCCCCGCAAATAAGTAAAACTTAACCGTCGGTAAATTCTAGCGTTAAATTCGTTCGCAAACAGTTCGAGCCTGCACAAGGATCCACAGTCCACCGGTGAACGGTCTTATTCCCACGAAATCTCACACGCGTCCACGAACAATACCAAGTGAAGAAACAGAACTGTGACAAAAATGTCGTTGTCCTGGCGAACACCCTCAATCTAAAATTCCACCACATTCATCGTCCCACCATTCAACGCACCACCGCCTGTAACATCCTCCGAGAGTGTGAAATGGGGAACAGAAAAATAATAAGAAAAAAGCGAAACGAAAACAATATCGCACGAAGGACGAGCTTCAAGAGATGGCGAATCGGCTGTTCCTCGCGCTACCAACGTATGATTGTCCGCACAAACTCACACAGTATCCACGTATGTGCACACCACTCCTGTACGCGCCTCGTGTGTATACACGCGAATTGATACGACTACACACACATACTCGCGTGGTATATCGCGGCATCCGTACATGTGCGTGCTCGCGTGCAATGCGTGTATCGCCATATACTCGCGTCCGTACGTACGAACGAATACGTATACGCATACATAAATACGTATACACAATATACATACATGTATGTATATATATATATATATGTATATAATATAATCGACAACGTTCCCTGTGTCTTGCGTTCCTTAAGCGAAATCGAGCTAACGGGGAATGACCGGCGAGAGAGAGAGACAGAGAGCGAAGGAGAGAAAGAGATAAAAGAAAAATGAAAATTCAGCAAGCAATAGGGCAGAGAGAGAGAGAAAGAGAGAAAGAGAGAGAGAGAGAGAGAAAAGGGAAGAGAAATTAAAAATAAAAATCTAGCGAGCAACAGGGTAGAGAAAAAGAGAGAGAGAGTGAGAGAAATTAAAAATAAAAATCTAGCGAGCAACAGGGTAGAGAAAAAGAGAGAGAGAGTGAGAGAGAAAAGGAAAGAAAAATAAGAATCCAAAGAGCAATAGGGAGGAGAGAGAAAGAGAGAAAGAAAAGAAAAACAAGAATCCAAAGAGCAACAGGGAGAAGAGAGAGAGAGAGAGAGGGAGACAGAGAGACAGGAAAACAAAATATATATTGCTCTCGTGTCGAGAAGTTTCACCAAGTTCAGCGAATAATCGACGAGGAAGGATGAACGCGCGAGTAGAGCCTGAAGAGGCTCGAGGATGACTGAGAGGAACAGGTTCCTCTTCTCCGCCTCGAGCAAAAGAGGGTTGAAAGCACGAGGCTCGACGAGTGAGCGGAGCACGACGCCAGGGGGATGTGCTCGGGTCCACGTGCACCAGGAGGCACGTTCCTCGGTCACGTGTATGTGCCGCACACGCCGCCACCCCACCCGTCCCCCGGCCGCCCTTTCACGGGCGGGAGAGAGACAGAGGGAGAGGGTGGGGAGGAGGGAAACGCCGGATGGGCGGTATCATTCTTGCGTTTCATTTATCGTTTCAATCAACGGCTCTGCGGATTTTGGCCGATTTATAGTACCGGCTGTCCTGTCGCCCGGGAATCTTTGAAACCGGTAATTAACCCTTTAACCCTTTGCGGTCGAGAGGTGACTGTTAGTCATCTAATAATGTTAACTTCAAAGATTTTCAAGCGCATAATATTTACTAAGATTTGCTTATATTAAACTTCATTTAGTTGAATTAAGTCGTATACTAAAATTTACATGTACGACTATTTAGCCTCCAGGTCTGATTAATAAACAAACTAAGTAAAGTCTGAAAATTTGTGAAACTACCTTCTGACGACTAACAGTCGCCTCCCGAGCGCAAAGGGTTAATCCTACTGTTGCTTTAAACAGTTAACCCTTTGCACTCGAGAGGTGACTGTTAGTTGCCTAATAATATCGACTTCAAAGATTTTCAAGCTCATAATATTTACTAAGATTCGCTTACATTAAACTTCATTTAGTTTAATTAAGTCGTATACTAAAATTTACATGTGCGACTATTTAGCCTCCAGGTCTGATTAATAAACAAACTAAGTAAAGTTTGAAAATTTGTGAAACTACCTTCTGGCGACTAACAGTCGCCTCCCGAGCGCAAAGGGTTAAGTGCTATGGACGCATATATGCGTCCAACAGAAGTTACTCGTAGGGACTATGGACACATACTCGAAAAAGTATTCGAACACCAGATTTACGGGACAATTTGACGGGTTTCGGAGTTCATAAGCAAAATTTGCAAAAAAAAATTAGTATTATTCCTAATAATTTTTGTTGACTTTTATTGGTGGACTGACACGAGTATACCTTCATCTATTTCCCTCTCAGCTATAAAGTTTTAAATTCTGTATATCTATTTAATTAATAAATTTATTAAATTCAATCTATTTAACGTGTATCTATTTTTCCTTAGGATATGTGTATTAGAAATAGATGCACGAAAAGTGTTCGTAAACATAGTGTTAATCGCGACAGGGGGTTGTCCATCAAGTTTCCCAAGTGTCCAACGATTTATGAACGGAAGTGTAAGTCGGACACGTGAAATTTTATGATCAACCCTTTTTTCGTGGTCGGTGAAAACGGTAACGGCCAAACGTTAAGTTGACCAGGTCAAACAGATTAAGTTCATCCCGGTTCGCATTAGTATTATAACCGACGACTAGATGAAGAATCGCATTTGGAAGTCAATTTCGGTCGGTCGCTTGTTAAAGACACCACTCGTCGCGGTTTCTGGGGATTTAATTAGCGGCTGACCGAGAGAGTGCCGCGATGAATAATGCAGCTCGATAGTAATCATCGGACTAATTGATACTACAACCTGGAGGAGGTGACGACCGATTCACCTGTAATGGGAGTCGACTGTGTTTCCGTCACTGATAATCGAACAACATTTATAAAGAACCCTTAGGGGGAGGAAAATATTCGGATAAGAGAATTTTAAAACCTGTATCGATATAACCATGTTTAACCTGATTCTTACGGCAAAACATGGTTATTAACACGTTGAACGCCACGTCACCCATATCTGGGTGACGGCTATGTTTCTTGTAAGCGGTTGATACTTTTCTAATTAAAACAAGATTTTTGAAGTAATGTAGGAATGCGATCGAGTGGATGCGAGTTTGGGAAAGTCTGAAGAGTACTTGAGTTGGGCGATTGTCGTGCGAACGCAGAATGATTGGGCTCGAGTGTTTCTAAGGCGTGAAAGATGAGAACTTTGGAAAACAGCGTGACTGAGAAATTCTGGGTGGTCGTGACCGAATGCGTAGAGTGAGAAAGGTTGACAATTAGAATGAAAAGAAACGAGTGTTTGGAAGAATATATGACGGGGAAAATGCGAGCGCGAGGCAGAAAGCTTTTGACTAACGTAGCAGAAAGTATTGGACGGTGAAGACAGAAAGGTTTGGTTGTGAACGTAGAAAGAGTGTTAAAGTTGCTAAGGTGTAAAGTCGTTTAAGTTGTTTTATTTAAATTGTTTTAAATATATTGTTATTAAGTTTTAATCGCTTCACTTTTATTTTTCACACCTGAATTCCATCTTCTGTTCTACATTTTATAGAACATTTCCTATAGTAATTTATACTAATTTTATTTATAACACAATTATGATAAGTATACACGATATAAAGTAACAATAAATTATAAAGTAAATATAACATTGCGCTGTTTACAGTCTGAGTCTCTGGTTTGGGTCCTGGGGGAAACTCCACCGATTTATGCTGGGCGTTCAACGTGTTAACACTAGAACTGCTAACGATTAGAGTATACTTATTGGAGACCAAGAAATCAAAGCTGTACAAAAAAGATACCTAATATGAGGGAAACAAATTTTAGCAATCGCAATAAAAATCATAGTAAATTTTCAAATGTGTAGGCATCACAGTGTAAATTCTCTAGGTTTCTATGAACAATTACAAGCTGGATCATATTGACCCCCTTGTTCATTGACTAATTGTAAGCATGTAAATTTTATTATGTCTTCTTACACGAAGAGTGTAAGGTTCAACATAAAGCACTCCCGATCGGCTCATTTTGGCGTGGATGCATCGCTAATGATTTTATTATTAAACAATATTTTCTTCGTATAATTTATAGCTTAATTAATAGTGTAATTAATAGTTTAATATTAATTTACAGTATACATACGATATTGCTCGTAAACGTGTTACCTTAGTATAAAAGGACTTTAGAAAATTAACTAATCATTTTATTATTAAACGATATTTTCTTCCTGTAATTAATACTGCAATTAATAATGTAATTAATAGTGTAATTAATAGTTTAATATTTATTTACAGTATACATATGATATCGCTCAGAAACGTGTTACCTTAGTATAAAAGGACTTTAGAAAATTAACTAATCATTTTATTATTAAACGATATTTTCTTCCTGTAATTAATACTGCAATTAATAGTGTAATTAATAGTTTAATATTTATTTACAGTATACATATGATATCGCTCAGAAACGTGTTACCTTCACATAAAGGAACGTTAGAAAATTTGCTTAATAGGCTTCCGGTCGATAAAGTGTTAAATTTGTATCGAACGACGTTCTACCGGTAACTATTGTTGCTCGCTGGTATCGAGGTCGGTGATTCTCTTTAATTAGCGCCGCGTATCAATTTTAACGCATCACAGCGGCCAATTATGCGTAGGCTTCGAGTCCGACGATTGGCGATCGTAATCTCGTTTCATTATACCGCTGGGATTGTTTATTCTCGTAAATATCACCGATACCTCGGTCTCTTATTTACTTTCGAGCCGCTTACATGAAAACGGCATACCGACGCGTGCATCCGTGCCCCGTGTCTCCTTTCTCTTTTTGCAAAACCATAAATCACACAAGCAAAAACCGTTTCAACCTAGGCCTACCGTTGCGCAACCGCTGCATAAATCAAAACACGGGGTTAGATTATCGATAAACTGGAGGAAAAAAGGTGTCCGCGCAGACAATTATCTTTCGTTCGACTTTCCTGCTCGCTTCAAATTCCTCGAACATTCCAACAGATTCTGTTCGTTTTGCAACCACCCTCGTCTAAGAATTCCACACACTTTTCATCCCTTGTTGCATCGTGAATTGCTTAACACTAGAACTACCAAACCAGTCAAAATGACCATTTAGCGATTACTTATAGTAACTTTATAAACTAAATGTGTTAAAGCTGCTAAAATTTATTATGATTTTCTGCAAAAGGTACAATTGAAGATTTGTTTTCTATATATTCGGTATTTTTTCATATAATCTTCAATTTGATTTCTTCCATGCAAATAAGTACGCTTTAATTGTCGGTAGTTCTACTGTTAAAAGACCATGATAAATGAAAGAATAAGCAAAATGAGAAGTTCAACCCCCTTTCGATAGTCGATGGAATTCAATTCAAAAGGAAGCTAACAAAGGTGAGGAACGCATAATTATTTATAAAAAAAAAAAAAAAATGAAAAATGAAAGAAAAGAAACGATACGCCAGAAAAGACGTTTCAAGTTTGGGGGACAAAAATATGGCCGACCTGGAAAAACTACACGCCGATTGACGGACACTCGGCGGGAAAGAGGTGGAAAAGGGGGAGGAAAAGAGGCCGGCGAACGAGGAAAGCCTCCAAGACGAAGGGGAAGGGGAGGAGGGGTGCACGAAGGCGAGGAGACAAGGAGTACGTTGACCTGAATTGACCTGACCTGCGACAATCCAACATGTTCGACGGCTAAACTGTCGTATATCAAAGTAATCTCATGCGCGAATCATTGTCGGAAAGGGAGAAAGAGAGGCTGGGTCCCCGATGCGTATGTATGCGTATTTATACGTATAATGCGTACTTATGCGTATGTACACACGCACACACATACAGTGGCTCGAAAAAGTATTCGTACACTATGTCACAAATAAATTCGTTTTAAACCCTGAAATTCTAAGTCTGACAGAAGTTTTGATAAAATTTCGTATGGATGTAGATTGTAATAGTATACGTATGAATTAACCTCTTCTTTCATCTAAATGCCATTTAAAGGGGTGAAACCACCATTGAAGTTTCTGAGTTTTCTCATCATTTTGAAGATAACTTTGTAATGGTATTTGATGAAGCAAAACCTTTCAAGTAGAGAAAAATGCTTAATTTTAATACTCTATCGCCCTGTCATTAAAAAAAGAACACAGAAAAGCTTGTATTCAAAGCGTGAAAAATCGATGAAGCTTTGAGAGCACAATTGTATGTATGCGAGCACAAAAGAACACCGTAGCAGAGACACGTTACCCAGTGATCGCTGCTTTTGTGCACCACAATGCCCGGCGCTTAATGTGTCACCTCGTTTGCCCTTATTAATCTTACATGGAGCATTAATAAAAACATCGTTGTCTGCGGCACAACACAGTTATTTCCCCATAAATCTCTCCGCTGTTCTGCATCAGGGCACCGATCACCGTCTGTTTTTTCCCTTCGTTCCACACACGCTTTTTGACGATTTCTTGGGTTAGAGACAAACTGCGACAAACGACGAAAATAAGGAAACCAAAAGGTCGATCGCTTATCTCGCGAACGAATCTGTATTTCTGGTTGGGTTCTAGTTGAATTCGAGTTCGATTCGAGCTGGCTTCACGCTAGATTCGAGTTAGGTTCCAATTAGGTACTGATTGGGTTTGAAGCTTCACGTTAGATCCCAATCAGGATCTAATTAGGTTCTGATTGGGTTCTAGTTGAGTTCGAGTTAGGTTCGAGTTAGCTTCACCCTAGATTCGAGTTAGCTTCACCCTAGATTCGAGTTAGCTTCACGTTAGATCTCAATAAGGATCTAGTTAGGTTCTGATTCGGTTCTAGTTGAGTTCGAGTTAGGTTCGAATTAGCTTCACCCTAAATTCGAGTTAGCTTCACCCTAGATTCGAGTTAGGTTCTAGTTAGGTTCGAATTAACTTCACGTCAGATTCTGATTGGATTCTAGTTAGGTCCGAGTTAGCTTCACGCAAAATTCGAGTTAGGTACTCATTGGGTTTGAATTAGGTTCGAGTTAGCTTCACGTTAGATCCCAATAAGGATCTAATTAGGTTCTGATTTGGTTCAGGTTAGGTTCGAGTTCTGAGTCTGTACACTTAAATGTTCCGCTGACTACAATCACACGGTGGCTAAAGTCTTGAAAACATCCGGGATAAACACGCCAAAATTTCCGTTGCAACCTCGAACAGAAGCTTTGCTCCACCCCTAAAGCGGAAGTGACGGCCAGAACGCGGGTGCAAAGGCGGAAGGATGATCTCAGCCAGCCGTGTAGGGTGAAACACTCGCAGCTACGGCGAACGCAATTTATATTTTAATCGACCTATAGAGGAGCTTTTATCTGTCCAACGCCAGACGGAATACGTTTCACCCATCTACCCCATCTGGTCGCATCTCGACGAAAAGAAAAGAGGAGCACTAGCGAGAGGGAGAGAGAGGGAGGATAGACGGATGAATGAGAAAAAATGTACACTGTGTACACTATCGTTCAAAAGTTGTCAAGTACTTTTTCATTTATTAAAACTAGACTGGGGATTAATAACTACATAATAATGATATTGTAGGTTCTTTTGCATATAATACTAATCTGCTCGATCCTTAGGATCCTTAATTCCAGGATTCTTAAATAATATAGAACTATAAGAATTGTATTGTTAACTACTAGGCTTACTTTTCCAAACTTCATGGGCAAATTTTGCAAAAGGAAAATTGCTCCTGTTGCTCCTAGCAATTTTTGCTAACTTCTATCGACAAATATACCCAAAAATCTATTTCCTTCTCAACTCTGCAATTTTAAATTCTGTTCGATGTATGCCTTATTCTTTAGTATATGCATATTGGAAATAGATATACAAGAAATGTCCATTAATATTTCGCGTATAATACCAACTGTTGTATCTGAACCTCCGTTATCCAAATACTCTAATACCCAAATTCCCAAACAATTACACACCTACGAATATTACGAAACGTCTGTGGCTTACAATTAGCATTCAAAAACACATTAAATCCTAAAACAAACCGAACGAAACAGTCAATTTTTCGTAATTTCTGTTCGAGTAAACGAAAAAGAATTTTCTTTTTAATATGAAAAAGGGAATTACATTGTTCAGTCACTGATGTCTGTCTACTAATTCGAATTCAGGAGTGTTTGTTATGCTTCCTTGGATTTTCAAAAATTCTCGATTTTGGCAAAGGTAAACTTGCGAAACGACCACTTAAAATCTTTTTTTTCGAGATACCCGCGAACTTTTAGCCGGCAGTGTACACGCATCGATGAACGTGGCCCACAAAAACGATGAACCCTGGCCGGACCATCGCTGCCGGTGGCTTCGGTTTAAATATGGTGGCCGATCGACCGGAAAATACACACGGTGGTGCACGGGACGTTGATCGCAGTGTCTCTGAGTTGCCTGCGATTGACTGGGTAAATTGTGCGAGGATGCTGAATGATAATAAACCCTGCGCCGATTGTGGCACACAATTTAGGCACGGAAGGCTGATCAACCTCGACAACCTTTCTCCGCCACGTCGAAACGGTTATATCGATCTTGTCATTGCACACTGTCCCAAACGATGGAAACAAGTGAAAAATATGCAGTCCAAAAATCCACGAATGTTCGTTATCTTGAAATAGTAACAAACTAACGTAGATTTGAACGGTGCGCTTAACTTCTGCTGAATCTGCCAATTTTTTGTTAACCCTTTGCGCTCGAAAGGCGAGTGTTGGTCGACAAACGATGGTTTCGCAAATTTTCAGACTTAACTCTGTACAAATAGAATAATTTCTTCTCTGAAATTGTTCAGAATTGTGAACGGAGCGAACACTCGTACGTCGCGATAGTGAAGAAGAAAAAAGGATGAAAGGTTATATCGATCTTTCCATTGCACACTGTCCCAAACGATGGAAACAAGTGAAAAATATGCAGTCCAAAAATCCACGAATGTTCGTTATCTTGAAATAGTAACAAACTAACGCAGATTTGAACGGTGCGCGTAACTTTTGCTGAATCTGCCAATTTTTTTGTTAACACTTTGTGTTGCGTCCTAAATTAGGCAGGTACAGTAACGACCCTATACCTGCCTTGGTAGAAGGGAAGTGGTTGCCAGCCCTTCCTTCCTACGATAACTATAGGCAATGTGATTGGTTCGGACTTGCAATTTACTATAAATATCGAGCCAGGCAGAAACAGAGTGCAGTAAAAAAAAAGAGCCACTCAGAGACACAACTCAGTGCAATGATTCAAGGACACAGAACAACTCGTCAAGAGTTGTATAGTACAAGTACAATCAAGAGACACAACTCAGTGCAAACATTCGAAGACACAGAACAACTCACCAAGAGTTATAATATAGTAGAAACACTCGGAGATCAACCTCATCAAGGGAAGAAAAATCTTTCGCCACGCAAGGCGGTCACGAAAAAGTCGGGAAACACCAACGTGCAAAACGCTTTGCGTTCGAGAAGCGACTATTAGTCGACAAACGATAGTTTCGCAAATTTTCAGACTTAACCCTGCATAAATAGGATAATTTCTTCTCTGAAATTGTTCAGAATTGTGAACGGAGCGAACACTTGTACGTCGAAACAGGGTGAAGAAGAGAAAAAAGGAAGAAGGAAGAAAAAAGTTCGCACAGAAACTCGTCCACGAAAGTAACTGTCTCGCCTAAACACACAATTTCATAACCGAGAATTATAATTACACCGACCTCAGTCCGATATTGCGTGAACGATCCCTAATCACCGGATTACAATCATAACCGCGGTAAATAGAACTGTCACCGAAACGCGGCACCCTCGTTAATTTAATCGACCGAGTTGCGCGCGAACAGGAGGGTATTGTGATTAAAAACAATACCCTCGTCCGTTTCTCGCTCGAAACGCGCCTTAAATTAGCATCCGCTCGATTATACGCTGCTCGACCCTTGTGGCCAACCACCGGTTACGTAACACCAGTTACCCCCCCACCTTGTCCTCTTCCACCTCCTCCTCGAAGACGACTAATAAGAAAGGTGTAGTTTTCGTTTATACACGCTTTTGCATTTAATAGTTCCTCCACCCCGTGGGCGCGCCACCCTTCGGCGCTTAATTTCCATCGAACGGTGCAGCGGGCTCACGTGCCCCGTCACGTGAATCCGACACGTGGAGGTCCCCGACCGACGATATCGAGCCCGTTGTACCCGGGATGGATATTTCTGAGTAACCGGCGGCACAAAGGTTGAATTTCACTTTGTTCGATGGATATTTCACGGCGCTTTTAAGCTTCTTCGAGAAGAATTGTTCCCCGGGGGCGAGGGACAGAGTGAGAGAGCGAGGGGAGAGAAAGAAAGAGGGAGGAGAGAAAGAAAGAGGGAGGGAGAGAAGAGAGGAGGGAAAGAAAGAAATAAAGAAAGAAAGGGAGAGAGGGGAGAGAAAGAAAGAAAGAGAGGGGGGAGAGAGGGAAAGAGGGAGGGATGGGAGAGAGGAGGGAAAGAAAGAGAGAGAGGAGAAAAAAAAGAAAGAGAAAGAGGGAGAGAAAGGGAGAGAAAGAGAGGAGAGGAGAGAAAGAAAGAGAGAGAGGAGAAAAAAGAAAGAGAAAGAGGGGAGAGAACGGGAGAGAAAGAGAGGAGAGGAGAGAAAGAAAGAGAAAGAGGGGAGAGAAAGGGAGAGAAAGAGAGGAGAGGAGAGAAAGAAAGAGAAAGAGGGGAGAGAAAGAAATAGAGAGAGAGGAGAGGAGAGGAGAGAAAGAAAGAGAGAGAGGAGAAAAAAGAAAGAGAAAGAGAGAGAGATATTAGGATTGAGGAAGAGAGGTGAAGGAAAAAGAGGGAAGAGATATATATATATAGAGAGGAGAGAGAGGGGGGGGGGGGGGGAGAAATTTCTAACAAAGCACAGAATAATTCCAATTTTAGGGCTCACGACGTTTTTGCAGGAAGGTGACTTTCTAGAAATTCAATCAAGGGAAAGAGAAGGAATGGAGAAGAAAGTGACAATCGGTGTATGTACGCGAACGAAAACTCGCATCGTAAATGTCCTTAATCTATTGTAGCTGATAAAAGATAAACATCACGTTTGTCTCGTTGAATGAGAAGGCATGTATACTATAAATAGTTCGCTAGGGGAAATAAGGATTGAAACGTTTGAAAAACCTTCTACCGGTTGGGCCAGGACTTCGTCGAGTTAGATGGTACGACAAAGGGTTAAGAAGAAAGATGAAACCATGGCGAATGACGAATATTCAGGAAAATATTGGGACGCGTTTCCTTTTTATTCGCGATCCTCAATAAAAACAATCATTGCTCTAATCAACAAGTATATTACATTTTTAACCCTTTGCACTCGTAGTCTCAGCGTATGCGACATCAACAGTTTTACCGTGGAATTTTCCTATTTTTTTTAATCATACCCATCAAATGTTACAGTTAAGTATGCTAATAACGTGTTGGAAAAGTTTTGTTTTGATTGAAAAAAAAAAATAAATAAATTCCGAACTGGCGGTAATTCATGGTCACATAAAATCGAGTGCAAAAAGGGTTAACACTTTGACTGCCACGTTGGTCATACATGACCCGGCCACGGGGTTTCTCCTGTGACACCATGCTGGTCATGATGACTATAACGCTTCAACTGTTTAAAAATTGACGGTCACAGCATTTTGAACCTTAGCTAATTAGAGAATACTTTAAAGTAAAAAGTGTCTCATCGAACGATTAAAAATTGTTATTAGAACATAGGAAATAACAGATTAAATTTCGTTAATCAATTTATTTATTTTCGTTTTGACCATTCGTTCTTAAACTTTTGTCCGGTACTATAGATAACACGGATGATCGAATATCTTTGTATCTTACACCAGAGGTTTCGAAACCTGATAAAAACTGAACGTAACCCGAATCAAAACGTGGAACTAAAAGTGCGCGACGATAGTTTCAGACGTTATTCGAACGATTACGGATTTCTGTCGATCGACGGAAAGGATCGAACAGGATCAGACGAAAGAGAGGATAAAGAATCACCGTGCTCCCGGCCAGGCTAGTAATTTTCTCATTTTTCTGAATTTACCCGCGGTGGAAGGACTCGGTTGTACCGGACGTGCCGGCAACGAAGGTCGGTCTCGGACGTGACATCACTGGCAATCAGTTTTTCAGACACGTGAGAAAACAATTGTTCCTTACAATGCCGTAATAAATGGTCACATACCGAGAGATCAATTAATTGAGCTTCTTCGTGCGTGCCAGCCTCGCCGATTTACTATGATACCGAGCTGGGACTACGGGAAAAATGCAGTACTCCCGTATACACGAGCCTCCATTTATCCGAACACCCGAATAACCTTCTGCGCGCTGTTTGCGATACTATTAGGGTAAGGTTGTCTCAAGTCATACCCACTTGAATTTTCGACGAATTACAGCGAAAACACACACCGTAAACAAATGTACAGTAGCGGACAAAAGTTTAAGACGCGAGGACAATGTGAAACATAGTTTTTATGGTATGCAAATATTGTTCGTATACTTATTTTGATCGTCATTATGGTAGAACACTATTTATCGTTTAGCACAGAATACGATTTTTATTTATCGATTAGCACCGAATACGATTTTTATTTATCGTACGGCGCTGGGGCTACGGGAAAAATGCGATACTCTCGTATACACGAGCCTCCATTTATCCGAACACCCGAATAACCTTCTGCGCGCAGCTTGCGCTACTATTAGGGTAAGGTTGTCTCAAGTCATACCACTTGAATTTTCGACGAATTACAGCGAAAACACGTGATTAGCCGTTCTTGTTTATTTTTTAACCGACTTTTCTCGGTCGATTAACCCCCGTCTCATTAATTGGCACAGATTCTATAAATGCTGCGCACTCGCCCCGTACCACCGTGGTATTTAACGGGAATGGAAAAATGCCTTGTGAATGCCGCAAGGACGTCGGATGCACATTACAATGCCGCCTAACACACGTGATACTTTCCCACGTGATTAGTCACGGTCCTACCGTGAACAAAAAGCAGGCAGAATAATGTAAAAGCACGGCTGTGTTGCGAAATTTTTGCGAAAAACTATCTGCGCGGCGAAACTTTCGGGTAATAACGACCGGCTAAAAGTTTATCAACTGCTACTACGGTTTTCGCTACGATGAATTGCTGCGTTTAAAGTAACGATATTTTTTGGCATAAAAAAAAATACAAGAAACTAAATTTAGAAAATTTAATGTAATTTTGATTTTGTACATAAACCTAATAAGCAATTATTCTTCAAAATTTGCATGGGAATCGGTATAAAACACTAGCAATCTATATACGTGCGATGAAGCTAAAACGAGTATGGAAAGCTATATCTCTCTGGATTTCGAATCTTAGAAACTTCGATCGGATAAGTGGAAATAACTAGGAATCACTGACTGGAAACCAATGCTATTCTAAGTTAAGCGTCGATCATCAAGACATAAAGGAAGGATGGGTGAACGACAGAAGAAGCTTCACTTTTTATGGGGGATTTCGAAGTGATTATTTATTTCCCTATTGTTTGTCATTCCTATGAATTTTCCCTAGTTTATAGTTTTAACTTGATCTATAAGTAGTTTAATATCAATGCTATAAATCCCCCCCTCTTACCACCTTAATATCCCACTGGCTGCTAAGAGAGAGAGTTTACTCGTAGAAAGAAAGGGGTGGTTGGTGTATACGTACAAAATAAATGAAAATGTGTGTGATCAAAAGAAAGCCAATGATTAATTAAAAACTATACTTGGCTTCACCACCTGGATCCGACACATCATTATGTGTTATTAACCCTATGGTAGTTTGTTTCCCCTTCTTAGAAGGGAAACTTCGCTATCGCTATTTATGGTAATAAAATTGAGACAGAAAATAAATGCTCTAGCATCTTTAAACTAAAGAAAGAGTTAGCAGTCAACAGGATCAAAGTATATAAGTTACACTAATGATAAAGGTATGGTATACCCAACTGAAAATTCCAGCAACCGTAAAAAGACTTCGAATCTACACACACGCAATCGTTTATTATCGTACGTCTACCCTAACTGTTATCGCACGGCAGCTAACAAGATTTTCAAACTGGTCCAATACCCTAAAAACTCTTTTAAGTATCGTTAGCGCTCGAGAAATGTCTCATCGTCCATTTTTGGACGGATGGCTACAGAAACCAATATATACCGATACCAAACAGTTAATACAATAACCAGTAAATTCTGGAGACGCACGGCCTTGCGGTCTGCAAATGTTTGCCGCTGCAACGCGAGTTATGGCGATGTCGTCGGTGTTGCGTAAGCGTTAGGCATCTCATTCAATCGACTTTTCTAAGTGTTACATCTGAGTCACCCTCTCATCGTGATTTATCGTGTATAAGCATTTGCAAATATCGAAAAGACCTGATCTATCAACTCATCCTGACGTATGATAAAAAGCGTTTGAAGCTTAACACGTATTTCTAATCACCGATTATTCCTCATTAATGCAGGCACTTCGTAAACCTGCCATGGAGCCCCTTCAAGAAAACATTCCGCTATTTTAACAGGCTATTTTTAACAAGAAATCTTTCTGTAATCGTTCGTCCAACAATAACAAACTTCTACGAAGCAGGATCAAACATTTTTTAATATGACCGCAGAAAATACGACACGCAAAGACAAAAGTACCAAAAACACTGCCTAAGTATCTGAATTATTTAAAAAAAAAACGCAACTCTTTGATAAGCTTCGAGTAAAAAAAAAAAAAAGTTGAACTATTAACCCTTTGCACTCGAGAGTTGACCGTTAATCGTTTAACGATATTAACTTCAAAAATTTTCAAATTCGAAATATTTACTATGATTCACATATTAATTAAACTTCATTTAGTTTAGTTAAGTGGTATATTAAAATTTACATATATAACTATTTAACTAAACTACTCTGAACTAAAGTCTGAAAATTTGCGAAACTATCATACACTAGGATTACGATGTCCCATGAGAGGGGACAGCCGAGTGCAAAGGGTTAAGTCACGAATGACCTTGATGTTGATACGACTCTAAACTGTGTTAAAAAAAAATAAATAAATAAAATGCAAAAGAAAAACAGAACCCAGACCGGGGAGAAAGGGGACACGGAGTATTGAGAAGGAGATTTTTCGTTTGATGATGCATTAAAGGCCAACAGGCTGACGATCTTACGCGTATACCTCGTACCAAACGAATCGTGACGCTGCGCGCCTTTCGCTTCCGGTTCACCGATCTCTCCACATTCGTTAAGTCCGTGTTCTCTGTTCCCGACATTTATGCGACCACTTTCGCTCGGTCCGATGGTGTGCCTCGGCCCGCTACACCGTGTCGGATTCATCTTTTCGACTAATAACGATCTCACACCGCGTACCTTCGACTGTCGTGCTCCAAATACTCGTTTCGATCTTGAAACCAGCGATTCACGAGAATATATTATGCGATCCGAGAGCGAAGGAGAAAGGTCGCTTGTTAGCGACTCGAGATTTAATTCGAGAAACGCTCATTCTTGTGTAATAACGTTGAGTCAAGAATTTGGAATGATAAACTGGATAAAATGTGGGGGGGGGATATGTTTGGTTATCTGATAAATCATTATGAAATTCAATTTCACGAATTAAATGCACTAATACATTCATTAAATACGCCTAAATTAAAGAATTATGTTGATTAATATACTCTTAAAAGGGTATTTCCTAATTTTCATTTCACAAGCTCAGATGCTTATTCCTATATTTTATTGGCGCCAAAAGCGTCGACGTAATGGCGGCCATATTGCAAAAATGCTACGAACGCAACGCGAGAACGCTGGAAGCAATTTGAATATCTATAATATTCACTAACGTTAATGCAGCAATTCCTATAACGAAGCCTAGGCAATTTAGAATCATTTGGACAATCAATTTTATGCAGGAACTCGTGTTAGCCGGCTGACAATAAACAACTCGTATGCGGATCTCGCACGGATGAATGCGCAGTGTCCGGTGCGCGTCCTTGTGCATTCACAAAGCTCTTTATTTTACAGTATTTTACAAAAAAGATGCTCGAAACAGAGGAAAATTGTTCGTTCCTCGACGAACTTCATGTTTTCGACATACGCAACTTGTCTATCCTTATCTTTTACGCTGTATCGATATCGCGTCTGATACCGGCTTAACGCACGCCATTAAAATCATCGAATAAAGAAGACAAATTTGAAGGATTCACTTACTCAAAAGATGTTTTCAAAGGAAGTTCCCCGTTCCCATCGTCCCCGATGTCATCCAGGCCTCACACGCAGCTTCTGCACTCACTTTTTGCAACAATCACCACTTATTAAAATAAAAAAACTCACGAAACTACAACGGACGCCAACCGATTTGAAAATGACATTTCAATATGGCGATACAATTGTTCAACTTTTAGCGCATAGGGCGCGCTATGACTGATTGATTCGATATCGATATCTATCGGAACGAAAAGCACTTATACTTTTGAAAAAATGTATATTAAAAAAGAGCAGAAAAAAGAAGATATGAGATTTACCTTTTGTTTTATTAAAAATGTTTACCGAAAGCAATGAAAATTTCATGTAAGTTTGTTGTCGTGTGTTTGCAAGAAAATAAATTTTATGAGATAATTTGCCAGTAAAACATGTCGAGTTTTTTCTCGATCGATTATCGCGTTTACCGATGGTACGTTCCCAATGGCGCCACGAAATTCCATGAACCCGAGCCAGATGCCAGTAGAGTCTGACTCAGTCCGTGCTGCGCTCTACAGGAGATCTCACTAACATTGTAAGGAGATTCCTCTTATCACTGTTTATTACATTTAACAGAGTACTTTTTAAATGTTGTGCGCTGAGTTTTACAGATAATCCTAATGTGAAATAATACCGTAATCAAAAGAGCAAAGTATACCTGAACCTCTTCAACTTTAACCACGCTTAATCTATCAATTACAAGAAATTTAATAACAAACTTGTGTTAGATTAGTAACCTAAACAATTTATTTCTCATAAAGTACAGAAAAAATATGATTCTCAAATTAAAACAACTTTATTATAAACTAATAAATGAAGTTGAATGGAATTTATGTTATGCTCGTAAAGTCCTTTCTTTATAGTTTTCTAAGTAATTGAGTTTGAAACGCCAGAACACGTTTCAAGGAGTACGTCACATGATAAACGGCGTACCGTGACATATTCTTATGGCGTAACTAAATGCTTTCAATCATCATCGATGATAAAGATACTACAGTCATATAAATCAGATCAATCAACTCACATAATACTTAATAGCTAGTGACTAATCATTGGAGAAATAATCGACGCCGGCTTTTAATTTTTTCTAATAACCTATACTTCTTTTCCTGTAAAATACCTGTTCCCCGTTACGTAAATAATCATTTATAATATAGGTTTTGTATGCGTTATACGATAACCCATGTCTACGATTATATCCTATGCATAATCTTTGTTTCGCTCTTTTTTAATTTAACAAATTCATATAACTAATGTATAATTACCACGCTAGCGTTATTAAAATTAGTGGTTCGATTGATTTATTTCTTCGAATCTGACCCAGAAGCAGTTGTTCTTAAGTTATTTGTAACCGGTAATTTGCAATTGCTTAATCCGTCGTCGTCAAGTCCCGAAACAGTAATTACGCCGACGAAATTTTTACACCTTTTCGAACGATTTAATAACCACGCACACGATCTCACCGCGATGGAAACGAATCCCGCCATTTTTACCTATGATGCCATTTTAGAAATGGCAGCACAGTGCACACGATCCCGTTTCGCGGTTCGCTGGGTCTCAGTGATAATTCGAACAGCAATTTTTCGAGCGGGTCCTCTAATTGCACTTTCAATTTGCAAGTCAAACAGCCGGAAGAGTACTATATTTACGAAGGCATGAGAAAACAGCTTCGATGACGTCACCGTTTAAAGGTCTGTCGTGCTCTTCTGGCGCTATTCGGTACTGTTTTATTTCTGCTTGGGCAAATCTAACGAATGAGAGACAGAGAGGGAAGGGATCCGAGAGAAGAACAAACACACGCGGACACCGGGGAAAGAAATAGATCGAAATCGCTCGATTTTTTTCGCTGGATCCACGCCAATTATAAACGGCTCGTCACATGTACAGTGAATCCTGTTGGATATCGAATGGGAAAAACATATCGAAGACGATCGTCCCTTGGAAACCTGTTTGTTTCACTTTCAACGAAATGAAATTGTTCGCAGTTGACAAATTAACGAAAACATGTCAGTGTTAACGAATTGTATGAAATTTTCTTTTGTACTATAAATTATGCTTTTAATTTTCGTTTTTTAAGGATCCTTTTTTTTTTTTTGACAAATTTATCCAACATCGCCGGCCTATGTTGAGCACAACAAAAACTGGTAACATTTTCATTCGCACGATAATATCTAAGAAGGCTAATCTATACGATTTGCTCGATTTGTAAATTACAGGAAGACGAAATTTTTTCAAGTGGATTCTCATCTAGGGTGACCGGAATTTTCCAAAATATAAATGTATTATGCGTAAGTATCGATTCCACGAAATCAATCTCGGGTTCGGTCGAACGATATTAATTAACCTAACAAACGTGCAGAATAAAACGTTGTAATGGCGGTGAAAAAGTCCCCAAAAATCGAGGCTCAGGTCGTCGAGGCTATTCGCAGGCTACAAGCGATCCAAGGATCAACGCCGCGGGAGATCAGCAACTATATCGCCCAGGAGTATAATATTCCCACCTCTGAAATTAGGAGGCACGTGCAGCTCGCTCTGAAACGCGGCGTGATTTACGGGATTCTTCAGCGCATAAAGGGGTAATGTAAACACGCACGATTACGCTTCTTCGTACTTCGTCGATTTACCAAATAACGATCGTTGTTTAACCTTACTTCATCGACTTCCGGAGTAACGATTTATTTATTTATTTATTTGTTCACGGGCGTGGTTTCCCTCGTATAAAAGTAACAAGCATAGTAATAAGCATAAAAACAGAAATAAAAAATGTATAATAATTCCAAACGTATAGAATCTTATAAATTTATAAACCACATAACAAATGAACAAATAACGAAACGGCAAATTACAGTTAACCATAACAAAAAGCATAGTTTGGTTATGAAACTTGTGAAATTTATATAAGTTGTCATTATGTTACAATGTTATTTAACATTGGGTTTACAGGAATCGTCAATTTCATTTTGCAAAAACAATCACTATCATTCCCCATTACTTTTGTTGACTTTTATCGATGGACTGATGACGAATGTACAGTAGCGGACAAAAGCTTAAGACGCGAGGACAATGTAAAACATAGTTTTTATGGTATGCAAATATTGTTCATATATTTATTTTTATCATTATGATAGAACACTATTTATCGATTAGCACAGAATACGATTTTTATTCATCATACTATTTCTTATCGATTAATTAATTAGTTTGGTTATAACAAAGATGATTTTAAAGTTAACCCTTTACAGTTCTATGTCCAACGTGTCTCGACTCATCGCCGACGTAGGAGCTGCTGAAACGAAATTGCAAATGCAAATAAAAGGATTAAAAATGATTGAATTACGTTGTGTATAGGAAATTCTAATCGAAATTTTAAAAACGATCATTTCACCGGTCGTGGTAGGAATAGTGTTAAATTTTGTTTGAAAATAGTGTAAGAGAAGAAGCTGAAGAAGCTTGTTTGGCGAAACTGTTTGCAAAAATGATCATTGTCAACCTCGTTGTAACCGTCTTCCTTTCCAGAGGGTACTACACGTACAATCAAGATTTCCTGAACTCCCAATGCATGAGTGCCGGCGACAATGGTACCGAAATGTGTTACGGGAGGCGCAGAAGGAGGGGCGCGAAGAGGAGAGGGCGTCGCAGGCGGAGATCGAAGAGGAGACGCAGAGGCAGCAGATCCAGGCGTAAATCGCGTCGCAGGAAATCGAGGAGGAGGTCCTCCAGGAGACGACGTGGACGACGGAGGAGGAGGAGGGACGAGCTCCCGAACGACCTGGCCAAGATCGAGCTGACCCCTGTGACCAAGAAACCGTCGAAAGGCAACACCTTGGAGGAGGGGAGCACCCAGAGCAATCATTCTACCGTGTCTGACAATTCTGGGGAGAAACAAGAATGATATGTATCTCTCCGACGGCGGTTTTATATCGTCCTTCGCTTTTGTGATCGATAGCAGACGCAAAGATTGACTCAAGAGCCGGGAAAAAGGGGAAACGGGTACACGGTAAAGTGCAGGCAATGTAGAATGTTTGCTTGAATCCATTTAAATGCATTTCCCTGTTTAAACACGTTTTTGTTGGACACGCTTGTTTTTTTTTTTTTTTCCTTTGCCTTGCATGGGAGAAACAACACGGTTCTGTAAAAACTTCTACGGCGTATTCGTCTCGAGGCCTTCACTGACGGTGGATTTTCCTTTTCAGACCGCCGCAGACACTTGTTATTCATCGGGGAAAACGGAGAAGACGGATCGAAGGAAAATTCTAGGAACATTGTATCGCGTATATAATTTTTGATCTTTACTTTATTCGTCGTTTTATATGTATATTCGTCTTTTCACCTCAAAATCGTCTGTTTATCGAGCAATAAATGTCCGAAATTGTAACAGACTTGTCGAGATACTTTGAACAACCGGGGAACCCTCGAACTTCGAACCGAAAGCAGCGTCGGTTAAACCTTTAGCCTATAACCACGAGTCTGACTCGTGGTAAAGAATTTGTGCCATAAACAAAAGCCACGAGTCTGACTCGTGGTAAAGAATTTGTGCCATAAACAAAAAGCCACGAGTCAGACTCGTGGTGTGGAATTTGTGCATAAGATGCCGCGTATTATATTATTAGAACAAGCGATTGGAGTTATTCCACATCGAATATCATTCCTTTGATTATGATTACACCTTAGACGTCTTAAAATTACTGTTTGTACCTAAACGTTGTTTATTATTTCACAATTACTTTCGTTGCACTGAAATGTGTACGTCATGAAAAGTATATTTTTGTTGTTTACCATAACTCACGAAATTGGCAGATATCGTGTAGGTTATTGAGGCACATAATACATCAACACCGTCATGTCGCCACTCCACAGTTTATGATACGGACGCGGAACGAAGGCTATTTTTGAGTTCAATATTCTTAGTTTATTAGCATGCAACTAAAAGATTAATCTATGACCTGGTATAGTTTTAAGCTACACGTGTTTAGATTTTCGCTTCTTTCGTTCTCAATAGCCGAGACCGTGTCATAAAGAGAGAATTTCTGAAGGGTCCTGGCACACATTTGTTACGGTAAAAGACCGACGGCCAGAACCTGGAGGAATTTTGCGTCGTTGCTAACCGCCACCACCACCCTCACCGCTAACACGGCAATACCCCTCCTCCATGAGCGAACTAAGGGCTCAAGGAGGAGTATCTAACCAACTTAGGCTCGCTGATTGGTATTCTTCCGAATTTGAAAGGACCAATCAACGGGTTTGTCAAAACAAGAAGTGAATGGTGGTCGGTGGCAGTCAACACAGTCAACTCAGTCAACTCAGTCAACTCTGTCAACTCAGTCAACTCAGTCAACTCAGTCAACTCAGTCAACTCAGTCAACAAATCAACTCAATCAAGTCAGTCAACTCAGTCAACTCAGTCAACTCAATCAACTCAGTCAACTCAGTCAACACAGTCAACACAGTCAACACAGTCAAGTCAGTCAACTCAGTCAACTCAGTCAACTCAGTTAACTCAATCAAGTCAATCAACTCTGTCAACTCAGTCAACTCAGTCAACTCAGTCAACTCAGTCAACTCAGTCAACACAGTCAACTCAGTCAAGTCAGTCAAGTCAGTCAACTCAGTCAACTCAGTCAACACAGTCAACTCAATCAACTCAATCAAGTCAATCAACTCTGTCAACACCCTTACGCCCTTGCCTTCTACAAACACTCGCATACCAAACTGACGTGCGAGGAGCGATATCTGACGCTCAACATAGGCCAAGGGGTTAATTTCTACTTTGTCAAAAATTGTACGCGTCGACTTGGAAACAGGTTCGCAACGTTTTCGACGTTGCAGAGGTTCGGCGTTCGAGAAGCGTGAAACAGTTGGACGGAAAACGCCGGGCTGCGTGGTCGAAGCACAGGCCGTTTCTCAGCAAACGACGGCCCTGCTCACGGCCTTGTTGGCTAATGATAGTCTCGCTAATGATGCGTTCATGCACGCACACGTGTGGCTGTAACGCGTGACTATTTCGCCTAGCAACTCTGTGTGGTCGGGCGCGGACGCCGTTCGAGTGAAAGACGTTTCATGATAAATTAACACATAATTCTTAACTATAAAGTGATACACAGTAGCCCAGCCGCGAGTTAGTTTCAGCCAGTTTGACATTTCGCTTTATTTATGCCGGAAAGGATTTTCGCCTACTCGCCCGATCGCCTGTTTAGTATTAAAATATACCACGTGCGCACGTTTCAAGAAGAACGAAATCACTGCCCCGTGATTTGGGGACGGCATTTCATTAAAATGTTCCATGGCTAACGATAGCGTTGCCACGATAAGAGGTTGTTTGAATTGCAGATAATTTGATCCAGACTGGAAATTAAAAGTGGAAAGTGAAACGGTTGCTCGCATGTGACGCACGAAATTCACGAAGACACAGAAAAGTTTCTCGGATCGACTGGTGTTAATGAATTAAAAAAGGGGGGTGGATACCCCTTCCTCATAAGATTAAAGAATCGCAGCCAATTGTATAACTTCCAACGCGTTTATTATCCTAAACGAAACGACAACCGTCTCAGAATGGTCCAGAGATTGCACAATTGTTACGAAATAATTTTCGAACGTAGAACCTCCTTATCTGAATATACTGTCCTCGGATACCCTATTATCCAGAGTGTTGTCTAATAATAGTCCTCTGACTCTGTTTTAACGAGTTATGAAATTTAACAGGGAAAAGGTACAGAATACACAGATATATTTCAACAAACTATTCATTTTTTTAACGTCCACTTAAGCAGACTTTGGTGTATGGAAGAGTTATATTATTCAAAAATTCTTCTTCATTCGAACACTTTTGTCTCCCCATTACAAATTCGTGTACGGGAGTATACATAAATACTTAAATAAAAA
The DNA here is from genome assembly GCA_033822845.1 of Tetrapedia diversipes. NCBI lineage: Eukaryota > Metazoa > Arthropoda > Insecta > Hymenoptera > Apidae > Tetrapedia > Tetrapedia diversipes. Next base: position 115,030 of record JAOPTO010000658.1, on the reverse strand, counting down.
TGGTGTATGAAAAAGTGATTTTACTCCTATTATTCGAAAAATCCTCTTCATTCGAACACTTTTGCATGAAAAAGTGATTATTCTCATTACTCGTAAATTTTTGATTAGAATACCTTTATCTCCCTATAACACAGTTCGTATACAAAAGGATACACAAATATTTCAATAAAAATAGTCTATGAAAATGTGATTACTCCTGTTATTCTAAAATTCATCTTCATTCGAATAATTTTGCATGAAAAATTGATTATTTTCATTACTCGTAAATTTTTGATTAGAATACCTTTATCTCTCTATAACACAGTTCGTATACAAAAGGATACACAAATATTTCAATAAAAAATAGTCTATGAAAATGTGATCACTCCTGTTATTCTAAAATTCCTCTTCATTCGAACACTTTTGCATGAAAAATTGATTATTCTCATTACTCGTAAATGTTGATTAGAATACCTTTATCTCTCTATAACACAGTTCGTATACAAAAGGATACACAAATATTTCAATAAAAATAGTCTATGAAAATGTGATTACTCCTGTTATTCTAAAATTCCTCTTCATTCGAACACTTTTGCATGAAAAAGTGATTATTCTCATTACTCGTAAATTTTTGATTAGAATACCTTTATCTCCCTATAACACAGTTCGTATACAAAAGGATACACAAATATTTCAATAAAAATAGTCTATGAAAATGTGATTACTCCTGTTATTCTAAAAATCCTCTTCATTCGAACACTTTTGCATGAAAAAGTGATTATTCTCATTACTCGTAAATTTTTGATTAGAATACCTTTATCTCCCTATAACACAGTTCGTATACAAAAGGATACACAAATATTTCAAATAAAAATAGTCTATGAAAATGTGATTACTCCTGTTATTCTAAAATTTCTCTTCATTCGAATAATTTTGTATGAAAAATTGATTGCTCCTATTATTCGAAAATTCTTCATTCGAACACTTTCGCCTCTCCGTTACACACTTCGTGTACGAGAGGTTCCACCTAACAGTGTAATTCAATTTTCAGCCGACCAAATTAACAGACGAGGATAATGTAATTTTTAGCGTTGGCTCGTTCTGCCACCGACGCACGGGTAAATGAATAATCATTGCGTACGCCGATAACACGGTATCTCGAGCGAAATCGTCGGTGGCATAATTACTCGAGAGGCAGCCAAGATAAAGCTGCTTGTTAAGAAACGTAACGAGCAGGTAACGCTAGACCAGCGCACGCTATTGTGAGACGAACCGTGATTTACGAGCGTGTAACAGCATTCGGATAACTCGCGAGGAAACACGACGCTATCTCCTTCGCAGTCGATGCCACCGTTCCTGTATACAACACCCTGTATACACACACAATGGTGTTTCCCTCCGCACACCATGAACGGCCAAGCATTTATCAATGAACCCTCTGTAACAGTGTTTCTCAACCATCCTCCTACGAACGACCGTACATACCATTTCGAAACTCGAAAGTTTGAATGGCCCTTTGTCGTATGTACACACACACATGATGGAGACAATCAAGTTCTGAAGAAGAATACAGGCACTCCTCCACTTTCGCACACAATTGGTTCCTGAAATTGTGTGTAGGAATGTTGAATGTTCGAATGTTGAGGGATGTAAAAAAAATATGCGCCAAGAACTGTGTTTTAATAGTAGAACTAGTAGACCAGTCGAAATGATCAATTGGTGATTATTCATAGCAATCTTATAAATTCTTTACTGTTGTAAAGCTTCCAAAATTTACTATGTTTTTCTGCAGAAGGTACAACTAAAGATTTGTCTTCTATGTATTTGGTATTTTTTCACGTAATTTTTAATTTCATCTTTTCCATGCAAATATGTACACTTTAAGCGTCGATAGTTCTACTGTTAAATGTGCATTAACACTAGAACTATCAGAGCAGTCAAAATGACTAATTGACGATTATTCATAGCAATTTTATAAATTCACTGTGGTAAAGCTTCCAAAATTTACTATGATTTTCTGCAGAAAGTATAAATAAAGGTTTGTTTTTTATGTACTTGATATTTTTTCGTGCAATTTTCAAGTTAATCTCTTCCATTCAAATAAGTACACTTTAAGTGTCGTTAATTCTAGTGTTAATGCACATTTAGAGCAGTCAAAATGACCAATTAATGATTATTCATAGCAACCTTATAAATTTCCAATAGTACAGCATCCGAAATTTATTAAGATTTTCTGCAGAAGGTATAAATAAAGATTTATTTTCTTTCATTTATTTCCGACCAATGCTTTAACACTAGAACTACCGACAATTAAAGCGTACTTATACGCAAAGAAGAGATCAAATTGAAAATTACCTGAAAAAATACCAAATACATAGAAATACCTTCTGCAAAAAATCATAGTAGATTTTGGAAGCTTTACCACAGTGAATTTATAAGGTTGCTTCGAATAATCCACCAGTTGGCCATTTTGACTGCTTTAAATGTACATTTAATACTAGAACTACCGACACTTAAAGTGTACTTATTTGCATGGAAGAGATCAAAGTAAAAATACTGAATGCATAGAAAACAAATCTTTATTTATATCTTCTCCAGAAGATCATAGTCAATTTTATGAATGAATTCATAAGTTGTTAGTCGTTAGTGTCGAAGAGTTGCTTCGAATAATCCACCAGTTGGCCATTTTGACTGTTCTGCTAGTCCTAGTGTTAATGCACATTTAACACTTAAAGTGTAGTCACTTGCATGGAAGAGATCAAATTGAAAGTTACAATTTTTAATGCAATTTTCTAATTGCCCCCCTAAATAATAAAAATTGTCCACCTATGGGGCGTACGTCCCACGTTGAGAAACGCTGTTATACGTCACTGACATGCGATTGCAAAAATATTCCGACGATATACAGACTACACGCTTGTAAGATTGATAGAATCTTTAAGCGCTCACCGTACACAGGGTGTTCTATGTAAAATACAGATTGAATCGGTCTGTTTTTCCCAAGACACCGTGTAGAGCGTAAAGAATCTATATTTAAAATGTTTCACGTATAACGTATAAATATCTATATTCAATCTACGTGTACCTATATCTTCGAACTTGTACATTTTCTCTGCTTATTAGTTTATTAACGTACTTTATTAACATAACATCTTGCGGATGCTTGATTTGTTTATATATACGGTAATTGTTAATTGCTCGATTTGAACGAAGACAAGAAAGTAGGGGATAGTAGTACACAGCGGTACAAAGCGAATAATTTATACAAGACTGTTATTTTTACAATTGTTGCAAAAAGAAACCGCAAAAAATTTTGTTTTCATCGAATAGAAGTTATCGGTTGAGTGCCATTTTTCTCGAGGTGCCATTAAATAATACTTCATTTTAAATTGGCACACTCTCGCAGATGAAATAATAGTTTAAAAATCTTCCAAATTAAAAATATTTCCAAAAATGCAATAAACATTTTTTGCCGCATTTTCGTAGGAAAAGAAAACTATTTTTATGGAGGTGCCATTAAATAATACTTCATTATAAATTGGCACACTCTCGCATATGAAATAATAGCTTAAAAATCTTTTACATTAAAAATATTTCCAAAAATGCAATAAACCTGTTTCCCGCATCCTCAATGGGAAAGAAAACCACTTTTCTCGAGGTGCCATTAAATAAAATTTCACTACAAATTGGTACACTCTCGCAGACGAAGTGATAGTTCAAAAATCTTCCCCATTAAAAATATTTCCAAAAATGCAATAAACATTTTTTACCACATCCTCGATAGAAAAAGAAAACCATTTTTCTCGAGGTGCCATTAAATAAAATTTCACTACAAATTGGTACACTCTCGTAGACGAAGTGATAGTTCAAACATCTTCCAAATTAAAAATATTTCCAAAAATGCAATAAAAGAAAAGAAAGTATCTACTTACTCTCCCTTTCCCCTAATTTTCACACAAATTATGATACGCGCTCCTACCAAACACAATTTTACAACTACAAAAGGTATTGATTCGCGGTTAAATGCACTGGAACACGAAAACCGATCGTGGTACATGCGAAAATTTGCAAAAAGGAAACAGAAAAATCCACAACGAGAAGGTATGCGAGCGAGGCTAAAGAATGTTCTGTACGAATCTCCAAAAATGGAACGGCAAAAAATAAATACGTACACCGAATGGACCTGAAACGTTTATCTCGAAGACCAGTGGGCGGGGATTCGTTCGTACGTCCGAGAGCAAGTTTATTTGCAATTCCCGTGAAAAATCGCGCGTCGGGTACGATGACTTCGAATAGGAAGCGAAACGGGCGCCCGTTGCCTCTCCGCGGCGGTTGTTGGCGGGAATAATATTCGATTTGGAGGCGGGCCAACGTTAAAAAGCGGAATTTTCGGGCGAGCGAAGCGCTCACCTGCATATTCGCGAATGAGACGCGAAAACGCGCGTGTTAGCGGATAATTGTTCAAAACATTCGCGAAACCAATCGACTCATAGGGATGCCTGACGCATTGAACCATTTCTAAACTGCTGTCAAAGAAGAACATTGGAATAAGGGCGGCAGGTTTCAGTTAGGGATTAGTAACGGGGAGACGATTGATTTTATAAAACAAAAATAGGAATAAACATAACGTTCATGGGGAGTGTCGTGATATTTGATTTCCCTACTTTATCTTAATTTTAATAAGCCCGTTAGCACATAACGGTTACACCTTGGGCAGGTGAGAGAGACTTGTCAACGAAGAAAATTAAAATAGAAGCAGCAGACTTCAGTTAGGGGTTGTAACGAGGAGACGATCAATTATATCAAGCAAAAAACAGAAATAAATATAACGTTCATGGGGTGGGTCGTGGTATTTCATTTCCCTGTTTTATCTTAATTTTAATAAACCTGTTAGCAAATAACTGTGACATCTTGGGCAGGTGAAAGAGACTTGTCAACGAAGAAAATTAGAATAAGAGTGGCAGAGTTCAGTTAGGGGTTGTAACGAGGAGACGATCAATTATAAAAAGTAAAAAACAAAAATAAATATAACGTTCATGGGGTGGGTCGTGGTATTTCATTTCCCTACTTTATCTTAATCTTAATACGCCTGTTAGTAGATAACTGTGACACCTTGGGCAGGTGAGAGAGACTTGTCAACGAAGAAAATTAGAATAAGAGTGGCAGAGTTCAGTTAGGGGTTGTAACGAGGAGACGATCAATTATATCAAGCAAAAAACAGAAATAAATAAACGTTCAGGGGGTGGGTCGTGGTATTTGATTTCCATTATTATTTTAATTTAATAAACCTGTTAGCACATAACTGTTACACCCTGGACAGGTGAGAGAGACTTGTCAACGAAGAAAATTAAAATAAAAGCAGCAGACTTCAGTTAGGGGTGTGTAACGAGGAAAACGATCAATTATAAAAAGCAAAAAACAAAATAAATATAACGTTCAGGGGGTGGGTCGTGGTATTTCATTTCCCTACTTTATCTTAATTTTAATAAACCTGTTAGCACATAACTGTTACACCTTGGGCAGGTGAGAGAGACTTGTCAACGAAGAAATTAGAATAAGAGCGGCAGAGTTCAGTTAGGGATCGTAACGAGGAGACGATCAATTATATCAAGGAAAAATGGGAATAAATATAACGTTCATGGGGTGGGTCGTGGTATTTCATTTCCCTACTTTATCTTAATTTTAATAAACCTGTTAGCACATAACTGTTACACCTTAGGTAGGTGAGAGAGACTTGTCAACATAGAAAATTAGATTAAAAGCAGCAGAGTTCAGTTAGGGATTGTAACGAGGAGACGATCAATTATAAAAAGCAAAACAAAGTAGGATAAATATGTCGTCTTTTCTTATTCTCTAAACTTTAATTTAATACGAACGCGTGCTACAATGGCCACTCGCGGCTCGTCACGTGTTTCGCGCGCCGTAACTTCTCGGATTATCGCCGCTTTACAAATTATTATCCCCGAGGTCTAGTATGCGCGAGATGCATTTGTCTCTTCTATCTATAGTTCCGGGCGCATTCTGTCGCGTGACGCAACTTTGTAACAGCGAGGTCCTTTCAAATATTTGCTGGTTGCATAAGAAACCTGCACCTGAGAGAACCGTCGTCAATGGTGAGTCCATCTATTCCGTTAAATATGCACGCCATTTTTTATTTTTTCGTTTCATTTTAAGAGGGATTCTCCAATTTAGTGGGTAACGAATAATCTTAATTTACTACTATCATTATTATTATTATTGTTAATATTATAACTATCAATTAGATGCGCTAATTTTTCTGCACTCTTTTTAAAAATTGTCTATCCATGTCCATTTTTCTTTAATCGAGATCTACACACCACCTAGCCCCCCTTTCTTTAGTTTTCAACTTAAATTGAAAAAAGATTCTCCAATTTAGTAGCCAACGACTATTTTTCATTCACCATTATTAATATTATCAATATTATTATTATTATTAATATTGTAACTATCAATTAGGCGCGATAATTTCCCTGCACTCTTTTTACACATTATCTATACACATGTCTATTTTTCTTTAATCGAGATCTACACACCACCTAGCCCCCCTTTCTTTAGTTTTCAACTTAAATTGAAAAAAGTTTCTCCAATTTAGCAGTTAATGATTAATTATCATTGACATTATTATTATTATTGTCCTTTTTAACCATCATCTCTCCAAGTCCATCGATTCAATTTCGAAAAGATCGTTCAGCTCAATCAATTAAACGTAATCTTATCGCGAATGAAATTTTCTAATCTTCCCCAGCCGTTACTATCGCTGTTCTTACTGTTCTAACCATTAACTATCCATTCCAATTCCTGTGTATTCCTTTTAAAAGCTGTCTGCTTCAATGCTACGCACACGTCTTTCGAATTACTGTGTATGGGAGATCGACGAAGACGTCGACGGTCGAAGTGTGGTCACCGACTTCGTAGAGTTATGACAATCGCCCGAGGAGAGTTTGCAGGCAACAATGTGACGCGAGGGCCAGCGGAGGAGAAAAGCGACTTAATTGGAACGAATCGATATCGTCTTAAACGAGTACGGTTGTCCACGCTCGTTGAACTTCGCGTAACCTCTCCTTCTGCTTCCTCGTCGCTGTAACGATGAACCGCGACGAGCGCGAACACGCGTGGAACCAGGATTAATAGGGCCTGAATTAGGGCCCGTCCTTCGGCCCAAATTGGAATTGACGCGATAAAGCCAGTGTGGAACCAGGGTTAAGATTGTGGTAAGACGGAACCTATGCGAGTGTTCTAAGGGGCTGCATCGAACAGTTTACAATAGGGCCTGAACTAAGGCCCATCCTTCGTACCAAACAGGAATTAGCAGTTACAATGGTCGCGATAAAACCAACGTGGAACCAGGATTAGGGTTGTGGTAACACGGAACCTCTGCGAGTGTTCTAAGGGGCTGCATCGAACAGTTTACTATAGGGCCTGAACTAGGGCCCATCCTTCAGCCCAAATTGGAGTTGGCGCGCTGCGAGGTTGCGATAAAGCCAGCGTGGAACCAGAATTAGGATTGTTGTGATACGGAACCTCTGCGAGTGTTCTAAGGAGTTGCATCGAACAGTTCACAATAGGGCCTGAACTAGGGCCCGTCCTTCGGCCCAAATTGGAGTTGGCGCGATAAAACCAGCGTGGAAGCAAAATTAAGGCTGTGGTAACACGGAACCTCTGCGAGTGTTCTAAGGGGTTGCATCGAACAGTTTACAATAGGGCCTGAATTAGGGCCCATCCTTCAGCCCAAATTGGAGTTGGCGCGCTGCGAAGTCGCGCTAACGCCAGCGTGGAACCAGAATTAGGATTGTTGTGATACGGAACCTCTGCGAGTGTTCTAAGAAGTTGCATCGAACAGTTCACAATAGGGCCTGATTTAGGGCCCGTCCTTAGGCCCAAACTGGAGTTGGCACGCTGCGAGGTTGCGATAAAGTCAACGTGAAACCAGGATTAGGGTTGTGGTAACACGGAACCTCTGCGAGTGTTCTAAGGGGCTGCATCGAACAGCTTACAATAGGGCCTGAACTAGGGCTCGATATAATCAATCAACGCCATTCTAACATAGTACAACAAATAACAGTGTATCAAAACTACGAATAAAGACACTACAGGGTGATTCAAGAATTTTCTCTTCTTTCTTTTTTCACTGCTCTCTTTGTAGCCGCTGCAACTTTGTGTCGCATCTCGAGGAACCTTGACGATGGAGAAGCCGTATCTCGAGGCACACCGTGTAACGTAAAGGCTTCGCGTCACCGCACACTTGTACGATTCGTTCAATTACATTAACTGTCTGTTTAAAACTGTGACACACAGAAAGGAGAGGAAAACATGGGGAAAACGAGGAAATGGACGACGTGAGAAATTAGTAAGCGAATTTTGATATGATTGGACGAGAACAAATTTATTTTACGGGTGTTTCGGGATACCTTGGACGGAAATTGGAAACGGTCTTCCTTTCTAACAATTTGAAAGGTGATTCGATTGAAACGATGAAGTGGAATTGAACAGAACTTTAATATGTAAACCAGGACTTTGAAATGTTGCAAATTGCATCTCTACTAAATTAAGTAAAGTAGAATTTCCTGTATGTACTAAAATTTCCATGTATAACTGTTTAACATCCAGTCTGATTAATAAACAAACTGACTAAAGTCTGAGAGTTTGCAAAACTGTCGTTTGGCGACCGACAATCGCTTCTCGAGCGCAAAGGGTTAAATATCTAAATTAAATAGACCTTATTAATAAATATTAAATAAATGTTAAATAAGCTTTTAAATAAATGTTAGTACTATTCTCCTTCTAGTATTCTGTCGCTCACAATTTTTTACGGTCGAGTGCAATCAACTTTCAACCCTAAAGGGTTAAATATCTAAATTAAATAGACCTTATTAATAAATGTTAAATAAGCTTTTAAATAAATGTTAGTACTATTCTCCTTCTAGTATTCTGTCGCTCACAATTTTTTACGGTCGAGTGCAATCAACTTTCAACCCTAAAGGGTTAAATATCTAAATTAAATAGACCTTATTAATAAATGTTAAATAAGCTTTTAAATAAATGTTAGTACTATTCTCCTTCTAGTATTCTGTCGCTCACAATTTTTTACGGTCGAGTGCAATCAACTTTCAACCCTAAAGGGTTAAATTTCGACCGTAAAGGGTTGAAATTCCATCGAGAACGAGATCCCCTCGCACGCGTCGTTCCATGCGATTTGATCCACCACTTCCGGTCGCCTCGTTTTTAATTCTAATCGTTTCAACGCCCCTAAATTACCGCCGCCGCTATCTTATCGCGAGCAACCCCTTTTACAGGATCGTAAATACGGAGTCGGGCGGCGTTCGAGGGAAACGGCCACGTGCCCCAGCGTGTCGTAGCCGTAAATTATCTGAAACCGGCACAATAATGAGTAAGCAAGTTACGATAGCCGGATAAACCGTTCGCCTCGGCTGGCAGCGCCGCTTGTTATTAACATACATCGAGGATGCTAACAAACAGCAAGCAGACACTCGTTGGAACCAGTCGATTTTTTCCCTTCCACGTGCTCTACTACTCTTCTGTTTGTGCTTCACACCTGCTGTACTCTAATTCGCAGTGAAACAACGCCGGAATTTTATTTTCTGCGCAACAAGGTGCTACACTTACACAGGGTGCATTCTAATTTCTTAGAATTCGATGTGAAACAGTGGTAATTTTATTTTCTGCACATTAGATACTACATTGACACAGAGTAGATATCGATTTTTTAAAAATTCAAAGTGAAACAGTACTAATTTTATTTTTGTGTGTATCAGATACTACACTTATAGGGGGTGCATTCTAATTTCTTGGAATTCAAAGTGAAACAGAATTAAATTTAATTTTTGTATCAGGTACTACCCTTATAGAGAGTGCATTCTAATTTCTTGGAATTCAAAGTGAAACAGAATTAAATTTAATTTTTGTGCATCAGGTACTACACTTATAGAGGGTGCATTCTAATTTCTTAAAATTCTAAGGGAACCAGTATTAAATTTAATTTTTGTGTATCAGGTACTACACTTATAGAGGGTGCATTCTAATTTCTTAGAATTCGAAGTGAAACAGTGCTTAATTTTATCTTTTTGTGCATCAGGTACTACACTTATAGAGGGTGCATTCTAATTTCTTAAAATTCAAAGTGAAACAGAGCTAATTTTATTTTTTTGGATATCAGGTACTACACTTATAGGGGGTGCATTCTAGTTTCTTTAAATTCAAAGTGAAACAGAGCTAATTTTATTTTTTTGGATATCAGGTACTACACTTATAGAGGGTGCATTCTAATTTCTTTAAATTCAAAGTGAAACAGTATTAAATTTATTTTTTGTGTATCAGGTACTACCCTTATAGAGGGTGCATTCCAATTTCTAAGAATTCGAAGTGAAACAGTATTAAATTTAATTTTTGTGAAACAGTATTAAATTTATTTTTTGTGTATCAGGTACTACCCTTATAGAGGGTGCATTCCAATTTCTAAGAATTCGAAGTGAAACAGTATTAAATTTAATTTTTGTGTATCAAGTACTGCACTTATAGAGGGTGCATTCTAATTTTTTTAAATTCCAAGTAAAATAGTGCTAATTTTATTTGTTGTGTTCCAATTTTTTCGATTGAATTTCGACTGAATTTAGCTGTTACGTATATCCAGCAATGTTTACTTCAACACTTTAAATTTTGTCAACTTTTATATAGTTTACGTGGATTGTACTACTTCGGTTCAGTGACACAGTGGCAGAATTTTATGTTTCAAGTGAACTTCATTTAAGTGATTGTTAAGCGGTTCGATGTGAGCTCAACATAGGGAAAACTGAACCGAACGAGCCGGGGAGCAAGTCGGAGGGGGAGAATTGCCACCAAATTGGGGGCGAGAATCTCGACGACGGTGAGGACAGTCGAGAGCGAGCGTTGATCGTGGTCGTTTGTAGGACGCAGACCAAGAATATTCTCGAAGGGAACTCGGTGGATGGCGAATCTATTAAACCAGCGAATCTTATTCCCTCGGTGAGGCGACGAGTGTTAACCACCCTCTTAACCTTTTCGACCCTAACCAAACGTGTATGCCCCATGCAAAAGAACCGCTTGGACACGTCTGTTCCAATTTTTAAGATTTCCACACGAATTCATAATTATTTCTAGCTTAGTGCTACCAATTAAAAAAATTAAAAAAGAAACAAATCTAAATGAAGAAATAGTTCGAGTCGAAAGGGTTGAAATATAAATGAAGAAATAATTTGGGTCGAAAAGGTTAAAATTTAAATGTAGACATGATTTGGGTCGAAAGGGTTAAAATTTAAATGTAGACATGATTGGGGTCGAAAGGGTTAAAATTTAAATGAAGAAATAATTTTGTCGAAAGGGTTAAAATTTAAATGTAGACATGATTGGGGTCGAAAGGGTTAAAATTTAAATGTAGACATGATTGGGGTCGAAAGGGTTAAAATTTAAATGAAGAAATAATTTTGTCGAAAGGGTTAAAATTTAAATGTAGACATGATTGGGGTCGAAAGGGTTAAAATTTAAATGTAGACATGATTGGGGTCGAAAGGGTTAAAATTTAAATGAAGAAATAATTTTGTCGAAAGGGTTAAAATTTAAATGTAGACATGATTGGGGTCGAAAGGGTTAAAATTTAAATGTAGACATGATTGGGGTCGAAAGGGTTAAAATTTGAATTTAGGTAAAACTCGAGTCGAAAGGGTTGAAAGTTGACGAAGAATCATTATTGTAATAAATCTTTGACACACCTGATCAATCTTTTCGAGTTACCGTCCACAAGGAAGGTCTGTGACGAGTCTTAGCTTAAATCTGAACGGTACAAGACATCAATTACGATTACTACTGGTGTAACTGTTCTTGGAACAAAAGACAGATTTATAGAGCGCAAGTCTCATTCACTGCCTCGACGCTAATTCTGCTTTGTTCAAATAACCTGAAGGAGCTCAGCACGCGTACGATTTATTAATCTTCAAAAGTGCTTACAGAAAACTGGTGGCGAATAAAAGGAACATATAAATTCCATAATGAAATATCGTAAAACTTTGGGGATAATTATTTGATAATTTGAAAGATTTAACCAATTAAAGTTACATATCTGGTAATATACTACAAATGAAAGTATACGTTAAAAGAAACATTTTGGTGAAGTTAGGTGGGCTCACTTGTAAATCAAAAGCCCAACGATTTTTATTCTTAATCATTTCGTTGAAATTAATTACTATCCCTGTTTTAAGTGCGCTCATTCCCAACAATATATCGTGAACGAATCTTTAATTTTAGATACAAGGAATATTGTTAATAATTGAAGAAAAAAAAACATTTTATTATTATAAAATTGTACATTTTCCAAGCTATCACGTCTTTCCTCTATGCACGACATAATCTTGCTCTGTGGCAATGCTATCGCGATAAAAGCTGTAAATAAAACCAGAAAAAATAATTCGACTTCGATCGCAACAACATTTTTTACCTTTCACTTACACACCCTGTCCCGATCTCGCTTTATTAGATACGAAACCTCAATCGCTTACACCTAACGTTCCACGCGTACGATAAGGAAACCGTACACCCTATCGTCGCGCAAAGATTCCTCAAAAAACGGGAGAGAAGCATTGAACTCTTTTGCCCCGTGTTACAATATATCTCTGTACGTCGAAAATCTCTTGAACGACGTTTTTATCGGCTCAAGCAGACCGACGAAAGTCCTTCACCTCGACAACCTGAGTCTAATCGATAAAACGGAAACAACAACGAGTCCGTCGAACCTAACTCGAGCCCAGCCAAACTAAAGAGTGGAACCAGGATCAGGATCAGGACCAGGACCAGGACCAGGACCAGGACCAGGACCAAGATCAGAAACAGGATCAGGATCAGGATGCAACGAGATATGGACGGATGGTGTTTCGCGGCGCGACGAGGTCAGAGGAGTGAAAAAAGAGAAGGCACAGGGGCTTGTCGTTTCGCCGCAAACCCGAAAATATCCATGTCGACCGGTATGTTGAAACCTGGCATAAGCTTTGGCCGATTGCCAGAAGAGCGGCACTCTCGGTTGGAGGCCACGCCAGGCCAGAGGCGAGCGGCCTCGTCGCTCTGAACGTCCGCTGGGCCACGCGAGAAAACGAGGAAGAGAAGGGAGCCCTATGGTCACGGGGAACGAGGTGCAATTGTGCCCGGTTAAATGGCCACGGGGAACGAGGTACACCAATGCGTCCGATTGAACCGGTGTTTCCCAACGTGGGGCCCACGCCCCACATGGGGGCAATTCAGAAATGGACTCTATATACGTTTTGAAATTTTACTTACTGTGTTTTGTTAACAATCTCATAGTGATTTCTTCCTGGAACCTATCATCTATGTGATTGTTAAGTGAACAAATCAATTTTTTAATGTTCAAAATTATGTATGTTACACAGGGGAGGGGGGGGGGGCGGGGGCGTAAAAACTTTAGAATGGTTAAGGTGGGGCATGGCACAGAAAAGGTTGGGAGACACTGGGTTAAACGGTCACTGAGCAGGTACACTAGTTACCGGTTAAACGGGATAATCCCAGTGTGTCTGGTTAAACAGCCACGAGGGGGTACACTAGTGTCCAGTTAAATGACCAAAGAGAACGAAGTACACCAGTATGTATACGGAGCTGGTACACTTGTGTCCGGTTAACTGGCTACGAAGGACGGGATACACGAGTGTGTCCCAGTTAAATGGTCACATTTTTTTCCGCCTGAACTTTTTCTCCTTTCACATCTAACGATGAAAACGCTCAATTAGCGGAAAAGATAATCGGCCGCATTCATCGATCGAAAACTAACATTATCGCTTTAACCCTAGAACTATCCAGGATTATAGTCAGTTTAGGTAATCTGCAGCAAAGGCATTGATTTTGATTTTCTTTTTAATTTTTAAACGAAAAATCATAGAGACTACGAGTTGGTCGTTTTTACCACCTTGGTTAGCTTTAGGGTTAAACGGTGTCATCGTTGGACTAAAATTGTGCGACAACTTTTTAGGTGCCGCACCAAATGCGTGAGGAGGCGCGTGTTCAAATTGTCCCCACCGTACGCTAAAATTCTCTGACGGAAGCCGAGGTTCGTCGAGTAAAATATAGAATATCTTTAATATGGCTATATTAATATAATATAAGATATAGTATATATTAGCAAGCTATAACATATCGACTATATGTATGGCAGTCGTAGTATCTTAATATGCTATATTAATATAAGATATAATAATTAATATAAGATACTAATATAAGATATAACATATTATTAGTAAGTTATAATATATCAACTATATGTATGGTAGTCGTAGTACCTTAATATGCTATATTAATATAAGATATAGCATATATTAGCGAGACTATAACATATCGACCATATGTATAATAGTCTTAGTATCTTAATATGCTATATTAATATAAGACATAATAATTAATATAAGAAATAGCAAATATTAGCAAGGCTATAACATATCGACTATATGTATGATAGTCATAGTATCTGAATATGCTATATTAATATAAGATACTAATATAAGATATAGCATATATTAGCAAGCTATAATATATCAACTATATGTATGGTAGTTGTATGATAAACAATGTGAACCACGGATAATCAATTAGGGGCAAAAACTCCTCGGGGTAAGTGTCCACGCCTGGACGTTTAAGCGGACATCTCACTGTGTTTAGAAATGATGGTTCCAGAGAAAGAAATAGAACCGCTACGATTACGGTCCCCTTTCCTTGGATTATCACCAATTATCCTTCGCAACTGTTAATCATCCGTTGACCTCTTAACTGGCCAAAACTGGTTAACCGATCTTCCTTCGTTTTCTCTTCGTTGGCCAGAGTGATAAGGTTCGAGGAAACGTTGCAAGAAGTGCTTTTTTTGTGGCTCTTCACTCTTTTGTAGAGAGCAAAACAGTAAGCGAGGAATTTTTAAATTGATAAATTTCTGAAATCGTGAATATTTTAGGTTTTTGTAACGCTTTTACCGTTCTTTAGAATCCTGTGGCATTCATCAGAATGAATTTGTTTAAAATACTTATAATTTTTAATTTTAACAAATTATCTCTCTCTCTCTTTCTCTCTCTCTTTCTCTTCCTCTCATACTAAATTTACTGACAAACAAAAATCCTCTGAGAAATTGAATGATCGTTGTAAAAAGATCGAACAAAACATTGGAATGATAATGAATTTCTTTCATTAAACATATACCCATGTGTCAAAGTCTATCTACTTTAAAAACGTATCGTTAACCAGTTCCAAAGGAAAGGAAAACGAGGTAATCTGCAAGCGAAACACGTGCCACGTTCGGCTCCATCCAACGGCTACTCTTTTCCAGCTATCCGTAAATTCACACTTTACTTCTATTTCTGCGATGACAAATGACAATCCTTGAGCACACTAATGACGTAACGCCCGGTATCTCAGTGTCAATCTGGAAATTAATGTTCCACTATATCGCGTGAAAGTGTCGTACACGGCACGATTACCTTCGTTATTAATATGCACCAAAAAAAAAAAAAAAATGCCTATTCCATGTAATGTTAACACGATAAAAGTATATAATTAAGTCAACGCATTTAAATGATTCTCTTTAGCGCATTCATAAAGAAATCTGCATTACTCGTTTCCTTCCTTTTTTTTTTTCCTTTTGTAAAGATACAAGTGCTCGACGAACGCCATCTTATCGAACTTATAAAACACTGATCTAAGATAAGCTTAAACGTGATAGCTATAACAATATTAACAGTAAACATAATCAGAAGTACAATCGTTTTAAAATTCTTAATTGAAAATGATTTCGAGAACGATTACGAATGCTGGAAAACCACGTGGTGTGTGTGTTAAAATATCGATAACGATAGTAAATCTCTAGTTTCTGTATAGTTATCTTAATAACATGTTTCGTTCACGTTGCTCGCCAACGCCAACCAAAATAACATCGTTAAAAAATAAATACGGACTGTCCCGTTTGAAGTGCGCGTGTTTAACAATGTATCAAATTTTATCGAACAATTTGTAACATTTGTTTACTTGTAAACCACAAACTATTATTTACAGTATAATTAACTGGAAAAGAAAGCAGGTCGATCTGTTAATTTCAAAATAATTATGGCGCGTCAAGCTCGTAAATATTCATAATCACTTTTCCAGTCACTCACTCTAATCGTTTGATGTCACCTTACAATGAAACACATTTCATCGCGAACGGCGCATGAAACTGGTTGCAAAGTTGAATGGGAAGTAAGCCATTACGTTGAGTCAGGGAACTGTCCTTAATTTACCGAGTCTGTGTTTCGAATTATTGGTACAATAACGTTAAAGTAATTAACTTACATCAGGTATCTATGGTTTCGCTTCTTTTTTTCTGCGTCGCGACAACCAATGCCTATTTTTTTTTATGCCGTTACCGATAGACGAAAGTTGAACGTGTGCCGCGGTTGCGCAAAGCAAAATTACCTGAAGTGGACTCGAACCTTGTTCCACAGATAATGCAGCCCGGCAAGAAAGTCGAATTATTGCTTCTCGATATAACTTGAAACGTACTTTGTATCGTAATTAATATTCCTACGCGCCATAACATGTAAATTAGCTTGCAAATTAATGTAACGAAAAAGTTTTGACGTACTTTTAGAGGGGACGCGATGACACGCTTGATACAGCGTTTAAGTTAATTATTACACTAGAGTGTAATAAACGAACAATTATCTAAGTTTGAAATAATGTAATTCCACTTATAAAGCTGACGTAAAACCATGAACGTCAGTTAAGACGTACCATGGTGGAATGGCAGGCTAAATAAATGCTACGCATTCAACATTCTATTTCACTCTCCCTCCTCTACTTTTATTCCCCTACTGTGTCCTCTTGATAAATAAAAAAAAACATACATTGCAATAAATTTAAAACAACATAGTCGAAAATGAGATATTAACATTGATACCGCAACATTAGTAAGAATTGTGACTTAATAGAGAGAACAATCATAGAAGTAATCGGCCTTCGATAAACACACGGCGAATTTGTCATAAAGTTGCCAATTTTCACCGGAATCTATCACATGGCATTAAAGAACGTTCGTTCCATGGTCAAATCGGGAAGGTTAGTACATACATCGCTTCGTAAAACAGTCGTATCGAGCCGAACTAAACCGAACATATAGATACAAGTTGAGCAAGTGAAAGTGAGGTTAGGTTAGTAGCATCACGTGGTGCACCACGGGGTCCAAACGAGGTTAATCGAGAGACCGAGAACCGAGCGCCGGCGCGACCAATGAACATAAATACGTGCTTTGCCGTTCTCTATTCTTCTTTTCCTTCCTTATTTTATCAAATTCTTTCAACAATCTTTCGTTTTTACTACCTTTACATACGTATTGTTCGGGAGCAATGAACGAAAACAAAAAACAAACAATGGACGTAAAAGGTAAACGTCACAACGAAATGACACCAATGATCAAAGAAAATATCGAATAACACGATATCTTGTCAATGAAAGGACATAAAAAAATGCATTTTGTATTCGTTCAATTGCCGCTAGTCAGCGCTGGAGTAGCATTTGCGCGAATTTCGAAGAAAGGAAAAAATGCACGTTCTAACAGACGACAGAGTGAGGGAGAGGAGGGGAGATTATCGAGCCCGCACCTAAAGACGCTCGAAAAAATATTTTTACATTACAAATTAATTGCGGTGATACTCACCAATCAATGGAAAAATACTAGGTTGATCGAGCAGCGACTTGAGACTGTTTTCAACAAGAGTGGGAGAAGAACGATCCTTGTCACTCATTTCACGCACTGCGCCACGAAGCCGCACGTTCTTAGGGTACACACGCACACACAGTTCGTTCGTACACGGAACACCGCACGAAAGAACGAACGACAGATATAGATAGACTTTCTATGTGTATACACGTTAACTACAAGTATATACGCGAAGCAGAAACAGCACACACACGAATGTAACGGTGTAATAACAACGAGGATCACGCAGGCAACGAGAACGATGTGCCTCCCGTGGGACACAATTTAATGACGTACTTCTAGACCGGCAGAGAGAAAAGGCGCCCGCACCCGAACCTCTCACCTCGTCACGCTGTTTCTACTATCACCCGAGACGGTCGCGGCCCGTTCGAACACTCTGGCCACGATAAAATAAACGCGAAGCGCTACCCAGTGCACGGTGCTCTTGAAAATCAATCTAAAAGTGGATCGGCTGGTGGCGCAATCTCCTGGCTATCCTCTGGACCGACTAGCGAACAAGTGAACGACGCCTGCCGTACTGATAACGCGAGCACCGTCTTTACTTTTGCCTTATCGCGATGCGCGCGCATCCGTCCGCTTTCTCTCTCTTCAATCCCCTCGCGAAGCTTCTTGACTGTGATCAACGGTTCTCGTAAAATTTTCGATCACAATGTTTCTTTCCTCTCTCCTTATTTCGAATTACTTCTCCTTGTTGATACAGAATGTTATAAATGAATCGTATAATCTCGAGTATAATCCCTTGAAAGATAAATTCAGTTCAATTTCTTATTTCGGTTCTTTCTGTGCATTTGTTCGGGTCGATGTTAGGTATGTTTTAATATCGAAAATGATATACGAAATCTTTTGTTTTTTTTTTCGTTTGAATTAAAATATGTCTTTGTTATTGTTAAACTGCTTGCAAATAATGTTACTGCAGTTATGTAAAATGCGTGTCAGAAGGATTTATAATTGATTTTTGTCAGCATGCAATTTATAACCAAATCTGAAACAATGATTTTTATGACTGTTAGTGAAAGAAATATAAAACATGTAAAAACATTTATGAAATAAAAATGGTGTATAATCACGTGCATAGAACATAAACTGAAATACATGGATCTATACAAATGTAGGACAAATGACCAAAATATAATTTTAATTGTTAGTAAAAAGAAATCTTATAATTATATGGTTAAAAGTAATGCTGTTTCTGGTTAATAAATTTCTCATTTGAATGCTGAATACTTTATGTCATTCTTTATGTACAAATCCATGAAAACTAGAACAGATTACATTTTTGATGAATTGAGTTTGTATAGTAATACTTGTAAGTACAAATTGAACACTGTTTTGGAAAGTGATATGGTTTGAAATATTCTTAAATAGCTTTTCAAATACCTGCAAGAAGATAAAATGCTCAATTACAATATTAGTGTAGCGCATAAATATGTATGACTTATATGATTGTCAATTACTTTCATTATGGAATACTTAAAACAGCTTTTACAAAATTCTTTGCAGAAAACTACCAAGAATTACGTATTTTTTCCTAATACATATAAAAGGTACTAACTACACTCGCATACATAATAACTTTCTAATAAAGCTCTGAATAGATTTATATTCTATGTTACTATATTAAAATGTCATTGTTCATAAGATCAACATCAAAATAATAGAAAGCAAAAGAAAAAATTTTTTTTAGATATTTGCATTATCTCTGGTTCTAAAATGTTTTAAAGCATTTTGAAAAATTAAATATTTTTAGAAAAAAAAGAAAAAGAAAAAAGAGAAAACATACAAAATGTAAAATGAACAAGAAAACATACAAAATGCAAAATGAACAAGAAAACATACTGAAATAAAATATTTACAAAGAGGTTGCACTATACGAATATTCAATTGTGCTATTAATGTTCAGTCATCTGTTCAAACTTCAATCATATCAAGTACATTCACCAGAATTATTTCGCTAGTTTATATGTATCGCTCGTTAAAATCATTCAAACCCAGACGCTTAAAGACTCGGTGGTAGTTTGGGAGGTGGTGAAGCTATTTCGCTGTTTATTGAAGAGAGCTTGAATTTCAGCTGGCGTCGAAGACCACCTACGGTGTTTGGCTTTTTCCAAAGGTACGGCAGGCAGACCTACCTCCG
Source organism: Tetrapedia diversipes (assembly GCA_033822845.1). Lineage (NCBI taxonomy): Eukaryota > Metazoa > Arthropoda > Insecta > Hymenoptera > Apidae > Tetrapedia > Tetrapedia diversipes. Next base: position 95,132 of record JAOPTO010000658.1, on the reverse strand, counting down.
TATGACAACCTCTTATGGGAGAAATCGGTAAAGTGCTAGGCAGACCGATTTCTTGAAACGAACTCATAGAAGAGAATCCACTTTCATCTTCGACACTGCTCACACTAGCAGCTGGTTTTGATTTCGAAGACTTCTCCTTCTCTTTCTTCTCCACTTTTCTAATGCGTCTATTTGGCGTGGATGACGGTGTACAAGTGAACATACCATCGTGATCTGGTATGGAGACGTTAAAGGAATTATTGTTTGCAAGCACATCCTCTTCCTCGGTGGTCTTGCTGCTTCCTGAGTTGAGTGAAGTTGTGTCAATGGATCTTCTTATGCCAGGTAAAAGATTCTGCAGGTTTCGATCGACTTCCCCCACATTCGACGATGATTTCAAATAAGAGATTCTACTGTCGTTATCGGTACTACTTGATTCGGTGCCGCGATCGCTGCTGGAACGGCTGGTGTAACCAGCAGTTTCTTGCAAGCTCGTAGAATTTACAAAACTGCCGTTTTGCAGAGCCAATGATACTTCATTGTGGTGGTTATTATGACAATGATGATTGGTAGGTGAAGGAGAAGAATTGTTATTCTCCATGGGAGATACTCTGACCAGATCGGGCTCCCTCATTGCGAGTAACGATTGAACTGTCCTCATTAATCTGGAATATTCAATTCGCAATATTAAATTATCAATGACCTTTATCGATAACAAACTTCAACAATTTTAAATAACACTGAAACTTATAATTACGTACCTAAATGCTTCCTGTGAAAGTTTCTCAGGTGGTATATCGTTCGGATCCAGCTCTGACTGTTTGGGTCTTCTATAAACAACCCCGTCATGAGTTTTGTTGAGATCCTGAGATTTGTTACGTGGAGGGGTACAATGAGCTGAATCGTTTCTACGAAGCATCGACCAGGTAAACTCGCGGAAGCTCGTAGTGCACGGTGAGATCTGGGTGACCGATTTTGCCCTTGTGAAACGAGAGGAACTGGAGGACGAAGATGCTGACAGAGCACGATTCGGCGAGGAATCCGCATGAACAGCGTGAACGCTACGGCTACGTGGAACTCGTCCCGTTGAATTCTTATCCTTAAGATTATTCTTCTCGTGAAGAATATCCAAGCTCTTACGGGCTCGGTCCAGGAAACGCACCACTTGTTCCATCAGAGAACGGTACATTTGTCTGTTTGCTTCTATCTGCAATTTTATATAAACATCTTTATTCCAAAATCGTTCTCAATCATCGCAACAAAACTGTATTATTATTCCAAAACATTGTCTATCATTCAATGTATACATGTATTTAATTCCATATTAACTCTATAATGTCTTAATCAGATGAAATGAATCACCAACTGGATTACCAAAAATGGTACCCGCATATTTTTCTGGGCCAAACTAAAAAAAATTCAAGGAATTGGGATAAGGTAATCTGGTCGACATCAATTTCATCTTATAAAACGAGTATGTTAAATGATCGTTATTCACGGTCACATACAAACCTGTTTCAGTTGCCATTGCAATGTTTCAACCTGGGTCTGAAGGAAAACACTGTCGATTACTTGTACATGAGGTATCTGATTGTTCGTTAAGGCGTTCTGTAGTCTTCGATTCTCTTCTATCAACGATTGGCATTGCTGAAACAAAAATGATAACACCGTTTAGTAACGATTCCTCGTTTCCTTCCTTTTCTTTTCTTTTTTTTTTTCGTTCCTTTCTCAATTTCTAACTTTTGTTACGCTTATATTTAACGAGAAAAGTGGCTGACTTTCCTGAACGTAATAATCGTTTCAAAAGAGGAAAGAAGCGCCGCGGTACGGTGTACGTACAAGCGTTTAATACAAGGTTTCACCTTGCGTAGGAGATTTTCACACGGTGGAGTGAACACGAATCGACGTTAGCAGAGCGTACGCTTGTTTATTGCGCGGGCATTGCTTTTCCAATAGCGGTATATTTTATTTAAAACAATTCTTTTGCCCTGTTGAGTATTAAAAGTGGGAAAAGTAACAGTTTCTTAAAATTGTTATTCGTTTCATAACCAACGTCTTGTTATACTTGTAACCGCCTAGTGATTTTTGGAACGGTATTTTAGAATTCTCTGGTTACTTAGATAGAGCATTTTAGAAGACCAAAAATTCCTACGCTTACCGAAAGTGATTAAGTCTTCAAATAATAATCACCTCTTTAAACGCTAAGTTACGTATCCCAACAGAATTCTAATAAAGTGCCTCCATAGAAAGTGTACAAAGAAGACACGCGACTTCGAAATTCGATCATTCCAGTCACGAAGTCGTTACCGAACGAATAATTAGACATCGGGGCGATCAGTTCCTTTGGACGGCTTCAAAAGCATCGACGATATGCCGTCGTTCGAACGGGGCCCTTGCATTTGCATGTTCCTTTTCTTTTTTTCGGTGGCCGAGTCGCGTAGACGGGCATAAAAGAAGTTCGAAGAAACACGAGGTTTCTGACATTTCCATACAATGGCGGGAAAAATACGGTACGGGTTGCGAGATATCCGGCGATGGGCCATGCTTGATAACGAAGCCAGGACGCGCGAGATGTTGAAAGAATCATGCGTTCATCATTCGAGTCCGTCTCCGTGTGTACAACTATCGCTGTTATTAGAATCACCAGCGCAGATCTGCTCTGTCGATAACAAAAAAGACGTTCGACATTGCAGAAGTCGTCGCTAGTTCCAACGCTGCGAGCATTTTTTAAGGTTAAGTAGGTTCACGATTTTTGATTGATACTTTTTCGAACATATCACATTGTACAACGATCGTTAGAAACGGATACCGTTGCTTTGAATAGAAGAAAATATATAAACTTCTTTGAAATTAACCAATAACGATTATCATTTTTATAAATCTAACCAAACATTTTCCTATCTATCGTTAACAGTCGCCAATGGCCGCCCAGAATAACATATCGTGTGCATCAAAGAAAGAGAGCTATTAAAGAAACTTATAGTGTAAGTACCTTGGAAAAATATATACAGTTCCGAGTAGTTTCACCAACACGATGTTGCTGGAACGAACGATCGTAAGAAAATCGGTACCGTTTTTACAGGCAGGTGAAACGGTACGGTCGAGGCAAAGATAGTGCACCGTGTGTTTTACCTATAGTTTCTTCGTGCGATGGCTACCGCGTCAAGGGTTTTCTTGCAATGTGGAGCCACATAAGGGAATTTGTACGGAAAGCTGAAATTTTTCAGCCGGGGACCCAAGCGGATGGGGTTCCGCATGGTCGCTCAGCTTGAACCGTCCACCGACTGAATACTATCATGACGTCACTCGCTACGGTCACTGCCTGAATTATTCAGTATTTCTTCGTTTCTACTTGTACACACTGGTTGCGGGCTCTTGTACCTGATGGTCGTCGCTACGCGCGCACACGGTTACATACAATACCGCTAATTGTACCGACGATTCTGCGTATCGAGGAAAGTGAAGATGGAACAAGCTGTATATATTTCTTGTTCTTTAATCAAAATTAACGCAGTTATAGGTTCAATGTTTACTATAGCTTTAGCTCGATACAAGGTTATGTAAAACCTTCTTCAGAGATGAATAAAAATATAAGTAACACTAATTCTTATTAAAGAAAAAGAAGCTATATATTTATCGGTAATAATTAGAATCAAGAAACAGCCTTCAAGGAACAAAAAATTAATTATACTTTCTAAACAGCCAACCATCCAAATTCTGTAATAACCAAGAGACCAACAGGTTCCAATTGACCGGTATTCAAACAAATTTTATTCGACACAGTTATGAAACTCTCTCTAAAAAGGTTGTTAACTCGAAAAGTAACTGTACAATCGGAACAAAGAATTCCCTATCCTTCGCATAATTACCAGAACCACCTTACGCGCTATTGATCACCGTCTTAGTTGAATTTATCACCCTCTTAATCGGCCTTGAAAGCGTTCACTCGTTTTCACGTGTAAATTTTTCCTTTCACGTTCAACGGAATAGACAAGGCAACGATGACTGGCCATATCAGAAACAAAGGACCCTTCACACTGTCCCTAGTTACCTGCCGTTTACCACCATCACTCGGATCCTGCTAATAACTACAATTTCACCATACATTTTCGAATCGACCAGCTTGAAAATCCCTCCATACCCTGAACCGAGACACCATAAAGGTGTGCGATCGCTTATTTTAAGAATGGTCACACGCACAAGAATTGCTTGAATAGGACCAAAGATCAACTGGCAAAGGATTAAATGTCACCTGTTTGAATTAAAATATTACCAAGATTTTACTTATCCTACTTACTGTCAACTATCTTAATAAGATAGCCAGTTTATTATCAAGCAAGGTTTGGTTTAAACAAAAATGGCACTTCCATCGAAAGCTACCACTATCTTGTTACAATACAGATTAAATATTGGCTACACAAATTATTCGCACAAGTTCACAAGTTTTGAAACAGGTTTTAAACAGCCCTGTATCTAACAAATACTTAACCCTTTGCACTCGAGAGGTGACCGTTAGTCGTTTAACGATACTAACTTCAAAAATTTTCAAATTCGAAAAATATTTACTATGATTCACGTGTATTAAACTTCATTTAGTTTAGTTAAGTCGTATATTAAAATTTACATATATGACTGTTTAACATCCAGGTCTGAACTAAAGTCTGAAAATTTGCAGAACTATCATATGCTTGGATCACGATGTCCCATGAGAGGGGACAGTCGAGTGCAAAGGGTTAATTGTACAAATACTTAATTGCCACTGCTACAGTTACAAGAAATTATCACGACACTAGCCACAATGATTCACGCCCTATCCCAATTAATACCAGATCCTCATAAATCATGATTGCAAAGCTATATTCCACGTATGTGTTCGACACTCTACGAATAAATTCAGACGAAAACAAAATTCGTTGCGACACAATCTTTCCTTGATCTTACACGAAACACCACGGCAACGTTTCTCTGTCCTAACATCGAAGTGGAAGATTAGGGGAGGGGGGCTCCAGTCAGAAATGCGATACGATTTAGAAAATATGTGACAGAATGAAGGCGTGCAACAGGAAGAGGGAGAGACAGAGGGAGGGGGGGGGGGAGAGACAAATGCATTAAGGGGTGATACCAAAATGGCGCCCCGTCGCCGAACTTATTTTCGGTGCATTCCAGTCAAACGAACTGAGACACCCAACAGACCCGAGTTAACGTGAGACCGCAGACGATGTTTCGCTAGGAAGTTTCCGCTCTGCTCTCCTCTTGTTGGAATACTCGAATTATTTCATTTTTCCTTCCTTCTCTCTCTCTTTCTTTCTCCCCCTCTTTCTCTCTTTTTCCCTCTAATCCCTCGCCATGCTCTCTTTCCGTTTCCGCTGCCAGCAGGTCTCCGTCTCCCCGCGTGTTCAGCCATCGACGATGCCTATCCCCCCCCCCTCCCTACCCCGAGCAAACGTCGAGGAACGACGGACGATGCCTCCTCTTGATTTTTATCGTCGGCTAATTATTAAAACAAATAACTCGCCGCTTGGCGATCCAAAAGGCGAGCAGTTCCCTTCGGGCAACTGCAAAATTTTTCCGGACGTAATCGTACGCAGGAGGTTGGGGATAATGGCGCGATAATTAATTTCGATTACTGTTCCTCTGCAAGGATTGCGGAAAAATTAGTATTTCAATGAGAGGCGGATTAATTGGAGGAGATTCATGGGTGGAAAAATGTATGTTACTATGTTTATAGTGATTTGAAAAGCGTTACCTTGTTTGATAATAGAGCGAGAACGTCGGCGTGATTGATGTTACTTGTGATATAATTATCGAGCTGCTTTAATGTTCCCTTTTTCTTGAATTATTAACACGTTGCGGACGGATGACGAGATATCTCGTCTTTCGTATTGCGTCGTAGGAGGTCGTCAACGAGACATCGTACAATTGCTACGTGATGGTCAAGGACAGTTTTCGGTAATTTGTATCGTGAATTAATTATTTGAAACCCTGAGAAGCTATTGAAACCGTTAACGTTGTTTTCACCTCCTTAAAGTGGTGTTTTGATGAAAGAAAAAATTAATCCATAAACATACTGTTACGTTTCCACGTATTTACAAAATTTTTATTAAAAACTTTCATTGAAATCACAACTTTAAGATTGAATGAATTTATTTGTAACACAGTGTACGAATACTTTTTCGAGCCACTGTAAATATGTCCTCAGAAATATCAGAGAGACATGTATACAAGTACGTTTTCTAAATTTTACAGTAATAATAATTACTGTATAATAATAATAATAATAATAATTTTACAGTAGGACCTGTAAATGTGCATTTTTGTTGCAAATGTGCTGCAGTCAAAGGGTTAAAAGTAGCTGTTCCTTTGTTGGTGGTTAAGTGGAGACAATCCTCGAATTGAAGCAAATGATTACGCGTTGCGCATACGAAATCGGTTGGTATTCATTGGCATATCGGATCGTCGAATTTGCACATCAAAATGATACTCGCGTAAAATGTAATTTCCCGGCACAATAAGATGTAGCGAGAACGGGAACGTTGAATACAAATCAGTGAGACGATGAATCAGAAATCGGTTCCCTGCTTTAGCCACCGATCGATGAATTCAACCGTCTAATGGAGTGATAACACTTTCCAACGAAACTTTCTTTTTTTTTAGCGGGCAAAACAACATCGCTCTGCATCTTACACAATCGGTCGTTGAAAAGAAAAGCGTAGACACAAATACACAAGCTCTTGAATTCCAGATTTCCAAATACTAAAGTTCTCGAATTTCAAATGCCCAAGTATTTAAGTTTCCAGCTTTTAAATTTTCAAGTATTCAAATATTTAATATACTTCACATCTTCAAGTATTCGAATTTTCAAATTCCTAATATTCAAATATTTAAATTTCCGAACTACAAATTTTCTAATATTTAATATACTTCACATCTTCAAGTATTGCAATTTTAAAATTCCAAGTATTCAGATATTTAAATTTCCTAACTGCAAATTTTCTAATATTTAATATACTTCACATCTTCAAGTATTCGAATTTTCAAATTCCTAATATTCAAATATTTAAATTTCCGAACTACAAATTTTCTAATATTTAATATATTTCACATTTTTAAGTATTGCAATTTTTAAATTCCAAGTACTCAGATATTTAAATTTCCTAACTGCAAATTTTCTAATATTTAATATACTTCAGATTTTCAAGTATTCGAATTTTCAAATTCCTATGACCAGCCACAGTTTCTTCTGTGACACCATGGTGATTATTGATGATTGAAGCGCAATTACTTACAATTGTAATAAAAATTGTTGAATAAAAATTGACAGTTAGTGCATTTTGAACATTATCGCTAATTAGAGGATAATTTGAAGTAAAAAGAGACCCATTGATTGCATTTTGAGCATTATCGCTAATTAGAGGATACTTTAAAGTAAAAAGTGCGCCATTGAACAATTAATAATTTTTATTAGAAATCAAAAATAAAAGATGTATTTCCTCATTAAAGAGTTCGTCTGTTATCCTGTACGAACTTTTGTTTCTTTTTTTTTTTTTATTTTCATCATTTTCCCTTTACTTATGTATACATGTATACATAAAGGACTATGCCTGTTAAGTAATAAATAAATAAGTAAATAAATAAATAACAGATTAATTTGTATAAAACATCCGAGTGATTTCAACGTGGTAGCCAAAGGGTTAACAGCGTGAAAATCGAGCGATATCGTTATTAGACAATGGCGGTTAAAAATGCCGGATGTATACCGTGAGAATAATTTTCAGTGACAAACGCGTCGGTATCTTATCTTTGGCTTGGCGCTTAAACAGGATCCTCTCGCGCGACTGCGGGTAATTAAGGAGCAACCCGTTTGTTCCCGCTAATCAGTTAATTAGCGGCGAAGAAACCGATCGGCAACAGCTTACGAATAATTAAAAGAAAGCGGGCGGGAATCGCTTTGAAAAGTGAAGAACGTGCATCCAGAGATGTTCTCGCACGATACGCGATCGAACAACAAATAATTTAGCAATCATTTCAGCTAAATTAATTGAACAGGTTCCCAGACGGTGAAAACCAGCATTTTTATTCATTAACCGAGGTCGCGTCGTACGATTAACCGCGAACTTGTCGAATCGAACATAATTACACCGGTAAATCGAAACGATGGAAAAGTTTTCGACTCTAAAAAGGCCCAACGAAAATCATAGTCAATTTTGGAAAATTCACCACGAATTGATATGAATTTTGTAAGGTCACTTGGGTAATCACCAATTGATCTTGACTGATCTACCAGTTATAGTGTTAATGCACATTTAAAACTAGAATTATCGACACTTAAAGTGTACTTATTTGCATGGAAGACATCCAAGTGAAAATTACACGAAAAAATACCGAATACCTAGAAAACAAATCTTTATTTATGCCTTCTGCAGAAAATTATAGTAAATTTTGAAAACTTTACCACACTGAATATATAAGATTACTTTGAGTAATCCCCAGTTAGCTATTTTAGCATTAACACTAGAACTATCGACCCTTAAAGTGTACTTATTTGCATAGAAGACATCCAAGTGAAAATTGCACGAAAAAATACCGAATACCTAGAAAACAAATCTTTATTTATGCCTTCTGCAGAAAATTATAGTAAATTTTGGAAACTTTACCACACTGAATATATAAGATTATTTTGAGTAATCACCAATTAGCTATTTTAGCATTAAGACTAGAATTATCGACCCTTAAAGTGTACGTATTTGCATAGAAGTCATCAAAGTGAAAATACCGAATGCATAGGAAACAAATCTTTATCCCTACCTTCTGCAGAAAATCATAGTAAATTTTGGAAACTTTACCAATTGAAATAAATTTATAAGATTGCTTTGAGTAATCACCAATTGGTCATTTCGACTGCTCTGCTAGTCCTAATGTTAATTCAATTGAAAGAACGAATCCGAACCGAAGCGCGAGTGCTTAGAGAATCTTTCTTCTCGTTGAATGAACCGTCTTCCTCTGAATGGATACGTTCAGTTGGCTCTCGTCGAACACGGTCAGACACGGTCAGACACGTTCGTCCGTTTCAGACTTTTCGTTCCATAGAAATTCGACGTCGTTCGTTTTTCGCCACGAACGTTGAAAACGCAACGCAACGCAACGAGAACGCCCTTTTCTCGTCTGTTCGTTCGCGAACAGAGGGTGGGTCGGTGGTGCAGAAAATACGTTGGGCGAAGGAAATTGCAGTTGGCGAACTTTCCTCGATCGGCCACGGTCTCTGAACGTAAAAAAAAAACCGTCTTTTCAGCGTTCAGTGGCCTACGCGTTCTTCATTGATAGGCGGGGTCGATAAAACGCGGGGCACTCCTAAAGTTTCGTCTTTAGACATCTTCAGGAGGGGGGAGGAGGGTGGAACGACCCTTTGAATGATCCACCAGGCGGTTTGAAAGGCTAGCCTCGGATGGTGGTCGAAGAGAGGTCTGTCTGGGGCCGTTTACAAATGTTTTCATCTATGCGAGAGTGATTGCCAGTTTATCGACGTGTGTACGTTTGTTCGTGTGTTTACATATGAAAGAGATTCTAGAATGAACGGTTAAGGAATTAGAATGAGTAGGAATGTATGGAGAACAGGAAGGATGAAAATATGGGTGAATGGAGTAGAGAATGAAAAAAATGAATGAGGATCGTAAGCGTGCAATCTTTTTTTATTGATCGAATGGGGATGATACTGGGTGAATGGCATAAGAGAAGTATCACAAAATAAATATAATTACGCGTTTTCCTCAACTATCTATTCTGTGTTCCACAGATTTTAGGCAGCGAATGGAATTTCGGACAACTCGTTCTCTAGAGAAATTTAGAATAGGCTTCTTGTTTTTCGTAATTCTGATACTGTTGCACGCATTTGCACTACGGCAAATAAACATTAGGGGAACCGGAAAGCAACGTCGTTTCTTTAACATTATTCCTACCACGATCGGTCAAATGACCATTTTTAAAATTCCGATTAGAATTTCATACACACAACGTAATTGAATCTCGCCTTTAAACTTTAGGCTTTTCCTCAAACATACGTATAATATATTATTCAATATTCGCTACTTTTTTCATTGTTTACTTTTTGAGAAAAATTTGCAGTCTCTCCTACGTGGGAATAGGTGTACGTGAAGCGTCGGTAGAAATAGTGTTAACACATTGTATGCCGGTGGCATGTGAGGCATTTAAAACTGTAGGTGAAGAAAATATTAAAAATTTTATACATTATTGTAAAACACTAAAATTGGTTTGCATATTCATTATATGCAATTTAACGATAACGAAAAATAGAAACAAAGAAATCGCCAAACAAAAGAATGTTGTATTATCGCAAACCCGGCGCTAAAGCAACAGACTTCCAAACCCGCGTTTTCGCGGGGCCGGCATACAATGTGTTAAATTCATAAACTCGGTACAATTTCACCTAATAACGGTAAACAATTTGGCGTTCGACGAGTAGCAGTTGAAGTGCTTCGTTCTTTTTGCTTTTGAACCGAAGAAAAATGCTTGTGAAGCTAAAACAAAATGGTTTTCATGGTACGGTTACCAAGATGTGTAAAAAAAAAAAAAAAAACAGTGATTTTGAGGATCCAAGAATACGTCCATCCAACAAGTCCGAGCTGACGCCGAGTGCAAAGGGTTAATTCCGGTTTTTTTTTCCACTCACAACCATCGAACACGTTCTCCGGTGCCCAGGGTCTTTTCTTGCGCCTGGACTCGTTCCACGTGATATTGTTGCCCGCCGAAGGCTTTACTTTACACTTTGATATTCAATATTGAGACCATTGGACCGTGGACGTTCTTGGGGTATGATATTACATACATTTGTACCAGTAGTGCTGCATGACTCCCCGGTCATCGGCTAAGCGATCTCATCCTCGTGAGATCGGAAATCATCGAACGACTTCGAACGGTTTTACAGTTATACACACCTGGACAGTAAACGTCCCAACATGCCGTTCGCACGTTCCACAATTTCCTCGACTGTTCGCAATCGATTCCGTTCTGCCCCCGTCCCAACGTGTTCCGTGTGAATTTATTACATTTTACGTGGGATGGCGGAAAAAGTTTACGAGAACTCACGGTGGAACCTCGTTTGTTCGAACGGTGTTTGGGGACGAGGCAGTTCGGATAACCGAGAGCTGCTGGTAACAGAGATTCTCTAGGTGTTGCTTCCTATTAGTATAATAATATATATAATAATAATAATATATTATATATATAGTATGGAAGTATAATAATATATCTAATAATAATAATATATTATATATATAGTATGGAAGTATAATAATATATCTAATAATAATAATATATTATATATATAGTATGGAAGTATAATAATATATATAATAATAATAATATATTATATATATATAGTATGGACGTATAATAATATATAATATATATAATATATACAGTATAGAAGTATAATAATATATATAACAATATATATAAGTATAATAATGTATATAGTATAAATAGCATATATCTATATAAAATAGGTTCGACGTTTTGAAAATCCCAAAATCAACTATTTAGTCTCTTTTCAGCTCGTTAAAAATAAAAATGGTAACACTGAAAAGGCAATCGACGCAGAGGCGGAGGAAGTATATAAAATCTGATACTTAGTATTTAGTGTGTGGCAACCATACTCAACCTACGGGCTTCCAAATTTTTATGCGAGACCCTGAGATACTCGTACTCATTATCTCAATATTAAAAATGGCACTAATTTTTAAATAAACGCTTGAATATATTTCTTCATTTTATTTTAAGGTTTATGCCTAACTACTATTACGTCATAAGGTACAGTACAGACATTTAATATGTGTGTGTGTGACTCGAGGAAAAGAAGGTTGAGTATGGTTGGTGTATAGTAACTAGTATTTTATAGGTATACCATTTATATTTGATAATGGGGGCGAGAAAATAGGGCTGAACTACCAGCAATATCGTTCGCATAGTTACAGGGTTAGCAGTATAGCGTGGCATTGTCAGATGGCGTATTTTTCAATTTGTATAAAATGTCCAAAGGTGTGTGGTGGGGAATTGGAAGTAAAATAAATGCAGGTCAACCAGTAAACGTTGAAAACGATAATACCTGGCAAAGGGTTACGAGACTACCTAACATATTACCGTTTGCAATTCTGACCCTTTCGGATAAACCCTACTTGCATTATAATCCGCTGATTTTATACTTATTTGTACAATACCGACCAATTGGTTTGCCTGTAAATAATACGTTATACGGTTTTACCATGGTTAAGGCTTATGCTTATGGTGGATAATGGCGTGGGTCCGAAAAGGTTTTGATATGTAAAAGAAAACGTTTCCAACAACCATCTCAACCGACAATTAGCCAAAACTTTGCAATAATAAAAGAAATAAAATGGTAATCTGTTATGTTGTTCTTATAAATGGAAAAGTACATAAAATATTTTGATTTGAATTAATTTAATCAGAACACTGCCAATTATTTTGCCCACTCTAAGTTAACCCTTTGCATCCGAGAGGTGACTGTTGGCCGTCTAACAATATTAATTTCAAAGATTTTCAACTGCAAAATATTTACTAAGATTCGCTTATATTAAACTTCATTTAGTTTAGATAAGTCATATTTATGAAGACTACTTAACCTCTGGGACTGACTAATAAACGAATTAACTGAAATCTGAAAGTTTGTAAACAGTCGCCTCTCGAGTGCAAAAGGGTTAAAACCACTTGACCTTAATTATTTTAAATCGCCTCCTAGAAAACAGCCAGGAACAATGACCCGGTCTATTTCTAGCTTACAAGTATTCCAATATACCTTAAAAAAAATGAAAAGAATGCGAGATACGATACTTTAGCTTAAGAGAACAATAAACTGTTTCTAAATCTCCATGGATCCCTTTACAAACTATCCTACCTTCGCTTGAAACCTTGAAAGAAAAAAAAGAAAGGAAACGAAAAAAAAAACACGTGGAACCTTCGAATATTTCGGTACATCCTAAAAAACGAAAAAGCCTCGGACAAGATATTTTAACGCATCACATTCCATCCAGCCCTAGAACCTCCTAGCCGTCGAGACGCGAAGAAGAGGAAAGCTCTGGAAACGATTATCTTATCCTCGTGCACGAGATTTCGGAACGATCATCGATTTCGCCACGAGGCGGATCAACGGAGTCGCAAAAGAGGATAGAAAAACAGTCTGTGGAATCTAATTCCGTCCCGGGCTCGCAGCCTTGAGCCGCGGCTTCTTCTACAACCCTAACATTCCACGTTCCTCTTCTTCGAAAGTCGCCGGTGCGCGTGCTCGCTCGCTCGCGATTCCCATCTCCTTTATACATTTCCTTCCTCCCCCTCCTCCCCTTTCCTCTTCTGTAAGAATGCCAATTTTCCGTCTCGCCATTTTCATTCCACCGTTCTGTACGGCTCCGATTAACCGGTTTCTTTCGATTTCAGCGAATTCCATCGGACATTCCTCGAGCGCAATCTCCCCTAGACAACGCGCGTTCCGCCATATTTTCTTCTTCTTTCTCTTCGTCTTCTTCTTCGTCGTCTTCTCCTTCTTTTCTGGTTTTTTTCTTTCCCCCCGACGTAGCTGGATAAAGTTCTTTTTCTCCGTTTGTTTCACGATTTAACGGTCAATTTGGTGTCACGCCGATTTCGCGTGACATTCCGCTGCCGGCACGTGGGTCGCCGTCCCGCCGATGACCGACGCGTGTTCCGGAGGAAGATTAGAACGGCCGACAGAACGGCTGTTCTGTTGCCCGCGAACGGGTTGCGCAATTTTTTGATTAATTTTGGATCGCGATGGAGACACACGCCGGAGGAAGATCGAAAATGCGACAGATGGTTTCCGGGGGAGCCGAAGACTATTTTATCGGCGACTTGGACGGTAAGAATTCACGAGTTCTCGAAGAATTAAGGGTTTATGGTGTTCTTTGAATGGTACTGTAACGCGCAGGGGAAAAGAAGAATGAGGGATCGTGTGTGAAAGTTGTTGAAGAAGGGTCTGAAGACTGAACAGAAATCCTGATGCAAGATATGCCTATTTTATGCCAGCATTGTGATTCCATTTTTTTTTTTTCTTGTAATTGCAGAAGAGTGCTGCCAAATGCTACAAAATTTAGAAATTTGATCGTAGTAATAACTAAACGAAGGAACCTAATAAAAGAAATACAGCTACTTCGTATGGACGCTTTAATTCCAAAATCTATGAGAACCTAAGAGGAAGCTAATCGAAAATATGGCTCTATCTCGTGTCATTCCATTAATTCCATTTTTTGACTAAATATAAAAGAGTAATTTATAGATTCCTGAAAAATATGTTTGAGAAGTGGAAGTGAAAAATCGGTAATGTAATCTGTACTCAGGAGAAACTAATAGAATAAACTCTACTTCATGTAATTCCACTAATTCCATTTTTTGACTAAATATAAAAGAGTAATTTATAGATTCCTGAAAAATATGTTTGAGAAGTGGAAGTGAAAAATCGGTAATGTAATCTGTAGTCAGGAGAAACTAATAGAATAAACTTTATCTCGTGTAATTCCACTAATTCCATTTTTTGACTAAATATAAAAGAGTAATTTATAGATTCCTGAAAAATATGTTTGAGAAGTGGAAGTGAAAAATCGGTAATGTAATCTGTAGTCAGGAGAAACTAATAGAATAAACTTTATCTCGTGTGATTCCACTAATTCCATTTTTTGACTGAATATAAAAGAGCAATTTATAGTTTTCTGAAAAATATGTTTGAGAAGTGGAAGTGAAAAATCGGTAATGTAATCTGTAGTCAGGAGAAACTAATAGAATATGCGCCACCCTGTATAAACAGCGTGAAAGGTATGTGTGGGCCGTGTTTCAAGCCAGTATCATAATGGCACGATGGCGAAAGGTATATAGACGGACGAGGAATTAGAATCACGGGCAGCGCGAAATTCCACTCGCTTTTTTTCCTCCAAGTCGACAGATGGAGATGGAGGGAGAATGAGAGAGAGAGAGAAAAAGAGAGAGCGAGAGAGAGAAGCTAGGCAGATCGAGAGCCAAGCTTCGACGAAGAGCGTGAGAAAACGACCTCCTGGTTCACCTCCCAGTTCCTCTGCTCTAGACAAACGTACTTTTTACACGAGAAAATCGGATCCCATCATTTTCAGTGTTTTCACTTTTTCCTTTCTGTTAATTCAACCAATAATTCTATAGAAAAGCGGTCAATCGATTATGAAAAATTAATTTAGAAGAATCTATTAATTTATGATTCAACGAAACAGTAATATTTGTTAAAGATATGCATAATGTCCATAATAATAATGTGCATTACAGGGTTCTAGGTAGGCTTGGGGTTAGGTTCTAGGTAGGATCAAATTTTGGTGGCCCTAGCTTTAACATTCATTCTGTTCCTCCCTTTTTATTTATCCACAAAAGCATGATAAAAATATATGCTTCAAACTTCTGAAATACTTTCTTTTAGAGAATAATGAATAATTTGATCAATGAAGCAACTGTAACTGTATATTTTTGTAATTGAATATGATAATAATTGCAAATGAAACATTGTAATAATGGATTTTGTAAAGTTTCTACTATTTTACTGAGACACTTTCTTGCTAGTTAATGTTTTCTCAATTAACTTTTTTAAAATGTTGTACTTATGTGCTTCACACTTTCTGATTTTACTTGGATATCACTGTTCTTTAAATGGACACAGTAAAAATACGATCGGAAAAATGGGCAGGGCTGGAGGTGTTTCGAAACTCGGAAAGTGGAATTCTGAAACCTGACTTCCGCGTTGGCGAGGCACGGTAGTCGCGTTTCAGACCTTCTGTGTATACACGACGCCCGTTCTTATCGACCGCAGACTGCAATGCAGCCCGAGTGATTAGAGAGCAATTTGCTGACTTCAATTGTCAGCCGAATACAATTCTATTCAGACGGAGAGGCGATTGCAGAAGCCAAGTTGAACGTACCAACGGAGCTATTATACTTTGTCTCTAAGAAAATCTAAATGGGAATTTTTTGTGAAATTATTTAACAAAATGTACCCCTACTAATTCTGTAACACACCTTGTCACTAATTTTAAGTATCAATTATACAGTACTGTAATAAAGTACAAAAAGAGACAAAGAGTGATCCAAAAAAAGGTCTGATTATTCACAAATGAAAATACATACTGTTGGGAAGTAACAGAATATAATTATTGGACATTCTAGCTATCTTCTTCGCATTCTAGGAGCCTATCATTCCCAATTACACAATCATAAGCTATTTTTTCCCCCCCAAAAGTTCAACTTTATCTTATGCTCAAACATAGATAGAGTCTTTGGTAAACAGAACTCCCTGCTCCACTTTGTACCTTGCACTCTATTACTCAAACATGCCCGCGTAACTTAATTTGCCCGAAGCAAATTACCAATCAACTGAACTAGCAATTAACCGAACCTCGGCCCCAAAGTTTTGCACGTAACTGTACCGTTCGCACGGGGGAATTGGCTCTTGCCAACGCCACAACTCGACCTAATCCCCACCCTGTCTGTAGAAAGGATCAAAGCTGATGCCTCTGCAATTTATCGACACGTGCAAATCGCCAGCAAATACGTGTTTCATTCGTCTACTCTAAACCGGATTCAATTCTTAATAATAATAACCAAAGCTAGCCGCAAAAAATTTCTTAAAAAAAACGTCGAGTTATCGTGATGTCATTCTTCATGAAGAAAAGCAACGATGTCTCTTGAACATCCAAAACGTTTCAGTGTCCCATATCAATTTATTCCTCCAAACTCAATTTGGTTTCATGGTTTCCATGACAAAGGTACCCCGCTTGCTTATAACTGAAAGAATAATAAATCAATTACAATCCTTTAATTCAACTTAACATGTAGGAATTAAGCAGCGACTGCTACTGCTACCATCCACGAGATGGTAAGTTTACAGAAAGATCAGTACCAGTGGTGCTTGATACTCACAGAGGGTAGTTTTGTTCAGGACAGGATTAGAAGGAAGAAAGCTTGGCTAGGTTCGACTGGATTACAGGCATTTTCTCAGCAGGAACACATCGGTGAACTGTTGTCCAGGCGAAAGCGTGTCTCTCCCGGCTGGCTCGTTTATAAAACACGCTATGAGAAAGGAAGAAGGAATAAGGCCCATAATGAACGGGTGTGCGCGGGCAATTTCTAATGAACCAGCGGTTCAGGGCACGGGTTAGGCTATCGTTGCCGCGTACACGATAATTTGTCGCGGCTCTGTCCTTCCAGGATGATCATTATTCCAGAGCCGTGGACAACTAGGTAGCCTTTCCCGCTACCGCTTCCATCCGTACCGCTCGTTAATGAACAAACCAACAATCAGACACTTCCGGTTGCTGCTGGGTGACTCCATGCAAAAGGTATTGCAAGGATTTAGGACGTTTATAGCTTTGGGAAAAATGGGAAACCGTGTCCAAGGGATCTTCGATGAACTCTCCTGGGACCAATGAATATCCTATGTGCACTTTTAGCAAAGGCACTTTTATAGTAAACGATGAAACGGAAATTATTACATTCTTAGACACTGTGTTTCTAGTTCACTGCTGAAATTTGCATTTTTAAAGCACATTTTTTGTACACCCTCTAAATATCTACATAGTAGTGTGTTTTAAACACTTATTTTCCACTAGTTGTGGTGTGGCAGGATGTACTAACTCTGTGAGAGTGTTTTATATAAATTATTACATTCTTAAACATTGTGTTTCTAGTTAACTGCTGGAAATTTGCACTTTTAAAGCACATTTTTTGTATACCCTCTAAATATCTGCATAGTAGTGTGTTTTAAACACTTATTTTCCACTAGTTGTGGTGTGGCAGGATGTACTAACTCTGTGAGAGTGTTTTATATAAATTATTACATTCTTAAACATTGTGTTTCTAGTTAACTGCTGGAAATTTGCACTTTTAAAGCACATTTTTTGTATACCCTCTAAATATCTGCATAGTAGTGTGTTTTAAACACTTATTTTCCACTAGTTGTGGTGGACAGGATGTACTAACTCTGTGAGAGTGTTTTATATAAATTATTACATTCTTAGATACTGTGTTTCTAGTTAACTGCTGAAATCTGCACTTTTAAAGCACATTTTTTGTATACCCTCTAAATATCTGCATAGTAGTGTGTTTTAAACACTTATTTTCCACTAGTTGTGGTAGACAGGATGTACTAACTCTGTGAGAGTGTTTTATATAAATTATTACATTCTTAGATACTGTGTTTCTAGTTAACTGCTGGAAATCTGCACTTTTAAAGCACATTTTTTGTATACCCTCTAAATATCTACATAGTAGTGTGTTTTAAACACTTATTTTCCACTAGTTGTAGTGTGGCAGGATATACTAACTCTGTGAGAGTCTTTTATAGGTGACTGATGACTTTAAAGCTGATTACTCGAATTCATAACCGGGGAATCTGTTTTTAAGGAACTGATCAGCTAGAAATGGTTTGAGATACCGACGGGGTATCTGGACCGGAAAGAAAAATTAAGTGCGTTGCACTTTGAACCTGCAATATTGCCTGGGAAATGTGAACTTTCTACGAGTGCTCCAACCTCGAATAACGAGATCCTTGGAACTTTCACAGTCCAGAGATCCTTGGCGTTTCAAGTCTACCATTATAAAATCACCAAAACAGTCTTCCGACAGACTTTCCACTCTATCTTCTACGAACGAAATCGATTAAAAAGCAACCTTCGTTTAATCGAACCTTCATTTCCTTTAACTGACTAGTCAACCAGCACCGACGACAAAATTTCTATAATAAAATCAACCAGTTCCTGGCCACTGTCTAGTTTAAGAGCAACAGCGAACAACAAAAATCTGTAACCACTTTCAGGCTTGCAGCCTTATCAAATCTCTGCACAATTTTTAATTAATCAATTAATTGAATTAATAAATTGTCAATCTTCAATCAATATCGCTAACGTTAACAACGATTTCTATTTTTCTTTTTTATAGATTTCTAAAATATAAAACGTATGGAAGATTATAAATTGCTATTTCTTTTTTGTTTAATTTATATTCTTCTTAAAAAAATATATATATATTTTAAATAAAACCAGCATAGTACGTTAAAATATTACAGTACCCCATGCATTTCCCTTTTACTCGAAACATTTACAATAAACAATTCTCAAGTTACCCGTGGCGATCAAGTTCGCGAAGCTCACCCTGTATATCTTTTGTTAAAAGGGTATTTCACGGGAAAGGAAATGAACGAGTAATTTTGGTTGGCGTGTGTATATATGTGCGCCTACATCCTGGTGGCCACGACGTCGAAAGAAAAAAAAAAAAGAAAAAAAAAGACAGGATGGTGACGTCATAGAAAAGAAACAACGCGTTCAGGTCATCGTTGTTCGAACACATGCATACACGCGACCCATGCAACACCTTCGCGAACGCACAAGCGTGCACGCGTATATACGTGTGCATGCAAACGTACAAAGCTGGCAACAACCAGTGGTATCTCGACTGATAATTACGGAAGGGGCTCGAGCGAACTTCCGCTCAATAAAACCCACCCGACGAACAGTCTCGACCGGTACACCTGTGTATAGGTGTCCACCTGAACAAAGGGCAGCGCGAGTTTTCTCAAAAGTTCGACGGAAGTTTGGGCAGAGTCAGGCAGTGCCGCTTCAACGGTGCCACGGGCCCCCCGATGGTACGCTGGTACCCTGTTAACCCTTTGCACTCGAAAGGTGATTCTTAGTCGTCTAATGATAGTAACTTCAACAATTTTTAAATTCGAAATATTTACTAAAATTCGTTTACATGATACGTAATTTAGTTTAGTTAAATAATATACTAAAATTTACATATATGACTATTTAACCTCTGAGACTGACTAATAAAGAAATTAACTAAAGTTTGAAAATTAGTGAAACTATCATTTAGTGACTGTTAATCGTCTAATGATACTAACTTCAACAATTTTTAAATTCGAAATATTTACTAAAAATCGCCTACATGATACGTAATTTAGTTTAGTTAAGTGATATACTAAAATTTACATATATGACTATTTAACCTCCGAGACTGACTAATAAAGAAATTAACTAAAGTCTGAAAATTTGCGAAACTATTATTTGGTAACTAACAATCACCTCTCGAGCGCAGAGGGTTAATTACTAGAAATCGATGGTATCGCTTGAAAAGCAATCAAATTGAATGAATTAAATTGTTTTCAGAACTCTGTGAAACATTTAGGATCGTGTAGCCTCATTTAGAGGGAGAAAAACGCGTGCCACTTCGAATATTTCATTATAATATAATATAATAATAATAATATAATATCACCTGATTAACTATTACTCTCAGGCTATATTTCTTAATAACTATAACCTCTTACAGTGACTAGGATAATATCCTATAACCTAACCCCATATATATTTAACATTTTTTGTAATTATAACACAACTATATTTCAAATGGAACAATACCTGCACACTATCAACGAAAAATTAATACAGATTACCATCGTTTTAGACATCATTGTTTATGACGATAAGAATTATTAAGCAACCGATTTTGTCATATCATGAAAGATTATTCGGTACAACCAATTAATGTTATCCATTGTAATTAATACTGCAAGAAGGATGGAAAAATATAGCACGTTGTTCTCAAAGAATGAGCATGACCTTGAAATCTCGTACACATTCAGAGTATTACCTTTAAGTTACATTCACAATGACAGTAACCTGTTTTACAAACATCAACAAGTATAGCAGAAGCTGGCTAAAATTTAAGTACACGCAGAACGGAAAATATAATTTTCATTTTCAATACTCCGTGAACCGAGAAAATGAGATAAGAATGAGAAAATCAAGTTACGGTTTCTTCGTTTCCATCGGCCTAGCAGATTTTATATTACGCATTAAATAAAAATAATCGCATAAAGTAGAATCCGTTACATCGATACCGAAAGTCATATTTTCGAAAATGAAATTAACTATAGAAAAACACAAGATGAACTTCGTTCCCTGCTTAAAACAAAGTCAACGAACGTTTGAGTCAACGGAAGTTTATATTTAGCAGAATTAAAAGTTTCATTAATCGAGAAAACATTCTAGCTCTACAAGATATATTAATTGTGTTGATAAGGATCATTTTTACCGATCAAACTGGTTCAACTTTTATCAGAAGTTCAATTGTAGCGGGTTTTTTGGTCCAAAAAATAATACTACTCAAAGTATTACAAACAGACTAATTTTTATTTTCTTAGTTGTTAGTTTAATGGTGTAGTCAATTAAAACAAAATAAGTATCAGAAATAAAATACAATGATCACCAAAATCTTTAATCGTTAAATTATCTCTACTGCTGAAGTCTTAAATTATATTCCCAGATTATATAAGCTTACGACTATAACCAGAACCGGCGATTCTTGGAAAATTCAGAAAACGATACAAAACAGAGAAGTGTCAAAATAACTGAACTAACCTGACCGCCATTTGGTCACGAAACATTCGGGCAAATATCTTGCCGGCTTATTTTCAGTATAACCGTGGTATATAGTTTCCAGTTAACCAACCTCTATTTTAGAGCCAGTAAAGCTAGATTTACGCTTTTGAAATTGTTTCGCGAGAACAATTGAAATGAAACGGCATTAATGCCGACTAAAATACAGCTCTGCAGGTTAGAAAAATTTCAGCTGATTACAGTACTGCTAAATTGTGGCATTAATACGAAAGTAATTTGCCGCACATGCGTACACTACGTATCCTTGCTTCCATTGCAAAGAAAACATTTTTAAGTAATTTTTCCAGATATATGAACATGTATTAAAAATAAATAAGCGTTTTATGATCACAATATTACTCATTTATAATAAACATTTGTATAAACACGAATTACATAACTATGACTACTGCAATTTAATTATCTTTACGAGACAAAGCGTAAAATAAAAATTGGTTGATGAACCTGCGCGCGAAACATTATCACATTTTGTAAACTATCAGTTTTATTGATAGTCTTATAAAACATTTCCAATGTATCAAAACTGTTTTTAGGTAAAAATCGTACACAAAATTATCCCTACAATGTAATGTAACCCACAATCAATAAAATAAACTTACCTTTCGCAGCTTTTCCAGTTCGGTGATGTTCGAGGATTGAACCTCCTATAAAACAAAACAAAATTATATAGTCAAGTATAAGTAAAAGATTATTTCATAATTATTTCATAAGTCATTTCAATCAATCATCTCTGCCATACAATGCGTTATGAGCTTGTAACTAATAATCGAAATATAAACTAGAATTATAAACTAATAATAGAAATTCATTTATATAACAAATAAAACACAGTGTCGCCATATTATTATAGAACACATCAGCTCATATATATAACGCTTTATCACACATAATAAGCAATCTATATTTAACGTAATCTATACTCATCTACATTCAAGAAAATGCATTCACTTTATAATAAAACGTATACAAACAATCAGGATACTTTAAAAAGCAATATTTACCTCGTCTGTTTTCCAAAAGTTCACGTTGTCCTTGTTAAGAACATTACTATCTGCAGTATTTGTTACTTTGTCTACAAAATTCACTAAAGAGAAGAAATTGTTGTTATTGCCGTTCGCCTCAGTTTCCTCAACAATGGTGTTGTCAAGGAGTTCATAATCCAGAGATTTCGAATCACGGCAGTTAGTCACGAAAGAACGCGCGAAATTACTTTTGAAGAAGTGTTCTAATGACACTTCACTTCCAAGTGCAAATTCCACCCTCGGCGTATCGCTCATCATTCCCTTTCGATGAATTTCCTTATTATTGTGTACGACAAAATCGCCTATCCTTCCACTTCAAATCGAGGTTACTCCCTTTTGAGATATAACCCGTAGATTAAATAACCACGGAAAAAAATTATCTCGCACATCTCGCGAACATTTACGAACACCGTATACCGACGATTATCCTAAGAACCAATTTTACGATCTCTATTATTTTCGAAGTTTTCACTTGTTTTCCACAGCCACGTCGTTGCCAACATCAATAACTGTATGTTTTGTTGCACACGATATTAGAGGCCATATCGCTAAGATTTATTAAGAACTATAGACTGAACGATTAAATAGATATTATTGTAAGAAAGATCATCAACCACTCAACAACCTGTAACACATAACACCTTCGAAACACACTGCACGCCTGTGCGTGTCAAACTGACAACGGAACCATTCGGTTGCACGAACCAAAGTTCCAGCCAAACTGTACACAGCAAACACAGAAAGCGACTATAAAGATTCAGGTGTTGCACAGGCGCTGACCTACAAAATATGTAATCCTGTAATTTTGCTTCTTTTGTATTTTGTATGTGGAATTATTATAAACAACATAATTTTTACCTACATATGTAGGTAATTTAATCATAAATATTTATAATATGAATGTTGAAAGTAAAATTTATTAGAAAATGTTTACTTTCTTATTATTAAAGCTATATTTTCCTGTATATCTTAATCTTAAATGATATGCATAATTTAAAGTTAATGTAAACTTATCAATTAATAAGTAATAAAAACTTATTAATATAAGATAATTTGATGTTTGTAGTACTAGGTTTTTTTCAATACTCCAATAGATGGCGAAGAAAAATTACTACATTGATTTCTAATGAAATTTTCCATCTATTAGATATCTTATGCTTTTTAATTTGTGTTTATGTAAATTAGAAAACAATATAATACAGTCTTATTAAGTTGTATTTCATGAATTCTATCGATAAAATAAATGATCAATATTGAACTTTATGATGTCTTAAATATTAATTAATAATAAGTAGTACGATGGTTAATTTTAATATACATAATACTTCGCGGTTTTAAATTATCAATGGAACAATTGTATTCTAACTATGCCTAACCTTATCATTTTTATGCAATGGAATAGCAGCTCATGTGCGCATGACATAACCTAAATCTAAAACGAGAATATTTCATTTAAAGAGCTTACATATTTAACGAAATGCCACGACTACCATTACATCCGTCGTCAGGAACTGGTCAGAACACTAAATGGGTTAAAAGAATACGATTTGTTCGTTATGGATGTGCAAATAGACCTTTTTATCATATTGTTGTTATGCCTGTAAGTTTTTGAAAATGATTTTCATTTATAGCCACGGTTATGCAATTTTTTATGACATATTCTTAATTAATTTATTGCAGACAAAGGTTGGACAACATAAACCTCCAATAGAACAATTGGGTACTTATGATCCTATAGTAAATAAATATAATGAAAAATTAGTTTCTTTAAATTTAGAACGTATACAGTATTGGTTGGGACAGAAAGCACTTGTGTCAAAACCAATAGGTGTACTTTTAGGACTTGCTGGTTTCTTTCCGATACATCCGAAAACATATTTGAGGGCATGGAGAAACCGAAGAGCTGCAGAAGAAGCTGAAGCGAATAAAACTTCAAATTCAGAAACAGAAATAAATACAAAGTCAGAGGCTACAAGCTAACATGTATTAATTACTCTATTTATTATATTTTATTTTGAATAAAAGTGTTACATAAGATTAAATCTGATATTGACTTGTTATTATATTAACAAAAAATCAGTATAGTATAACATACATTGTAACAAAAAAGAAGACAGTAATAAAATTTGTTACTTTTTAATCTCTGTATATTTTTGATGTAGTAATAAGGTAATTATATTAAATGAAGATGCTTTGTATAAGCCTTAAGTAGTATAATATTTTTTAGAAATGTTTCAATAGAAAAAAAATGTAATGAAAAAAATTTCCCCAGGTGAGGCTCGAACTCACAACCCCGGCATTGCTCACAGATTTACTGTCTTATAAGTACCGTGCGCTAACCGATTGCGCCACTGGGGAGCTGTACTCTGCAATTTCTTATTAGTATATATTAATAAAGAAATGCAATTTATTCAAAATGATTATAAAATACATTTTGATACAGATATTAGAAAAAAAAAATAATAATATAGAAAAAAGATTTTAATAATTTCACACTTTTAAATATAACCTGAGCATACCATAAACACATGATTATAAGTACATCTAAAATATTTATTACAATTTACTTGCAAATACATATTTTACATATACAATTATTTTTATGCAATTACTGCTACTTAAATTTTACAATATTTTATCCTTGTGATAGTAATACTTTATCATTCTATATCAGAGTTTATTTCAGATACAGTTTCATTTTTATATAAATCAACAGCAGAACATAATTCAATCCAGAGATTACCAAGCTCTTTTCTTGTAATTCTTAATTTACAAAATTTTTCTAACAAGGGCTTATTCTTTTTTGCAAATTCAGCTCCTGCAGACAATCAAAAGCTGTAATATATTGTAATAAAGAATACTATACTTATATTTATTACCTATTTTAGTGGGATTTATAATAAAATACTGTTCATTTTGCAAAGTTTGTTCTACAAACAGTATGGACCAGTGAACTACTAAATATATATGTTCTACATTTTCACATGGATGTACATATACTATAATTCCACCATTTGTATCATTACATTTTTTATACTTTGCATGCTTTGTGGTTATTAATTTATCTAATATTTTTTTTCTGACAGTGCTTTGCTCATTATACTGTGAAAATGCTGAAAAAAAGAATCTTTAATAGCATACCTCACTTCTACTATGTTCACAAAAATTGTTAAATGTATAATTACCAGATGTAAGAAGTGCAAAATTTTTTGTCTTAGTTGTAGTTTGTACCCATGATGCAATCTCCAACATATAACATGTATCAATATTATCAAAATGACATTCTATATCACAAATTTCAAATTCTTTTTCATTCTAAAATAAGAGAAAAAAGACAATTTACACAGAACAGCTTATTTTTTTGTTTGCAAACATTACTTTGTTTTGTCTACCTCCAATTTTATTGTTAATTTTATACAGGCACTTAATGTTTCTGTCACCAGATGAGCGATGTACTTATAAATATTATCATGTAACCATTTTTTATCTACATTTTCAATCATTATCCCACAAACTTTTGCAGAAAGCTTGCATAATTTACGTTCATAATGCTCTGATAATTTCTCTTTTGCATTATTGTTATTCTTTGCAGCATTCGGCAAACTATAAATATTAAAAATTAATATTAAAAAGGCATAAACTAATGTTAAAAAAAAAATAAATGTAATACAACTTTATTGCAATTATTTGTTTATCATCTTCTTGATTTTTTAATTTTTGAAGTAAGATCTGTGCTTTTTTAGCAAGCTTTTCTCTTAATCCTTTTAATGCAATCAATTCTGAATCTTCCATTATCCTAAAATGAAATTAGTTTCAATTAATAAAGTATGTGAACATTGTTTGAATTTTTAAGAGAAATAAATTAAAATAATTTTTGTGATTTAAATCAATTTAACAGTATTATTATGGCTCTAAAAAAGGTCATATATGTTTTGATTTTTAGGAAATATTTATCTTCATTTCTAATTTAAAACACTATAAATTTATTATCTTTGGTTCACCTTTTTTAAAAACTGGATATTGTAAGTTCTTATCTATTAAGTTAAATATTACGCGTAAAAGTGCATATGTATAGATGTTTGCGACAGTGACTTACCCACGATGCAATATATGTAGTTTATGTCGATGACATGCAGTTAACCTCAACTTAATGACCGTTTGTGTTTACTTAAGGCGACACAGAAGTACGTGAAATGTAACATAATCTTGATTTCAAGTTAAATAACTTGCATTGTAATCAATTTTATCTTGTATGTGGTAGAAAGATTGTTAAAAATTGTTGTGTTGTTCTCGACAAATCATAGAGAAAATTGATGCTCATAAATTTAATTATATGAAAATTTTTATATTTAAAGATTATAAAATATTAATAAAATGGATGATGAAACTTTAAATAGGTAAGTAATTTACATTTTATAAAAATTTGTTTTTATATATATATATATTTAATGAGGATATTACAATTTTTTTAAAGTTATAAAGTAACCATTATAATACCATATGTGAATACAGTGGTAGTTATATGATTTTGAAGTTATTATTACTTTAAAATTGTTTCCCACATTTATTAAAACTATAATCATAATTTTCAGACTTGCAGTTGAAGCATTATTGGAGGAAGCAAAGCTTGGAGCTAAAAGAGCAGAAATAATGGGTCCTAGTGGATGGATAAGGCCAAAGGAATCTATCAATAAAAGGTTTCTTCATTCAACACTACGCAATGTTGTCTTATCAAATAAATATCAAATGAAAAGAATAATTGAAAAAAAATTGTGTTCACCAAAATAATTAGAATTATGTATATTATTTTTTATAAGTAGAAATAAGATTATCTGTACTTGTCTTGTAAAATACATTGTGCTGTTTTATATTGTTTTTAGCAGTGTGGTAAGATTTTAATAATGTTAATTCTGTATTTCTTATATTAATTTGAAATGAGATCTTTCTGGGCTTTATAAAAATCCGTTTTTGTTTGGTATGAGTAAACTGTTTATTTGATATCACTACTCATTTAGTAGGACAAGTTTAAGGTAAAAAATAAAGATATAATTAAATGATTCCAATGATTATGTTATATGTGATGTAAAGTAGAAATAAGAGCTAAACAAATAAATACAAATGTCTTTCCTACATCATTTTTGTAGTTATACATAATAAAGTAAGGTGATATAATAAAAGTTAATGGAAAAAAGAGATGCTAGTAATGAGTTATGTACTAAACCAGAAAAAGACAATGAATTTTATTTCTCATTTAAAACAAACTTTTTAATACGAAGATTACGAATGTTTAAATTTATGTGGTTTTAATTAAATTCTAAATAAATAAATAAAAAAGTGGATCAATCAATTAATATTTTGTAAATTCCTTCAAGATTAAAAAATGCTTTATTTTTTATAAAACGGTAACGTAAATAAATATTTTAAAATAAATTATAGGTTAAATAATACAAATGTTTTTTCAACTAAAAGTATATTAATTTATAAATTTATTTGTAGTTTATGACAATGTTTTAAAAAAAAGATAAAATAATTTTTAAATTATATTATTAAATAACAAATAATAATTACGTTCCTTTTATCTATTATTGTGATGTATCAAAGAATCACGTGGTCTCATGTTAACTTCCGTTAGAGAACATCTTTCCTTTGGAAGCAGTGAATGAAGATAGTTGGGTTTGTTATACGTGCTTCATAGTTAAAAGAAACTAATTTAAATAAGATATACCTTTTGTCTATCATCAGAATTATGGCAATGAATATTAGAGGACTTTTCAGACCGAATATTAGTTTGGTTAAGTGTATACTTTTAAAACCTAATTTTATTAATGGTATGTAATCTTCTTAACCTGAATTTATACCAAGTAATTTGAAATCAATGTAATGAATTAAATTCACTATAATGTAAATAATCTAAAAAAAGAATAGTCTTAAGTTTGAATTCCTTGATAGTTATAACATCAGTTTTAAGTTATATGTATTTTTTTTAATTTTTAGTTGGTGTCCGATGCTTATTTTCGGAAAAAGATTTAGGCGTAACTTCATATGAACATGCGAGGTTTGTATTTCGTAATCAATTTATGACAATAGAAGACACATTTCGTATTAAAATGAGGGAAATTTGTGAACAAGAGGATGGAATAGTATACACAGAAGATTTAAAAGCAATGCTGCATTTAGTACAGGAAAATGAAGCGGATATGGAATTACTGAATAAGATGATACTGAGATATGTTAAATTCAAAGAAGATAAAAAGCTTGCTACGTATGCAGTAGGACCAGTAATATTAAGAATGTATTATTATTTAGATAAACCACAACATGCTTTAGCAATGTTTCAAGATGAACTACTTGTACAAAATTTTAAATATCGTTCGTCTGTCCGTATTTTAATATGTCTATTATATAAACACAATATGTTCAAAGAAATAAGAGAAGTATACGAGAAAATAGAAGAATCTAACGGTATAGATTTTATTGGAGTCAATAGTGTTATATTGTTTGCATCGTGTTTAAAAGAGGTAAAAGTCCTTGGATGTATTGAATAATTTTATTGATATATGTTAATGTTTATTTATGTTATTTCAGTTATTTGTGTGTATAATTATTTTAGAATACTCCAGAGTCATTAGAATATGCAATAAATAAATGGAAAGCTCAACATAGTATGGCGAAAGCTTCAGTAAGATCTACTGCACTTGTGTCACTTTTAGCATTAAAGAATAATGATGCTGATACGGCATTGGAAATGTTATCTTCAATAAATACAGAAGATGCTATAACTGTCAGATGTCTTAAGTTATTGGCATATCTAAAGTTGCAAAAGTATTTACAGATTATTCCTCTTTTGAAACGTTCACTAGATAATGACAATAGTGTTCGTAAGCTCAACATATTTGCTGATGTGGTATGTGAAATTAGATTATCATTTTAAGTTTAATTTAGTAATAGTATTTCAGAATATCTGCTTTTATAAATGATATTATTAAATTTGAAATTATCGACATTAATAAATGATTTCTTGTATAATGACTATAGCATAAATAAAACTATTGTTTTTACATTGTAGGTATACGAAATTGAAGAAAAGGTAAAAGAAGAAAACACAGAAGAATGTACTCAGGTGCTTCAATTAATCGAGAAGCTTAAAAAATCTGAACATCTTGAAACATTTGTAAGTTATATTAGAAATGTAAAATTTGTTAATATATTTTGTTACTAATACATAATTCTTCTTTTTAAAGAATACTTTGGAAGAATTTTTATTGAGGCCTATGTACATAAGAACCAAAGATGACACAAAAAATACTAATAGGAATACTAATAGAAGATTTAATCGAACTAGACAGGAATTACAGAGTTATATATAATGAATTTTATTATATTCTCATCGCAGTCATTAAAATTGAATTTTATAATAGTAGCAGTTACATAATATTAATTAAGAGTTAATTGGATATCAGTACTGTGTAAAAATTGTTTTGGAAATATAAATAAAATATAAACTTAAAAAAAAAAGATTACAGAATTAAAAACGTATTATTTTTTTTTTTAATTCCTATCGAAATTTTATTTGTAACTTTATAATGTTGTCAACGTTTTACATATTGTTATTTGATTTGAATAAATGTTTGTTTCGCAAAATCATTTATTAAATTATAGCTGTATTGTAGGTTTTTAAATTCATAACGCGTAGCAAGAATATATTGGACGGATTCATTTACGTAATTTATACAAAAAAAGTACCTATGTAGTTAATGTAAGTATTTCTTACAGCGATCAATTGTAATCGATGCTCACAATTCGAGTTCGATTCTCGAAATTACTCTGTATTTTGATATTGAATGAATAGAAGCATTTATTTTTCGAAGTTACGATATAACAGATGAATAAGCTTGATCACCGATAATAATATTTTCCAAAAAGAAAGAAGATCAAATATACCAATTAATGTGGTTGTGCAAAAGATCGAGACATTTGCAAGCGGGGATGCAAGTCGGGGCGGTATGTGAGAGACATGGTGGGCGAAAATTGGTGGCGCTCGTGATGGTAACTATACGAAACGAAGAAAGAAAAGGACGATGCATAGTAGCCCCGCTGCGGTACGGGGTATGGGGAATCGAATGACGTCATGTTGCTAAAGCGACGCGGCAACGCTAAGCGTCTGCGTGGGTCGACGGGTGTCTGGGCCAGGATCAATAGCGTGCCAGCAACCAGGTAGTAGGTGTGAGTGTATGTAGGTTTCTGAACGGTGGCAGTCCAGGAGACGAACCTTCCGAGGTAGGACACTTCACTAGGCGAGTACAGTTCCAGCGTCGTACCGGAGAGCGCCATGCCAGTATCACTGCATCACGGAACCCTCATTGCCTAGGATTATCAGCTTCTCCAGGTAATTTTCATCATATTTTCTGTTTTCTGTTCGCTATATCTCCGCTTAGCATAGATTAACATCAGGTAACAGTGAGTTACAAAAGTCAGCAGTGAATATTGCGTGCAACGACGATTAGGGGCCACCACCCACGGCCAAACATGCGAAACGTCGCAAGCTAGAATCACGTTTGCACCGAACGTATCGCGATCGATCGTTGTTACCCTGATGTTAATTTATCGTGTTTGCAACTGGCCAGGTAGACGGACTAGCACGAGATAGTGCGAATTATCAAAGACTTTGCTCCCGGAAGCGATCAAATCTGAGACAGAACGGAACGAAGTCGATAATAATAAAATCGGCGAGGAGAGCCCGTTTGACTGGTGGGCAATCGAGGGAGCAGTATAGATCAACAGAAAGACTGGCAAGGGAAACGAGTATACGGGCAGCAGCGCAGGATAGGATAGCGAAATGAGATGGAGCTTGTGGTGGGGATCGTGCGTAA
Organism: Tetrapedia diversipes; assembly: GCA_033822845.1. Classification (NCBI taxonomy): domain Eukaryota; kingdom Metazoa; phylum Arthropoda; class Insecta; order Hymenoptera; family Apidae; genus Tetrapedia; species Tetrapedia diversipes. The sequence continues at coordinate 63,758 of JAOPTO010000658.1, read as the reverse complement.
TACAAATATGGATCCCTTGATTTCTGCATGAAACTTGGTTACCTGGCTGTTGCAAAAACACAAGTTTGCCTTCATATTTTCTCATATTTTTTTCTTTTTCCCTTTCTCGTTTTCCTTCGTTACGATCATTAACAATCACAGCTTCGTTACCAGTAAACTATTATCGGGTCACGTTACAGAGATGCCTCTCATTGATATTGGAAAATTACCCCCCGTCACACGTTCCGTGGCAGTTACAAGTAGCTTGAAACGATTCGAAAAACAAGATTAGAAAAGGGAAAAGAGAAAAAGAGTGACTCTGCTCTCGATATAAAAATAAAAATTTCTTCTCGTTTATTTCTCTCCCTCTCTCTTTCTTTCTCTCTCTTTCTCTCTCTCGTTCTCTATCATTTCGGTGTGCAGTTTCGCGGTGTGCACGGGGTTGAACGTATTCCGTGAGTTGATTAAAATTAACGCCAGATGGAAGTGTTTAGCCGAGGAGGGAAAGCAATTACTTAAAAACACTTCGTCGTCCATGTATATCGAGGATTTGTTTGATAAAGAAATTTGTTCGCTCTCCTGCTTAAGCGCTCTCGAGAAATAGAAATACAAACACGTTTCGCGCATATATATGTATATATATATCTGTATATACATGAATATATATATATATGTACACACCGATGCTGACCTAATTCATACGGCTGTACCGTTCGTAGCAATCATTTGCCTTTCACGTATCCTGTTGTCGCTTTCGACTTCTCCTGTGACTTGCATAATTAAATGGAACGCGCGAAATACATCGTATTATTTAATCGACCGTTTCATTTATTTTCTCTCTCTCTCTCTTTCTCTCTCTCGCTCTCGTTCTCTCGTTTTCGTCTCTTCTTCGTGTATCGTACATTGATATTCATTGAGACGGTATCGAACTCGTTGATACGACGAAATCGCGGGATATTTTAATTAGAAGCGGGCAATCATTCTTTTAATGAAGAGCCATTTCCATCGCTACGACCTCGGTACCGTTTGCCTCGCTCGCTGTTTATCACGGAAACTAATTACCAATCGAACGAGTTTAACTGTAATTCCCAATTGCAGTTAGATTGTTTACTGGAGGAGGACAGGGGGGGGGGGGAGCAAGGTTTCAATTTTTGGCGACGAGGCACGTGAAGGATAGGCAACATCTCCCTACAGGATGATTCTCTGATTAATCCTGCCGCGTTCTTCGAATTTTTTTTCGCGATGCTATTGACCATTTAAGATCCTTATTTAACCCTTTGCACACTAGAGGTGATTGTTAATCGTTTAACGATATTAACTTGAAAAAATGTTCAAATTCGAAACATTTACTAAGATTCGCCTATATTAAACGGTATTTAGTTTTAGTTGAGCGATACATCAAAATTTACACATACGATCATTTAACCCCTGAGCCTGACTAACAAACGAACTAAGTAAATTCTGACAAATTTGCGAAACTATCGTTTGCTGACTAACAATCACCACTCGAGCGCAAAGGGTTAGAAGTACGAAACGGTTGAAAAAAAAAGATTCAATCTTTTCGTTTAATTTATAAGAAGCTTTATCGAAGACAATCTTGTTACGTTACAAAAATATCTAAAAAAGAATACCGTTTTTTACGTATGGTATTATGAAAAGTAATCACCGAAAAAAAAGGCAGTTGTAACAAGTTACTCTGCTTATCACCTAACTGTGATATTGACTGTCACGCAAATTTAGCACATCTTGCCCTGGGTGTCACGGTTTTATTTTAAAGAAATTTTAATCGTTTATAAGCTATAATTTTAATAGTTTTTGATAAAAATTGATAATTTTATGTTCTCTACAGTATATATATATTTTTCATTCATCCTTTATAATAATTCCTAACTCAAATGGTCATTTGTAGCCAATCTAAACTTGCAGCACGCACCACGAGATATCTCGTAATTGGCAGTCAATGGGTTAAACTATCGTTTGGTGATCTTTAAAACGATCGCCACAGTCAGGTGATAAGCAAAGCATTTGATTAGAAATGCGTATTGGCGATAAAACGGGGAGCCTGCTAGGCCTTGACGAGCTGACGGAAGTCAGTCGAATAAAGAACTTCAGAAGGATAAGTCTTCCGTCTATTTTTTTTTTTTTTTTGCACCTTGTGCCTGCTATAAGTTTCAATTCAGAAGCTTGCGATTCAAGTGATCATCGCCGCGATTATTGCAACGAAATTCGTTCGAAAAAACGAAAAAACATCGGCCTAGCAGAACGTTGTATGGATGGCTCACGCTCTCCAGTAGAGTAGGTCAGCGTGTGGTCAGACGCCCCGAGTGGTATAGATCAGCGCATTACCGGGCGACGTCAAATTCTGCAAATATCGAGTAGCTTCTTCGTTTTTTTTTCTCTCTTTTTTCTTCTTTCCTTATTCCTCCCTTTCAAGCTTCTGACCCTTCGAGGAGCAATTTTTAAAAAATTCGAGAACACTGTTCTCGTTCACGCTGAAACTATAGTGATCGGTAAATTACAGATACGTACTTGCTTGCAAATCGAGAAATTTAATTGAAAATTTTCGAGAAAAGGATACGTAAAATGAAAGAAACGAATAGTTGTTTCTACTTTTTTGTAGAGAATTGTCTGATGAGTTTCCAAAACTGCGTTACATAGGTACTGTGAATTCAAATAATTTTTGAAAGGGTTGTGAATTAGTTATTTCGACGATTTTTGGTAGTTTCGATGGTAAATCAAGGAAACAACCGTAAAGGCTAAATATTTTTCACGTCTGTTATAAAATATCTGAAGCTACTGCAATCGGTAAATTGTAGATACTTACAATTAAAAAGTTCAATTGAAAATTATAGGGAAAAGGATACGTAAAATGAGAAAAACAAATATTTGTTTCTACTTTTTTCCAGAAAATCGTCTTGTAAGTTTCCAAACACAGCTACTGTAAATTCAAATAATTTTTGAAGAGGTTGTGAATTAGTTATTTCGACGATTTTTGGTAGTTTCGACGGTTAATCAAGGAAACAACCGTAAAGGCTAAATATTTTTCACGTCTGTTATAAAATATTTGAAGCTACTGCAATGGGTAAATTGTAGATACGTAGTTACTTACAATTAAAAAGTTTGATTGAAAATTATAGGAAAAAGGATACGTAAAATGAGAGAAACAAATGTTTGTTTGCTCTTTTTTCCAGAAAATCGTCTTGTAAGTTTCCAAACACAGCTACTGTAAATTCAATTAATTTTTGAAGGGGTTGTGAATTAGTTATTTCGACGATTTTTGGTAGTTTCGATGGCAAATCAAAGGAACAACCGTAAAAGCTCAATATCTTTCACGTGTATAATAAAATATCCGCGAGATGAAACGTCGCGACGGTTCAGTGGCAGCTGCAATTTTCTAGCCTTGAACCTGGACACCGCCGTGCAAACAATTTCGTCGTCGCTCGTCAAATTTACCACGTATGCAAGTCATAAACGCGACTATTTGCGCGTCCCGTAGGTTGGCTTTGTTTCAAACGGACAGATTCCTTCGTCTCTGTGAAACCGTTCAATTCTAATTCCACCGTGCGATAGAACAAATGTCAGTTGTGTGTGCGCGCGCCCGTGAATCTGTTCAGCTGGACCAACAACGGCGTTCAGGGGATCTAACGCGTTAGATTTACAAGGATTGATGAATTTTAATTTTCGAATTTCAAGGGATTTGCCTTATTAACGCTAGATTCACGGACGTTTCATGTATATCTTAATTCTAATATACATATAATTAAGAAACAGGGAATTTGGGAATTTGAATATTAGAGTATTTGGATAACGGAGGTTCAGATACAACAGTCGGTATTATACGCGAAATATTAACATTAGTTTTACGGACGTTTATTGTATATCTTACTTGTAATATGCATATAATTAAGAAATAGGGAATTTGAATATTAGAGTATTTGGATAATGGAGGTTCAGATACAACAGTCGGTATTATACGCGAAATATTAAGATTAGATTCACGGACGTTTCTTGTATATCTTACTTGTAATATACATATAATTAAGAAACAGGAAATTTGGATATTAGAGTATTTGGATAATGGAAGTTCAGATACAACAGTCGATATTGTACACGAAATATTAGCATTAGTTTTACGGACATTTCTTGTATATTTTATTTGTAACATACATATAATTAAGAAATAGGGAATTTGAATATTAGAGTATTTGGATAACAGAGGTTCAGATACAACAGTCGGTATTATACGCGAAATATTAAGATGAGATTCACGGACGTTTCTTGTATATTTTACTTGTAATATACATATAATTAAGAAATATGGACTGAGAATTTGGATATTAAAGTATTTACATTACTTTCCGGATCCCTCTGACACCAAAACCGATCAAAATGACCAATTCGTAATTTATCCATGAAAACTTGGTAAACTTATTGTGACATCCACACCTTTGGAAATTTACTGTGACTTTTATTATAATCATTACGGTTTGCCTTAAACTTTTGTCCGCTACTGTACCTGCTCCCCTGCCCTGTACCTCAGAGAGGCCGTGCTCGAATAAAGGTTCGGCTAAGCGAAGCTCAAAGATTCGAGATTAATATCAGAGTTTTCTTTCCCTTCGAATAAACTCGTATTACTCGCATATCTATTTCTGTTAACGAGTTGTCTAATTATGCATTACAGGCTGCCGCAATGTGGCCTGGAGTATTGAAGTTCTTGGTGTTACTGACAGTCTTGCTACATCCATCAAGGTACGGCTCTTTAACACGCTTCTACAGTCTTCTAATAATAAGTACTCGTAGTTTACAATGTTTACAACGCCAAAACTAACGCGTTTTACGATAACTGTCTGAAATTCGTTGTGACAACAAAATCTTCGATCCATATTGCAAACGAGACTCAGCTTTTGCATGCACGTGTGCATTTTAACACTATTTCTACCACGATCGGTCAAATGACCATTCTTAAAATTTCGATCAGAATTTCATATACATGTATACAACGTAATTGAATCGCCTTTAACCTGTTAACCGGGGAATAAATTCAGACTAAAATGAAACCAAATTGTGCAAACTTGAACTGTTATCACAATGTATGAGCGGACGAGTGCGTGCAGCGGCTGTTTTCATAGATAAGACCTACATAAAACATAATGCATTCAACGTATTACGGTTAATTTCCATGTCGAAAAATGTCATCATGTTCATTGAAGTTGTCTTTCGGGTATGACGAAATATTTCGTCATACCCAGTTAACAGGTTAAACTTTAGACTTTTCCTCAAACATACGTGTAATAAATTTTTCAATATTCACTTCTTTTGCATTGTTTATTTTTTGAGAAAAATTTGTAGTCTGTCTTACGTGGAAATGTTGCGAAATGAACAGGTATTCGTGAAGCGTCGGTAGGAATAGTGTTAACACGTTGAACGCCACGTCACCCATATCTGGGTGACGGCTATGTTTCTTGTAAACGGTTGACACTTTTCTAATTAAAACAAGATTTTGGAGGTAATTTATACTAATTTTATTTGTAACACAATTATGATAAGTATATACGATATAAAGTGACAATAAATTATAAAGTAAATATAACATTGCGCTGTTTACACTCCGAGTCTCGGGTTTAGGTCTTGGGAGAAACTCCACCGATTTACGCTGGGCGTTCAACGTGTTAAACAGATTACACTTGGGCCAGCGATTTTCCATCTCTTTTATCTTTCTGTAAATAATAAATCACGCCAAAAAGTATATTATAATTTTTCGCCGATCCGACCGGAAAGTAAACCTTCCCGATTGACCTCGTTTCTGCTCCAAAGTAGCGATAAAAAGTTGTCTATTTTTCTCACTATGCGTCAAGTGACATTTAATGATATGCAAAAGGGAACTTTGTCCTACTTTGTTGTTGAAAAAATTCTGTTGAAAACTTCGTTCCCTTGCACGCGATGATTATCCCTAATCATTTCTGCTACGCCACCTTAGCTTGTATTCACCCTATTATTCTCCTCGGGTCCATATGACCCAAACTGAAAATTGTCATTCAATAGAAATAACTTAAATTAAACAGATAACTATTAATTTTCTTGCGTATAGTAAACAATATTAACAACATAAATTCTGTAGCATTTTTCAAACCGTCATATTTTGAATACTTGGGTCCATATGATCCAAACTGAAAATTATCATTCAATAGGAATAACATAAATTAAACAGATAACTATTAATTTTCTTGCGCACAGTAAACAATATTAATTATATAAATTCTATAGAATTTCTTAAGGCATTATATTTTGAATACTAGGAATATTAAAATCTTTTAAAAGCTTCGTTCCTTTGCATATGATTATTATCTTTAATCATTTCTGCAACATCACCTTTTCCTTGGGTCCATATGACCCAAACTAAGGATTACCATTCAATAGAAATAGCATAAATTAAACAGATAACTATTAATTTTCTTGCGTACAGTAAACAGTATTAACAACATAAATTCTATAGTATTTTTTAAAACGTCATACTTTGAATACTTGGGTCCATATGACCCAAACTGAAAATTATCATTCAATAGGAATAACATAAATTAAACAGATAACTATTAATTTTCTTGCGCACAGTAAACAATATTAATTATATAAATTCTATAGAATTTCTTAAGGCATTATATTTTGAATACTAGGAATATTAAAATCTTTTAAAAGCTTCGTTCCTTTGCATATGATTATTATCTTTAATCATTTCTGCAACATCACCTTTTCCTTGGGTCCATATGACCCAAACTAAGGATTACCATTCAATAGAAATAGCATAAATTAAACAGATAACTATTAATTTTCTTGCGCACAGTGAACAATATTAACAACATAAATTCTATAGTATTTTTTAAAGTGTCATACTTTGAATACTAGGAATATTAAAATCCAAACAACACGAATATGAAAAGTGAGCGAGGAGAACGACAGGGTTTTAAAATGTTAGATACGCACAGATTGAAAATCGCTGACTTGGAGTCTTCTGGCCTAACCCGAAACGATCTATATTCCGTTATTCACGTGTTTCTCATCGCTGATTCGCAGATGTACCCGGACAAAGCCGATAAACTTCCGGGAGAAGGAGAAAGAGGTGTTAGACCGCATTCTAGGACCAGGACGGTACGACGCGCGTATTCGGCCCAGCGGAGAAAATGCAACAGGTGAATATATGGATATTCCATTTTCTTTTTTTTCTTTTACACTCCGTTATTCCCTTCCAAGCTTCCCCTCACCGAACTCGACCAATTATACAAAACATTGTCGTAAGAGAGCGGGCTACGACGTTAAGGTTGACAAACGAAGCGTGAAAGCTTAGCTCGATAAAAGCCTCTCGGACAAAAGGACGACTCGTTCGTCGGTTGTGCTGCTGGCCAAGAGAACTGACGAGTGTGTTAAACCGAGATTCTTTCGATACCTCCGATCAGACTCGGATTATACTGCGAACGGACACCCGGCAGTTCGATGTTCATCCGCGTGAAAAGGGAAAAGAAAACAAAAAAGAAAGAAAATGGCAGGTTAATCGATCGATAGACGATCGTTAGAAGATTTGAAAAGTTAGAACAAGTGCTCGAAGGCAAACGTATGAATACTTTCGCGAAATTAACACGTCTTTGTTAACACGTTCCGTGCCAGGCCATTTTTGCTTGACTCGTCGTTCAGGCCATTTGATATTTCGACTAAATGCACCGTTAAATATAATTGTTAACAAGTTGAATGCCATGCCACGATGAATTTTCTATTATACGATACATATACCATTGAAATATTACCCACGACGAATAAGTTACAGTGTGTAACTAGTTTTAAACGTTTTATACCGCATTAATTTTTTTCACATCACTGCATTAACGATGGTAACAACGAAAAATTGATAAGTATTGACATTTTTCTAAATCATGGATTTCTATCAATTTGAGCGCGACGGTCACCAATGACCCCCATGGCGCCACTGTCAATTTGAGTGCCGGTCATTCAACGTGTTAATTGTTGCATATATAAAAATTAAATAAACTTACGTGTTTTGCTCTATACTGCATCCTTGTATAATGCTTCATTTTTTAGGTAGAAATATAGTTCACAGAATTATATTTGTAACAAAATAATATGTTTACAGCGCATTAACACTATTCCTACCGACGTTTCACGTACACCTATTCCTATCGCGACATTCCCACGTAAGACGGGCTACAAATTGTTCTCAGAAACTGAACAATGAAAAAAGAAGCGAATATTGAAAGCTGTATGATACGTATATTTAACCCCTTAACCTGCGATTTAGATTCGATGATGTTGGGCCGAAATCGTATGCAAGCTCGCGCAGCGTTCGGGACATTGCTGTAATTGCGTATCAAATATTCTACGTAATGTTCACTTTTGGCCCGACCATCGCACGCGGGTTATGCCCGTAATATTTAAGTTTGGTCCGATCATCGTACGCGGGTTATGCCCGTAATATTTAACCCTTTTAGTACCGAACGACGATATATCGTTGCGTATGCCATGGTGCCTAACTGTTTGCATCGCGAGAGAGCTCTGTCTCAAAATAAATATATAAAACGTTACAAACGTTTCAATTTTTTCTTTTGTTCCGTAATATGGTGTTTGTTGATTTTTGTAAATATCATTCTTATTTCCGTTTTTATGAGCTTCTTCTCAAACCTTAGCAAGTACGTTAAATTTGCTCGGTACTAAAAGGGTTAAGTTTGGTCCGATCATCGTACGCGGGTTATGCCCGTCATTGTAGGTTAAGGGGTTAAGGAAAAGTCAAGAATTTGAAGGCGTTTCAATTACGTTGCACCTATGAAATTGTAATCGAAATTTTAGAAACGGTCATTTGACCGGTCGTGGTAGGAATAGTGTTAAATAAATGTGACTGCGTGTACCACCGTAGGTACACGCGGCCTGACGATCAAGTTTACACGTGGCACGGAACGTGTTAACCAACTATTGCCAATAAGCTGTTAACGGAACGTGCAAACTTTCCAAGATCCGACCGAACGATCTGCTCTCGCAGGACAGACCCTAACAGAATAGGTATCCGATCGTCCTCTGCGACACCGATTAGGAACATCGTCTTCTGCCCAAGACGCTCAGCATCGTCTCTCCTCCTTAGAACGTGAACCGTAACGTAGTTCTCTTTACCCGACTAGAAAGCAGAGTATTCCGATAATTACAACCGACACGTGTGCTCGCTTTCGTCTCACTGTGGGACAATTTGGCGGGACAATTTAGCCTTTATGACCGATTCAAAAGATCCGTACGCATTCACAGAACTGGATCCCCACTCTGTGTGTGTCTCTGTGTGTCTCTCTGTGTGTGTGCGCGTGTGTGCGTGTTTGTGAATGAGTTTCGTTTAGAAGCTACCGTACAAAGTGGCCAAAAAGATTCGCACGACTATCACACCAGTAGCGATAGCATAGTTTTACCGGAATGCGAGAGAAACAAGCAAACAGCGTAAATGGGACGTGGTGATTTCTATGGGAGGGGATTCTCGTTGGTAAAGCTTTACCAATCGACCAGGCACGCGAAACGTTTCAATCGAGGACAACGTTCGCGAACAGGAACAGAAGGTGTACGTCCGGTATAACAATCCCAGGTTTGGCAGGTTGCCGTCAAGTTGTAGACGCGCCTGGCATTCCCAGCCGGCTCGGGCTACGAAATGCGAACCACAGAACACGAGTTTTGTTGGAACGATATCGATGATAGGTAGCGATGGTCAACGACGTGAATTTTAATAAATTTTATTTATTATTCAACTTCTAACGCAACGCTTGCCGCACGTTTTTCGACAAACTTGCACGTTGCTAAGATCGTCGTAACATTCTTGCCGATGAAGCATTTGTTTGTCGATCAAATTTTTGTTTATTTCGAAAGAGACGCAACTCGATGGGTTTTGTCAGCGAAAAACTCAGCTTGTGGTGTGCTTAACAACAATTCCATTGTACGATCTCTGACCAAACTCGTGACCCGGTCAACGATCCGTTAACCCAGTGTTTCCCACGACCCACAGGGGGGGCAATTCGAAAATGGACTCTATATGTGTTTCGAAATTTTACTTACTGCGTTTTGTTAACGATTTCACAGTGATTTCTTCCTAGAACTTATTATTTATGTTTCTTAAGTGAACAAATCAATTTTTTAATGTTGAAAATTATGTATGTTACATAAGGGGGGGGGGGCATAAAAACTTTAGAAAGGTTAAGGTGGGGCATGGCACGAACAAAGTTGGGAAACACTGCGTTAACCCTTAGCGCTCCGTACGTTTCTTTTCTTCATATCCCGTAGTCTCTTTTTCCGACAATTCTAATTTCTTCGTAGAAATATACGTGTTTACCATCACACGTGTCAACCTGACATTCTCAACGTAATATTCTTCCATGTCTTTAACCAGTTGACTGCGTTCGACGTGTATACGCGTCAATCGAAATCTTTATCTCGATGCGGTTAACGTGTACACACCGGGTGAAAAATAAAAAATTGCCATTCAATATAAACGCTGAAAATTTCAGTAAAATGTAATACAAATATTATTTAGTGGTAGGTTTCCTTTATATTACCGGTAAGCTTCAATTGATTTTAATTACGCGCCCCCGTGAGGAACTTTTAAAAATAAATTCCGCGGTTAACTGGTTAACACTATTCCTATCGACACTTCTCGTGTACTTATTCCCGCCGCGACATTCCCACGTAATACAGACTACAAACTTTTCTCAAAAACTAAACAACGAACAAGGAAGTGAATGCTGAAAAATGTATTATACGTATATTTGAGAAAAAGTCTGAAGTTTAACCCGTTGGCCTACACGATATCTGGCAATAGCTCGAGCTATAGTAAACAAGAAAGTCGGTCGCGCGTCGTGCCATTCAACTGTTCAGCCGTGTACCCGAACAGTCGCAAAATGTATACTTTTCATCACATATACATTTCAGTGCAACGAAAGGAATGGTGAGATAATAAACAATGTTTAGGTACAAATAGTAATTTTAAAACGTCTATGGTGTAATCATAATCAAAGGAATGATATTCGATGTGGAATAACTCTAATCGCTAGTTCTAATAATAATACGCGGCATCTTATGCACAAAATTCCACACCACGAGTCTGACTCGTGGTTATTGGCCAAAGGGTTAAAGGTGATTCAATTACGTTGCGTCTATGGAATTCTAATTGAAATTTTAAAAACGGTCATTTGACCGGTTGTGGTAGGAATAGTGGTAGGAATAGTTAACTATAAAAATAGGAATAGTGGTAGGAATAGTTAACTATAAAAATATGAATAGTGGTAGGAATAGTTAACTATAAAAATAGAAATAGTGGTAGGAATAGTTAACTATAAAAATATGAATAGTGGTAGGAATAGTTAACTATAAAAATAGAAATTGTGGTAGGAATAGTTAACTATAAAAATATGAATAGTGGTAGGAATAGTTAACTATAAAAATATGAATAGTGGTAGGAATAGTTAACTATAAACATAGGAATAGTGGTAGGAATAGTGTTAACTATAAAAATAGGAATAGTGGTAGGAATAGTGTTAACTATAAAAATAGGAATAGTGTTAACTATAAAAATAGGTCGTTAAATCGCTTAATGACAAAGCATCTGGAATGTAATCACATTAAATACAGAATGTCTCCGCAGCGGAGCCAACGGAGCGCTAAGGGTTAAAATTGTACTCGTTTCTTTGGAAACATCCTTGTGACGACGATTGAAATTCTTTGCTCTGACAATTGGCAGAAGAACCGAGTTGAAATTGAACGGATGCCATTGTATTGGTGCAACGAAACGATAAAATTTCGATGCTGGCGGTTTTAGACACATTCTTGGGCTAGCTATTATTAATCAAGATGCTTCCGCGTGATCTTTGACGTTTTCTGAGATCTTTCTGTCAGTCCATCTACATCGCGCTTGGCTTCCTCGATAATCTTCAAACGAAGCTTCAACCATTCTCAGAATGATACTTCGAAATTGCAAAGCTAGCATTTTAATCCATTCACTGCCAACTATGAGATATCTCGTAGTGTTTTTTTTTTTTTTCGATAAAAATTACTGTACAGCAAGATTGCTTAAGTCGTAGCTCTTAACACTTGGCCAACCGAATGGGGAGATCTCCCATTTTTTCCCCGACAAAGCGGTGCCATTCACTCTATTTACTTTTGTTATTATTACATGATCCTGAGCTAGTGTTAAATTTATTAAAAATTGTGTTTTGTAAAATTTATGAACAGTACCAGTTCAAGACTAACTAATAATAAAAGTGAATAGAATCAATGCCAGTGCTTTGTTGAGGAAAAAAATGGGAGATCTCACCATTCGTTGAGTGCACTTTTTAGAAAACATGTAATATCTTCACAACTGATAGTAAGATTTTTATGAAATTTGAAAAATAGGCGTCACATAGTATTTCAAAAGTGTAGATGAAATTAAAAAAAAGAATTAAATTTTTAATTCACTTCTCTATCACTTCATTTAATGTAAAACATGGACCAAACAATAATTGCTGATTTTTGAAAGTTTTAAGAGTTCACGCAGTAAGAGAAAAGCGTAATGTTTTATTAAATGAAAAAAGAACAAGCATTGATAAGTGCTTTACTAACACTTAGCATACGTTCTACATAAAAGGTATTAACCCTTTGCACTCGAGAGGTGACCGTTAGTCGTTTAATGATACTAACTTCAAAAATTTTCAAATTCAAAATATTTACTAACATTCGCCTGTATTAAACTTCATTTAGTTTAGTTAAGTGGTATATTAAAATTTACATATACGACTGTTTAACGTCCGGGTCTGAACTAAAGTTTGAAAATTTGCGAAACTATCATATGCTAGGATTACGATGTCCCATGAGAGGGGACAGCCGAGTGCAAACGGTTAATACCCTTCCCGCCGATAGTGTGATAATATTATTATACTTCGTAAAGCTTCATGTTTTCTTGAAAATAAAATCTTGGCACCCAGAGCAAGTCAATGGCAGTCAATGGGTTAAAGCCACGAACGATTGGAGCTTATATTCATTCTGACTTTTTCCAAAATTGTCTACAAGCTAGCAACTACGATGATTATTAACACATTGTATGACGGCCCCGCGAAAACGCGGGTTTGGAAGTCTGTTGCTTTAGCGTCGGGTTTGCGATAATACAACATTCTTTTGTTCGGCGATTTGTTTGTTTCTATTTTTCGTTATCGTTAAATTGCATATAATGAATATGCAAACCAATTTTAGTGTTTTACAATAATGTATAAAATTTTAAATATTTTCTTCACCTACAGTTTTAAATGCCTCAGATGCCACCGGCATACAATGTGTTAAAACACCTTAAAGCAAACGAGGAAAGAAGAAAGAAAGAGAAAAACGGAAAAAGCAACGCGAACTTAAATTTGCTTCTTCTGTTGCGAATCTGTGCGACAAATCGATTAATTGTCGATTATCGACGTAATACCGATTTGTCTGCGTAAAAATGTGGTGTTCCATAAAATGTTCCACAAAGAGATGTTAAGAATGGAAAAGACTGTAACGAGTCGGAGGAGTAGAGGGGAAGGGTGGGGGAGGGGATGATGCTACCTTGCTGAAGGAGAAAGGGATGGTGCCACTTCGGTTGGTAGCAAAGGTTTCCTTTTTTCTTCTTCTTTTTTTTTCTACTCATTCTTTTTCTCTCCCGCTTTACAATGCAAAGGAATGGATGGAAATGCGGACAAGGTATCTCTGTATTCGCACGTACAACATGCACACACGCACGCGTAACGGTGTCTGAAAAGGTATCGGTTTCGCGGTTCTTTATTTCCTTTTATTTCCCATTCTTCGAATCGACGAATGTATCCGGTGTTCAAATACGTTTCGTTTCTTTTCTCTTGTAATCTTCATTCGTTGATTATTTTCTCGTTGGAATTCTTTCGTTTTTTTGTTTGTTTCTGTTTAAACCCGAATTTAGTCGTTGAAAATCGAGTTCGATCGGTCTTTAATCACGTAACCCGTGTTCGGATCGCGTTCCAGCCCGTGTGTCCGCCGGTTTCCGAACAAAACACCGTGTAGAATATTAAACAATGGTATTGAACGCCCTCGGAAAATTGGACCACGAATTCCTATTGTTCGATAGGTCAGAGAAAGTATAGTATATCGCCGATAATTACGGTCGACTTCGTACCGCCCCGAGGTTCGTGTTGTCACGACGACGTTTTCTTTTTTTCTCTCTTTCTCTCTGTCTCTCTTTTTCTCGCTCACTCTTTTCGCCATTCTCGCGGACTTTTACCGTTGCCCTTTCTTTCATTCCGCCGTCAGACAAGCGTATTTACGGAGCAGCTCTTTTTTTTTTTTCGGGGCCACCACCAATTCACGACCGCGGACGAGTTTCTAATTAGAAACACGGGGGCTGGTGTTTGTTTCAGAGTTATTTAGCCGTGGAGCAAACGTTTGCTCGTTAATCATCGCTACGCGATCGTTTCTTGTATACGGTAGTAGCGGATGAAAGTTGAAGACAAGTAGGGTCGAAGAAATTAAACTGACCAATTTTTTTCAACGAAATTTGCATTCTGTGCTGATCAATAAATAGTGTTTTACCGTAATAAAAATGAAAATGAATATACAGACAGTATTTGCAGACGCATAAAAGTACAGTAGCGGATGAAAGTTGAAAATAGTCGAGTCGATGAAATTGAACTAATTTGATGAACAAAATTTACATTCTTTGCTAATCAGTAGATAGTGTTTTACCATAATAACGATTGAAAATGAATGTACAGATAATATTTGCAGACCATGAAACTACAGTGACAGACAAAAGTTTAAGACCAAAGAGTTAACGAAATTAATTTATAAGGAATAGCATGATAAACAAAATTTGCATTCTGTGTTAATTAATAAATAGTGTTTTACCATAATAACAATGAAAATGAATGTACAGACAGTATTTGCAGACCATAAAGCTACAGTAGTGAACAAAAGTTTAAGAGTCAATTAAATTAAACTGACTAATTTATAAGGAATAGCATGATAAACAAAATTTGCATTTTATGCTAATCAGTAAACCGTGTTTTACCATAATAACAATGAAAATAAATGTACAGACAGTATTTGCAGACCATAAAGCTACAGCAGTGAACAAAAGTTTAAGAGTCTACGAAATTAAACTAACTAATTTATAAGGAATAGCATGATAAACAAAATTTGCATTCTATGCTAATCAGTAAATAGTGTTTCACCACAATAACAATCAAAATGAATGTACAGACAACATTTGCAGACCATTGTTCTCTCGTCTTAAACTTTTGTCCGCTTCTGTACGTCCCAGGCAGGAGAATATAAATAAATAGGGCGAGGGGGGAGGAGATATTTTATCAGATTCATCAGTAATTTTATTAACGATCGAAGCGTGTGTGTATCTACATATTTGGTTGTAACGTAGGAATCGAATATCGAGAGCTGTGTAAAAGAAAATGTGAAACAACGTGTGAGAAACGAATCTTCGTTTATACGTACATTTACATAGCTTTTAAGAGAAATTATTAATTAGTCACTTTTTACCATTTCGATGGTCCTAGTGTTAAACAGAGGGCGGAAGTGAGACAGTAATTCCGTTTGTACACTGGCACAACACGAATACGATAGAAAGTTTTGAACAAGGGGTTTGTCTTGTGCGTATGGTATGCTAATAAGGCAGCTATAACAAATATGGGAGTGGTTTTCAAACGTATTTACACGCTTCCACTTTGTGGTATTAACATACAAGGTGTTCCATGATACGCGAATAGAATTGTACAGATTGATTTGCGGATGATTTTGGAAACCAAATTCAATTTGATCCTCTAAATATGAAACGACGCTCTTATTTTTTAAAATACTGACTTCTTTTGTCATCATTTGAAATGTTGCGCTCAGAATTACGTGTGATCTAAACCCTTTCGTTTTTCTGTGTCTCAGACAACATACTGTGTGTTAAAAAAAAATATATATATATATATATGTTTTTTGATACAAATACCCAATTACCAAGTCTCTTTTGACGATGTACCTCGGTTGGAACAACCCGTCACAGCACTTTGCCCGTAGCTTCCAAAACTCGGTTGCTTTTAGACAGTTTTGCTCCTTTATTCTATGGTAGACCTATACACCGTATATACATTTTCTACCTGTTACAACAGCACACCCGTTTTCTCTGCGACAGAAGAAAAGGGACTCGGTCCATGGCAAATTTTTCCGTTCACTGTATGTGTGTGTGTGTTGTTACAAAAACACCCGTAAGTTGCATAGCACACGGCGCAAGTACCCTAAAATTAACGAGTCCCAAGGAACAAAGAGAAATATTTACTCGAACGAAACGAAAACTGTCTTCCCCCCATTCTGTCCCAATTACCTGAATAATCCCACCCTTGATAAAGAAACCCGCCCCCCCCCCCAAAAAAAAGACACGGCCACTCGTAGGGAATCGAGCGACAAAACAAAAGACACTGAAGGAAACGAACAAATTCCGGTAAATGAAAACGAAACAAACAAAAAAAAAAAAAACGTACTACATATTCCAATAGAGTATTGTAAGACACGAAAAACCAAAAAATTTACTGACTAAAAGGGGGCTCTATTGTTTTTGCCCTTAGATGGGCCGGCCATTGTCCGGGTAAACCTGTTTGTGCGAAGCATCGCGACAATTAGTGACATCAAGATGGTAAGTATACAATTAAACCAATCCAAAAATCTTTACAACGCGGTGCAATGCCATTTCTCTCTTGGCGGGTACTGTTTCCTTATTTTTCTGTTGCTTGCAATGATCGAAGTAGGCGCAAAGTAGGTATTAGAGCCTCGGTGATCGATTTAACGGCACACAGAGGAAAGAAAGGAAAAAAAAAAAAGAGAATGGAAAAACGAATGAGAGACGGTGAAATGAAACAGAAGAAACTTTTCTCGTGCAAGGCCTCAGCACCAACGAGAACGGCAACAACAGCAATGGCAGCAGGCTAGCATCTTGTCCCTTCTCCGTTACCATTCATTACTGTAACATCAACACCATACCTCGTCGTTTGCCAGTGATACCAGATTCAGCAAGGATCCTCGCGAAAAATTCATAAAGGATCGTATGCAAATTCTTTTTCACGGATTTCGTGTGTCACGGATTCAAAATTTTGTTAGAAGTTAGAGATCGGAAACCTTTTGTTGGAAAATGCTTTGCTTGTGTTAAGGTAACGTCGTATTGGTAACGACAGAAGTTAATTCTATGGGATCGGTTGACAATTTGACGAGTTCTATAAGTTTGAATCAGCTGTGTTTACGATCCTAAGACCCGAAGGGTAGTTTTTCTGAAGCGAATCCTTTGATCTGGGAACACTGTCGCGCAATGCTCACCATAGACCCTGTCGTAGACTCTAATTAAAAGTCTGTCTGCTCCTATCGATCTTGTCTACATACTTCGTAGCTCCACCTCACCCCCACCCACCAACCCCCCCCTCGGCCCCCTTTTTGTCACACCACCAGACATCATCGTTATTACCATTATCGTTATTGTTCTCATCGTTATTATTATTGTTGTCACACGCCCGTTACGTTTTCTTTTCCCCTTCTGTGTATTACTCTTACATGGCTCTCCTTTAACTTAGAACTACCAACCAATGCTCACACGAAACCAAACAACTTAGCATCTCTAGAATAGATACAGGCATGTGGCATTCTAGCTTCTATGTTCACGTATGTACATATATATATATACACGTTTGTGTGAGCCGCATAGGAAAGCGCGCACGTTGCAGAGGGACGAGAAGAAAGCGATGGGGAGAAAAGAAAGAGAGCGAAAGATGAGAGAGAGAGAGAGAGTGAGAGAGAGTGAGGAAGGACGAAGGAGGGGGTGGGAAGGTAAAGGTAAAAATGAGAAAACGAAGGAGAAGAGGAGAGGAGAGGAGAATGTCATCGACAGAGTTTGGTCTCGTAACAGAGTAGTAGGTCTCTCCTCCAGTTTCTCATCCCCGCTTCCGGTAGCTCCTCGTAGCGCTCGACGAATGTTTAGCACCTTACACTTCGCAAAAATCGCGTTCGTTACGAGAAATTGGAAACGTCCGTTTACTTGTTCTACCTTTTCAAGGTGTCCGACGATACGAGGGTTGTAAAGGGTTAATTGCTCTAATTATTCTTGCTCTGGTTTGGATGTTGTTTGTTCTTTTTTTTTTTTACTTCTTTTTCTCCCATCCGACGAAAATTGATCCCGATTAGGGTCTCACTGGTCTTACTGCGACGAGTTGCACCCCTTCCCAAAGGGGTGAGTTACGAGAAACACGTACTTTTGTATAGAATTTAGAGCAACTGTTTTTTTTTTTTTTTTTTGTTTTTAATAATTTGTTAGATTACAGACAAAACTGCAAGGTATGCTTGAAAATTGAGAAACGTTAAATTGAAAGTTACGAATAATAATCTACACGTACCGGGGTGAGTCAAAGAAATTATTTGTACGGTACCATTTAATGGCCAAAGATACCTTTGATCGAATCTTCGCTGTTGCGTTTTCTTATTTTTTCAAGAACAACACGATCTGATCGTTTCTAATTAACAAGCTATCGTAGAACGGAAGTCTCGCGTAGTTTCGATGTAAAAGTGTTCCGCGGGACCGTTTTCGAGCTTCCGCAACGCTGAACACAAAGCTGAGCCGCTTCTTGCGTTCGAACGATTACCGACGGAAGCAGCCGGAAGTTGAAGTTCGCGGCTAGAAAAAGAGGAAAATTAATCCAAGCGTGCTCGGATTAATTCTACTTGCTCCGCCAGTTAGCGTAGCTCTGCGTCCATTTTGTTTCCCGTTCTGTTTTTCTTTCGCTTGTGAGATTGCGCGGCCAGATCGAGCGCCAAATGCATTTTGATCGCTTTGTCGACGCGACCGTGACAACAAGTAGCGTGTTCGATGCAACCGTTTGCTCGTGCAAGGGTGTAGTAGCGATTAAAAGAATACGCTGAACACTGACAGCCACGAGCGAAACGTGTCCGGCGTCTTGTCCTGGTTCATGTAGGGCGGAATGTTACGCAAACACTCTGTATGGCTCAGGACGATACGCCTGGCTCGTTCAAACAACAATTCAATCAATCGATTCGTTCGAAAAATGCGACGATATAACATACAGAGGGCACACACTCGTTATATCAGAAGCAATTCTTTCGTTTGCCTCGCAATTGTTTCGCGAAATTTGCCGAGCATTCCGTAAGACGATCTGTCCGTTTCTAACGAATGTTCGCGTAACGTTTAACCCTTTCGCTTCGGCTGTCCAGTTCGGCGAGGAACCGTTACTGAACGGAACCACGCGCTAGAAACGTGCGCAGTGCGCATTTTTCTAAGTCTTAACCCTTTTAGTACCGAGCAAATTTAACGAATTTGCTAAGGTTTGGGAAAAAGCTCATAAAAACGGAAGTGAGAATGATATTTACAAAATTCAACAAGAAGCATATTACGGAATAAAAGAAAAAATTGAAACATTTATAACGTTTTATAAATTTATTTTGAGAGAGAGCTCTCTCGCGATGCAAATAGTTAGGCGCCATGGCATACCCAACGATATATCGTCGTTCGGTACTAAAAGGGTTAAATAACAACTGTGCTGAATAAAACAATCGTTGCTCTAATGCAACAAGTATATTTACATTTTTAATATGAAAAGGCTTACAAAATTATTGAAGTACAAAATTATTAACACTTTACCGACCGCTAGCATTTCAACAGCATACGCACGTCCAATCGGTGGCTCAGCCACGGATTCTCCCTGGCGCTGGCTCTGTTTTGGCTTATTGTTAAATTATCGCGCGAGAGTGTCTGTGCGTTTCGTATGCTCAAACAAAATTGTCTACTTTCTGTTATTATAGGATAATTGAATTTAATAAAATCTTTCATTTTCATTATATTAACGCTTAATTATATTCATTTGATCTATTACAATGGCCACTACAAATGAGAAATAGCTTAAAACCGATTAATCGGCTACCGGTCGGTAAGCGTTGGCGACAAAAAGCCGATTAACCGGCTACCGGTCGGTAATGTGTTAAATTATAAAATTATTAAAACACAAAATACATTTGGACGCCGCCTATAAGCGGCGCTCGAAGCGAAAGGGTTAAAGCGAAACAAATTTATGAGATTGCTTTCGTAAAAGAAGAATTGTTCGAATTGGTACGACGAAATTGTTTCTTTGTTTCGTGAACTTCGTTAACCCTTTGACTGCTAATTATTCCCGGTCGAAGTGTTCCGCTTGGACGCCACTTTATTGGCAATTGTTTTGCTCTAAATGGGAGGAAAAATTGACAAATGCATATACGTGTTAAAATAAAAATAAAACTGAAGAATAAGACTACGCGTCTGACTATTAAGATTAAAATAAAACTGAAGAGTAAGACAACACGTCTGATCCCTTCGACGTTCACATTTATTCTGTTCCTTTTTTTTTTATAATATCAACCGTCTCATCGTTACCACCTCTGACTGAACTTTTTATTCAAATTTTCCTTCGCAGATGTCTTGAACGATTCTGTGCTAACATACGCGTCCATAATTCACGCGAGTAGCTTTTTCAGAGACGCATATATGCGTCCATAATCCAATCTTCCGTCAGAGACGCATATACGCGTCCGTAGCAGTCAAAGGGTTAAGAGTTCCGTAACGAAGCAATTGTAAATAATATTGGTGCAGTATTTAAAGCGGACGAAGAATAAAGTTGAAACATATTCGTTCGTTATGTTTTTTAACCTTATTTCGCTACTTGATCACGCAAACTAATTACGAATACGAGATTGCTTCGCGTGAATCGTGCACGAGGAAAAGATTGATTAAATTAACGAGAATAAGATATCACATGTTACACGTATGCTTGTTCAATATACAATGTTCAGTATACGAAGGTTTCCCAAGCCGGAAGTAAAAGTATCTTCCTGCAGCCGTCCCCTGAGAAGCTCGACCCTCGAAATCGAGTGGAATCGGTAATTAATGCTGCTGCTGCTTCGTTTTTATTTTCCACGGTGACGATAATTAAAAATTCGTAGACCCCCGTCATTAATTAATTACATAAAACGAATTTTAATCATTCCTTTCTTTTTTATTCTTCTTCTCTACCCCTTTTTCGTGCCATTTTTCATTTCTCTCTGTTCTTTTTTCCCGATAAATCGGTATCATATTGTCCCGTTAGCACGCTTTCCGATCGATTAGCTCGGTCTGTTACTCTTCCATCCCCGAGATTGTCGTTCGTTCGGAAGAAAAATTGATTAACCCTCTATGGGTCCGTGTAACTTTCAGGTGACACGCTAATTTATTGACATTTTAACAAATAATTCGTTTTTTTTTTCATAAGATGGCGTATGCATATGAATTCTATAATGTTCCATAAGATTAAACTGGAAAATTTCTTTTCTTTATGTAGGATTGTAATTGTTGACTTTCCGTTCCATGAATTTTTTTATGTGTAAAACAAAAATTCGGCCCATAGAGGGTTAACAAACAAAACTTGGGGAATATTTTTACGTTACACAACAAAACAATAACTGTAATTATAACATAATGTTGACCAATAATTTTTTAATAATCAGATTCCGTATGAAATTTCTCGAAACACGAATGAAAGTTGACTTTTGGCTCCGTTTTTGTGACAAACGCCACCTATACACGACGGGTGACTATATACACCCGTAGTAGCGAAAGGGTTAATCCTTTGCGCTCGAGGGGCGACTATTAGTCGCTAAATGATAATTTACGCAGAGCGTAACTATAATCGGTCGTAGAAAGGAAAGGGTTAAAAAATTATCGCATAATGCAATAATACTCTGTTCGCGAAATTTCACGGGATGACTATAGTCACCGCTCGTAGCGAAAGGGTTAATACAAGCGAATCTTAGTCGATATTTTGCACTTGAAAATCTTTGAGGTCGATATTATTAGACAACCATAACAGTCACCCCTCGAGTGCAAAGGGTTAAGGGACGATCTGATCCCCGGATTAAACTTTTCTAAATTCATATCGACGGATACAAGATCCTCCGAGATTTCCGCTTTGATCGTTTCCGTCTCCATCGTTCTCAGCTCATGAATTTTCCATTTCCTTCTCGCGTCCCATCTCGCCGTGTACAGGTTGGCCCCTCGAGCGACACCATCAGCTTTTATTTATTTTCGAACCTCCTTCACGTTGGATATTTCGTTTCATCCCCCGCGACCGTCTCCCCCTCCCCCCTTTTTTCCGTCTACGAGCTTCCGGTCGTGAGTTTCACAGCGAATCCACGTGTACAATAAAACATGCGCGCCCCGTTTCTTGCTGGATCTATGATCGATCTAAGGGAAAGACAAAAGAAAGGGCAGGAAAAACAGCGAGAAACCTTCGGTTTCGCGTTGCAGGACCGAAAGAAAACGAGAAATATCGTTCGAACGAGCGAAAAGAAAAGCGTTTTACTTTCTTTCTCATTACAACACACCCCCTTCGATGCGTTACATATTACTCAACGATTGATTAATTTTTATTTATTCTGTTTGCTATGTTAGATGGGCCCGCGGTTGTCCGCGTCAACATATTTGTTCGAAGTATCTCAAAAATAGATGACGTTACTATGGTAAGTTAAACAAAAAAAAAAAAAAAAAAAAAAAACCGAAAAAAAAACAGTCAAATGCCCCGAAAAATCACAAACACACGCCTACACGTACCTTATTATTATTATTATTATTATTATTGTTATTATAATACATACACCATTAAATGTACAGTGCTCAATATATATATATATATTAATACGTATACGTAATTTATATTCATAGAAATCGATTCCGTTAGTTAGACACTCAATTCCCATTCTACGTCCACGGATTACGATAATTGTTTCGTCGTTCGCCAATACATTCGCACGATCTCTCCGACCAGTAGACTCACTTCTCTTCTTGGACAAACAATTTCACGTTAACTGTGTTCCCCTGTTTTCCGAAGCATCCACTTTGTACAAAGAATCAAAAACGAACGAGAACACTTTTTGCCCCCCCCCCCCCGTGTTTTGCTTAGACAGTTTTACGAGAACCTGGAATCGTGTACCCTCACCGGTAGAGACAGTTTACAATTAATTACAGTGTTCTGCAACTTCGAGCAGCCTTGGAAGTTCCTCTTTCTCTCCACGATAACTGTTGCCCGACGATACTTTCGATCCCTTTTTTTTGTCTTAGTGTATTGTCCATAGTTACATTGTCTGACACCGATTTTTCGCAGCCGAATATAGTTTCGATACCCTTCTAAACGTCACTCTACAACGCACTCTGTAATGGTGATCGGATAGTATGTGAATAGACATTGAACGTTTAGTTTTGTCTAGTACACCAGGAAGTATCGTATACCTTGAGCGTTGCTGCCCTCCTAAGGTAAAACGTCCTGTCTAGCATTTCTTCCGGTTTTTTTTTTTTCAATATTTCATGAACCGTTCGATCGATGAAACTGAAAATTATATGAAAAGATGTTGAATATGTAGAAAACGAATCATTATTTATACTTTCTGCAGTAAATCATAGTAAATTGTGGAAGCTTTATCACGAATTGGTATAAATTTATAAGGTTGATTTGAGTAATTACTAATTGGTCATTTTAGCTGCTCTAAAAATCTTTATTTATACTTTTTACAATAAATCATAGTAAATTTTGAAAATTTTACCACGAATTGATATAAATTTATAAGGTTGGTTTGAGTAATCACTAATTGGTCATTTTTGACTGCTCTAAATTTGCATTGATACTAGAATTATCAAATTAAAAATTACATGAAAAAATATTGAATGCAGAGAAAACAAATCTTTATTTATATCTTCTGCAAAAAATCAGTAAATTTTGAAAGCTTTACCACGAATTGGTATAAATTTATAAGGTTGCTTTGAGTAATCATTAATTCGTCATTTTTGGCTGCTCTAAAGATCTTTATTTGTACTTTTTACAGTAAATCATACTAAATTTTAAATGTTTTACCACGAATATGATATAAATTTTTAAGCTTGACTTGAATAATCACTAATTGGTCATTTTGACTGCTCTAACTTATAGTGTACATTATATGCATGGAAGAGATGAAACTGAAAATTACATGAAAAGTAATTGAATATTACAGAAAACAAATCTTTATTTATACCTTCTGCAGAAAATCATAGTAAATTTTGAAAGCTTTATCACGCTAAATTTATTAGATTGCTTCGAGTAAAGCTGCTATAAATGATCACCAATTTGTCATTTTGACTTGGTCGGCTAGTTCCAGTGTTAAGTGAAATCAGAAAGCTCCAAGGGGAGGCTTCTCGATGGTCCTGGAAACGGTCTAATTCAGTTTCAACGGTCGAGTTTCGGTTTCCTCGGATACTTCGACACGCCATACAGCGATGCGTTAACTTAGGAGGGCCGGTATAGTTGTCCGAGAAACAAGTAGCTAGACGTGCAATGAATATCATATACTATTACAATGATGTTTGTACGATAACAACACGTTAATCGATGCATCACGTACACGACACGCGTCTTTATCGTCAGCTCGCTATGTGTGCATAGAAATATGCTGTATCCACTAACGTTGTGTGTGTGTAACGTTTGGCACATTGTGTAAGTGCAAGCAAAGGGACAAGAAAGGAGGGAGACGAAGGAAAGCACACCCTCGCACACCGTTACACGTTTTCTCTTTACCTCTTTGTGTTGTCTCTCCCTGTCTTTTGTATCAAGCTCTCAATCGTGCGTATTTAAGGCCCACTATCGTCAAACTTTTTTCAACTCCGCTATTATATATATATATATCTCTCTCTCTATTTTTTTTTGTATACCATCTCGTATGTTATATTAAGCAAGCATATGTTTTGTATGCCTAAGAGAAACCATGCCGTTACGAACAGCACCACGTGAATTCTTTCGAAGTAACAAATTGAATTCCTTGAAAATTCGAAAGTCGAATATTATGGTTTACTTCGTTGAATTACAATTTGCGTCGTGCTGGACGTAATTGAAAGAAAGAAAACAAAATATACATACTATTGCTCACATGCTATTGTGTCGTAGATGATTTGATGGAATTTGGCGTTGTTTTTCTTTCGACACACATACACACACACACACACATACACGTTTTTAATCATGCGATGGTCCGCATCAATGGCGCATACACATCAAAATACACCATGTTCGAATTTCTTGTTCGTTTTTTTACTCGTTCTATTGTACTACCCTCTGTATCGCACACAAACAGACACATACACACGCACACACACTTGAGTGTATATCACCGTACATGTACACGATTATATTTACAGTAACAGCCGTTGAAACTTGCAAGTTTAATCCCTTATTGCATAAATACGTTGTTGAACACAATATCTTTCTTCCGTATTGTTACCATTTTTTTATTACAAGTTCGCCATGAGCTGCACTCTCGTTTCCGGTTGTACTTATCCGGCGCCATTTTGGACATTTTCGTTTAGCAACAACGCCTGTAATGGCGTTCGTATAATCGCTCACATGCTACTTTTAATTAGTTACTTCTAATTTCCTCTTCTTTCCTTAGACCTGCGTGCAGCTTCTTTGTTAAAAGCTAAACGAATAATAGTCCACGGTGTTTTTGGACGTTTTATTACTTCACTTTCGTTCAGCCGCACGTTAACCCCTTCAGGGACGAATTTTTTGTAGGTTAGGAAGAATTGATCAAATAATTTAATCAATAATTAAGGAATTTCCAAGTTTCACAATTAATCTATTGATACCAATTATTATTTTTTTTTTTTTATAGCAATATCAAATGTTACTATTATTTTTTAAATAACACCAATAATTTTTAAATACATACTTTTAAACCCTGAAAATTACTTTTGTAATTTTTCACAAACACGTCCCCGAAGGGGTTAATTCTTTCAGGGGCGTATTTTATGTCTGTGTCGCTTTTTGAAAGATCAAATGGCGTCCTTAAATATGGCGAATTAGTTCGAAATTCAAAACTTGCAAAAGAAAGAAAGGGGGGAAACAGACGAAAGGCTGTCAGGAATTTGGAGCAAGGTACATTTCACACTTCGGCAGGCGTTTCTCGATGTTAAGCAACTCTGAACCGGCTTGAGTCGCTTTTTAATTTCGATTTGCAGCAAACCACGATTAGATCGGGCGCTACCTTTCCATTTCTTTACAATAATCGTAATTGTTTCGACAGATGTTCTGTAGTTTTTGCTCTGAATTTCGTCTTCTACGTGCTATAGCCAGTAGAGCCGAATACTTTTCCTTCGAACTGGTGAGTCATTTCCTTGTTTTATTTCTCGCATGCGTTCTCTCGATCTTTTCTGCGTAGAACGACTAGCTTCTCCTTTTTTTTTCTTCTTCTTTTCTGTATATTGTAAACAAATTTTTCGATAATCCTAATCCTTTCGTAGAAGAAGTTGTACTTGTCAACAAACATTGCGAATACATTCAACATCGACTTTATAAACTTCCAATCATATTTCAGGATACAAAATATCTTTTAATTGCTTTACACATTTTTAAAATACAGTTTCACAAACTCAGAAACAGATGCGGTTTTTTACATATCTTTTCGTAAATCTCTCTTTTTCTTAGCATCGAATTAAAAAGAGATTGAATTTTTGCTTTTAAACTCGAGGATATTCGGTTTCTTCGCTCGTTACAACGACACAGCAGCAAGAAGTGCATGATTTCAACATAAAATTGAGTCGAACTTTAACAATGGTAATGTGATTCGTTAACGATAACAAAGAGAACGTGGTGCAGTAAGGGATTAAACGCTGGCAGGGCATGCTCAGCATGTTGTACAGGTGTGTGTACAATTTTAAATCATTGTAAGAAAAGAAGCAGAAACAAAAACAGAAAGAAAATCGTTTTAACCAACAGTTCATCAGTTAACACTAGGTTTACGGGACCCGTCAATTTGACGGGTTTCAGGCTTCATAAGTAAAATTTGCAAAAATAATTACTGTTATTCCTAATGATTTTTGTTGACTTTTATTAGTAAATTGATACGAGTATGCCTTAACCGTTTGTGTGCGAAAGAATTTTCTTGTGTATACGCTAAAAATGCGGGATGAAACGAGTAGTTATTTTTTTTTTTTGGAAAATAATAAAAACGGCAATAATTAACTGAAATTATTATATGAATAACAATTTTTGAGCGAAAAAAAAGTTGTTGGATTTATCTTTTCATACCATAGTCATTTTCAGATAAATTAGATTTTGACATGGTGCTATTTTTATTATCAGTATAACACTTATCTTAAAGAAATAAAAATAATTTTTAATTTTTTCTATTATGAAAAATCATAATTTAATAATATTAATGAAAACCGAAATTAATACGAACACAACCGCTCTCAATTAATGCGAAAATTATGGAATCAGACACAGCAGCGGTATTACGCTCTTCGCAACCTTTTTGTTATGCCAAAACTGCGAAGAACGCAATAACACTGCTCTGAATCAGTTGTGCGCACAGTAAAGATCGTTGTTACATTTGCAGAGCATGTGAATTGTCTCAATTTGACTGAATTATGAAGTTTTTTTATTGAATTATTGACTGAAGTGCTTTTCATCAATTTTATCCACAAAATGAATTTAAAAAAATTTAACTAAATAAATGGTATTTTCAACAACTTTTATTGTTTTGCAACGAATTAATATAACCGAGTTTATCGTATGAAAAGTGTTCCCCATTTATTCCTATACACGCACAATTAGTGGCGCAGTTTTGGCATACGTCCGAAAAAATTCATCAGCCGTCAAACGGTTAATCCAGTATTTCTCTTTCTAGAGTTCCTCTTCAGTTTTGGAGTTTTAAATTAAATTAATTATATAAATTCCTAGGTTACTTATATTAAAAATAGGTACACGAAAAACGTCCGTGAATCTAGTGTTAAAGTCATCAACTTCTGTGGGATGGGGTTCGTAAGATTTCCGCAGTGCGAATTATCCGAGTCGAGGAAACGACGTTGATCGACGAAAGGAATTAACAATAACTTATGTCGTAACCGAACGACCATCGTGAATAATACCGTAAACAGTTTCTGCGGCATCGATCAAACTTCAACTTTATGTTCGTCGAACGATCCGTAGACAGTAGAGCACACTTTTTTTCCTCTATTTTCTCTGTCTATCTTTTATCTTATCTCATTCGCCGTTAAACTGTCGCAACGTTTGCACTTAAGGCGCATAAAGAGATTCCACAAGCCAATCGAAACCCAAGATCTTTTTTTTTTATCGTTTCCCTTGCTTCTTCTTTTCGATAAGCACAAGGGTTAGGATTCGTCGGTGGTGTTCCGTGGGAACGCTATTTTTAGACGAATTCCTGACGATTGCCCTTCCTTTCTCTGTAAACAGAGGCACGTTCGCTATCTGGAAGCTGCTTGAGAAAGAACAAAAAAAACGAAACGTTCATTACCATTTTCATTCCTCATGAATTGTATCGATCGAGTAGCCTCATGAAATTCAGCATCCGTCCACCCATCGCCAGGGGAT
Organism: Tetrapedia diversipes; assembly: GCA_033822845.1. Lineage (NCBI taxonomy): Eukaryota > Metazoa > Arthropoda > Insecta > Hymenoptera > Apidae > Tetrapedia > Tetrapedia diversipes. The sequence goes on along the minus strand of JAOPTO010000658.1, from coordinate 35,322 downwards.
CTTTTTCTTTCATCTCAACCTCGACCCATTTTATCACTTGTTCTCTGATTAACCGTTCAGAAGTTACTTTTGCTTTTTAACACTTCACCGACCGGAAGCCTATTAACATTCAGCGGTTACTCCGTCGTGTGTTAAGAATTGATTGAAAATTGTACTTTGGAAAAGGAGAAAATGCATTTGATGAACTGTCAAAAGTACTGGCGTTGAATTAATTAAGAAATTGTACTTTGGAAAAACAGAAAATACGTTTGATGAACAACGCTGGTTCAAGATTAACTAATAACAAAAGTGAATAGAATCAATTTGCAGCAACTTTGTTGCAGAAGAAATAGGAAATCACTCTATTCGGTTGGCTAAGTGTTTATCGCAAAGGTAACTTCTGTACAGGGTGTTTCATAAATATTTCTAATGATTTGCCGACGATAATTAATCAGAGCTACGTTAATCAGATGTTCTTTCGGTAACTTATTGTTACTGTTAAATCGAACTATATGTTTCATTCAAAATCGTTATCTCATAAACGATTATCAAAAGGAATCTTCCTTTCGTCGATTACTTGAGTTACAAAAAGAAAACAATGAATTTAGCTATTGCTCGTTTCCAATGCAGGAAAGAATACGATTTAACACTAGAACTACCGATAATTAAAGTATACATATTTGCATGGAAAAAATCAAATTGAAAATTCCCTGAAAAAAATATCGAATGCATAGAAAACAAATCTTTATTTATACCTACTGCAGAAAATCATAGTAAATTCATAAGATTGCTATAAGTGATCACCAATTGGTAATTTTGACTGGTTTGGTAGTTCTAGCGTTAAATAAACACGTAATACTGATTCACCTAGTTCAGGCGTTTTAATATAAAATGGAACCGGTATAACCAAGAAGAATCCTTTTGCCTGGGAACGTGATAAAAGTGGAAAAACTCTAGAGAGATCTTGATCATTCCATTAAAGCCATTAGCACTCATACAAAATGGATATTTCGTTCGAGATAATCCCGTCGACGCGCGCCGCTATTTACCATTTTCCCATTTTTCAAATAATGCCCCGTCCCGCGGCATTATTAAATTTCCATTAGTAACAGAAAAATTCACGAAGTTTTCGCGACCAGCTGTAGAAACTCGCGGTTGCATTAGCGTAACCGGCGGAGTCACCGTAACTCGCAGCCGAGTGCCATAAAATGGCACCGAACCGTCGCATCCCGACGTTTGCTTTGCAATTCAATTCGCCTCGCGAAGCGTGTTCATCGTTCAGCATTAACCAACTTGGTCGTTCTCACGCGTACAGATCATACATACTACCACGTCATTTCATAGTCATCGTCCTGTTTTGCTATGGTACCGGAGGAACCGCGTTCAACGGAACCGAACGACAAAGTGTGGGTACGTTTCTCGCAAGTTATCCTTTGAAAAAAAAAAACAAAAAAAAAACGAAAAAGTAAAATAATTAAATAAGATTCCTTCGGATATCACGACGGTCCCATTAAAAAGTACCATTTTCCTGTTCGCTCGCGTACGAGAAAGAAACCGATAAACGAACAGATAAGAAAAACGATTCGCAACGAACGAATTGCGAGTCGAAGGAAAAGCGGCTGAAACGATTCGAAAATAAACGAACGAAAGAAAAAGAAAAGGTTGAACAATAAAAAAAGAAAAATAAAAAGCATCCACGCAAACCTCGGAAGCAGCACGGTAAACTGATTTTTAATTAATCGATTTGTTTTGTTCTGTTCCGGTCGACGTCGTGATTAGATGGGCCGACATATGTGAAGGTCAACATGTTTCTCCGCTCTATCAGCAAAATAAATGATTGTAAGATGGTGAGTGCAATCCAAGTCAATCATCTCAAACAAAAGGCCTATTATATATATACATATATATATATTTAATATATATATAACCGATCTGTACATCCACACATTGTGTATATCTATTTTAATATATATATATATATATACATATTAATTGAACGTCACGTGTGTTACATGATGCCGTAAAACTTTTGCACACCTGTCTGTAACTTTGTATTTGCATATTACGTGTCATCTGTATATATATACATATATATATATATATATATACGTATGTGTTAATGGCCAGAGCTTAGAAACCGTGGACACGTATGCATACATATGAATATATACAGTGGCTCGAAAAAGTATTCGTACTCTATGTCATAAATAAATTCGTTTAACCCTGAAATTCTGAGTCTGATAAAAGGATTTGATAAAACTTTGTGGGTATGTAGATCGTAATGGTATACGTATGAATTAATCTCTTCTTTTCATCTAAATGCCATTTTAAAGGGGCGAAACCAGCGTTGAAGTTTCTGAGTTTTCTCTCATTTCTTAACACTAGGTTTACTAAGTTTTGAACTTCATGAGTAAAATTTTCAGAAATAATCACTATTATTCTTAGTAATTTTTACCAAGTTTTATCGATGGAACAATACAAATATATCCATATCTATCTCCCTCTTAGTTCTGCAATTTCAAATTTCTTTTTTATGCATACTTATACCTTAATATATGAATATTAGAAGTAGATATACGAGAAACGTCCGTGAATCTAGTGTTAAAGATAATTTTGTAATGGTACTTGATGAAGCAAAACCATTCGAATAGAAAATGTTTAATTTTCAATCCTCTATCGCCCTGTCATAAAAAGAAGAACCCAGTAAAGCTTGTATCCAAAGCGTGAAACATATTTTGCCGCAAAAAAAAAAAAAATTGCTCCACGCAGGACACACCATGATATGTGCACGCATAAAGTTTCATTGAAATCAGAATTTCAGAAGTAGATGAATTTCCTTATAATACGGTGTACGAATACTTTTTCGAGCCACTGTACATGGATGGATCTAATGAGCCGCGCTAACAGTTGGATGTGTGCTGAATCAGTCGCACCTCGTTGATTTTTCTCGATGTTACTATACATACACACACACACACACACACCCATCCATATATATATATGTATATATATTTACCGTATCTCAACATATTAACAAAACATATGATCGGGGCATTATGGTATCTGCTATGTATACTGAATTATATATATATATATTTGATTGTTGCGGAACGTTCGATTTATTTGACTGTGCTGGTCGTTGCAACCACGTCTGTGCCTTGTTGGAATCTTTTTGCGCGACGGAATAATGCGCGGCTATACGAGAGATTTCACGGTCCTTAACACGTTGAACGCCCAGCGTAAATCGGTGGAGTTTCTCCCAAGACCCAAACCAGAGACTCAGACTGTAAACAGCGCAATGTTATATTTACTTTATAATTTATTGTTACTTTATATCGTATATACTTATCATAATTGTGTTACAAATAAAATTAGTATAAATTACCTCCAAAATCTTGTTTTAATTAGAAAAGTGTCAACCGTTTACAAGAAACATAGCCGTCACCCAGATATGGGTGACGTGGCGTTCAACGTGTTAACCCTTTCCCGTGCCATTTAGCTCAACGAAACTCGGGCCCCAAATGATAGGCGTCAAGAAGCCAAACTGATACTCGAGAACAATCGGAATACGAGTTCGAAACGTAAATGTCTGTGAATTTCTGTTCAGGCTCGTCATATTCATGTTTGGGCCAAAATCTTCATCATGACTCAAACTCGTTGAAGTACGGGAAGGGGTTAAGGATCATGTCGGTGTCACCGGTTTTGGGTGATAGGAAAAATGTCGAGGCGATGCATGGCACGAGCCTGGCTCGTCATATTCATGTTTGGGCCAAAATCTTCATCATGAGTCAGACTCGTTGAAGTACGGGAAGGGGTTAAGGATCACGTCGGAGTCACCAGGTTTTGGGTGACAGGAAAAATGTCGTGGCTCTACGATGATTTTATTATGTACTGTTGGGTTGGCAACTAAATGATTGCGAATTTTATCGACAGATGATTTTAGCACATTCTTTCGTTTTGTCAACGTGTTTAAAGCGCCTAGTCCAGGGTAAGAGGTTGCTTAAGTCGTATCACTTGAGTTTTGAACGAACTACAGCGACAATGGCGCACACAACCACAAGCAAATATATACATTTGGACCAATCAGATGTTCTACTGATTTCGTTACAATAAATAAAAACAATATTAAAACAAGTTTCGAATAACACGTTTAACTTTTATCTATTTGATAAATCCTAAGTTTTATACGGATTTTTCTTTAAAGTGGTACGACTTGAGCAACCTTACCTTATATTGTTTTCTTGTTTTTGAACTTCCACCATTGATTAATAAGAAATTTGTATCGATTATTTATTTAGCTTCGTTTTTATCCCAATTAAAGATTGGAAGATATGTAAGGAAGATTTAGATATATTTTATTGTATTATTTAATAGTTATATTTTCAAGTAAAAATTTTGAATTTTCATTCTTACTTAAAATCCGCAATCACTTAGTTGCCAGCCCAATAATTACACAAGCCCGAATCATTTTTCCTATCACCCAAAACTGGTCACCCCAGCGTGATCCTTGACGCCAGGTTTACGAGACCGGTTAATTTCACGGGTTTCAGAATTCATGAATAAAATTTGCAAAAATAATTCCTATCACTCCCAGAAATTTTCGTTGACTTTTATCGATGGAACAATACAAATATACCCAAATCTAGTTCTCTCTCAGCTCTGCAATTTCAAATTCTTTTTGGTGTATACGTATTCCTTGATCTTTGAATATTAGAAATAGACGTACAAGAAATGTTCGTAAATTTTTGTGTTAAGGACCGTGAAATCTCTGGAGTCGCCACGAATGATAAAAATGACATTTATAAACAACAAGAACGTGTAATAGACTCGATCGGTGGATGCCTTCTTGTTCACCGTTATTTTATTCTCTTTTCGATCATGCGTGCGAGCGATCGTGTCGAGGTTCAACGACAATAATTATTCTCTATCGTTCGCGGCACCTTTCCCCTCTTGTTTTGCCCGTGTCGATCGATAAGAGACACGTTTTTCTGAACCGTATAACCTTCGTCGAGATAGCATTTTCTCGGAAACGTGTCCGATGCCGTTTCGAATTAGAACGGATTAGATTGTTTCAAACGAGCCTGGTGTTTTTCAACGCGCTTTTTCTTTCCTAGCGCTGGCGATTTTCTTACAAAGCAAACCCGATCGCGACTGCGTTTGCTTTGCTAATAGGAATGCCCTCGTTTCCTCATTCGAGACTGAGTTCTCTTCGATAATGCTGCTCTTTATTCAAACTCTTGGACTTTAGTTTCAAGATTCCAGTTCTTCTCCCTTAACGCTTTATCGACCGCGTAATTTTATTGCACACGCACTCCCGATCGGCTCGTTTTGGCCCGGATGCATCGCTAATGAATTGATCACTATGATTTTCTTCGAGTAACTCATAGTTTAACCCTTTGCAATCGAGGCCGTTTCGCTCGAACGAATCAGCAACTCGAGACGAGTTTAGGCTATATCAGGGAAACTTTTCACAGATACCTTAACAATTATTTGATACTGAGACAAACATATTCAAATAATAAAGTTTCACCGATTTACCTATTTTTGCAATGAACACAACAAAATCTATTAAGTATTGTAGTTTGGACGCATGAAATCTCCCGGGCGCCATAACAGCGCCGCTCGAGTGCAAAGGGTTAATATCTCTTTACAGCATACATACGATATCGCACAAAACAGTAACCTTCGTGTAAGGAAACATTACAAAAATTTACAGACTAATTGTAAGCATGTGAAAGCCGATTAATAGGCTTTCGGTCGATAAAGTGTTGACACTAGATTTACGGAAGTTTTTTGTATATCTATTTATAATACTCATATATTAACCCTTTTAGTACCGAGCAAATTTAACGAATTTGCTAAGGTTTGGGAAAAAGCTCATAAAAACGGAAGTAAGAATGATATTTACAAAATTCAACAAGAAGCATATTACGGAATAAAAGAAAAAATTGAAACATTTATAACGTTTTATAAATTTATTTTGAGATAGAGCTCTCTCGCGATGCAAATAGTTAGGCGCCATGGCATACGCAACGATATATCGTCGTTCGGTACTAAAAGGGTTAAAGAATAGGTATAGATTTGAAAGAATTTAAAATTGCAGAAGTGAGAGGGAAATAGATTTCCAAAGTATATTTGTATCGCTCCATCGATAAAACTTAGCAAAAATTGTTAGGAATAATAATAATTATTTTTGCAAATTTTACATGTCAAGTCTGAAACCAGTACAATTTAAAAGAATCACAGATTCCATAAACCTAGTGTTAACCGTTCACCTTTCAACAAACATTTTACGCATTTTCAACAGACGTGAACTCCAAAACCCGTGAAATTTCCAAAAATCACGGGTCTCGTAAACCTAGTGTTAACTCTAGAACTACCAGAACAGTCAAAAATGACGGATTGATGATTATTCATAGCAATCTTATAAATTCACTTTTCCAAGCTTCCAAAATTTACTATGATTTTCTTCAAAGATTTGTTTTCTGTGTATTCGACGTCATTTCACGTAATTTTTCAATTTGATCTCTTCCATGCAAATGAGTGCACTGTAATCGTCGGTAGTTCTAGTGTTAACCGTTCAACAGACATTTCTTTTTCTTCCACCGAGGTTAAACTGAACAACAATCATCCCCATCCGTTTCTATTCCGTTCACCGTTCACCAGCAACTTCAAAGGTTCGAGTAACGCCCATAAATCAATGTATAGATCGGATCGACCGAGGGTTGTATCGGTTTAGGCACCGCCACGATACGATCATTCGCGCGCAGGCCGTCGAAAGTCGAAAGTTCGGAGTTCGCCGCATCTTCCTCCTAATTTCAGTCTCTTCTTTTCTGTATGATTACTAGAGCCTGGACAGAGAGCAATCGTTGCGGAACAATTGGCGGACCATCGATAACGCAGCGTCCGTCAATTTTGCTCGTCCAACAATTCTCGATCGTCCCGATCGATCCGCTCGAACGTTTCGAACGATCGTCTTGTGATCCAGCTCTAGTGTTGTTCGCTGTTTGACATGATGTAACACTGTGTTCTGTCGTGTGTCGCTTTTGCATTGCGGTTTTCTTTTTTTTTCTTTCTTTTTTTTTTGTGATCGACGTTCCTTGGGCGAAAGCAGGGGCGGTACGGGGGGGAGGGGGAGGCCTAGAAGAAAACGAGACTCGGAGCTAATTGTGATGCGAGAGATATTACGTTTGTTTACGGAGAAACGAGTCAAGTGGTCGAGGAATCGATAACCAATGGTCCCGCGATGTAATTAGCATACCCATTCGGTGAAACGTGCGTTTCTAGTTAGAAAACTATGAAACGTGCACAGGGACGAAGAGAAATTGATTCTTACACCGGTTCCACGTATGGATTGACGGAATACTTTTATTCATTCGTTTATTTATTTTCAACGGGATAAACACTTTGTTATAATAGAAGGTAAAAAAGTATAAGTAGATCAAACGAGTAAAATGAGCATGTGAAAGAACAAGAAAAGTTATGAATTATTGAGTTAAGCACTGCTGTAATTGCTGAGTTTTTTTTTTTTTTAAATAAAGGGAGCTATCGAAAATATCGATAACCTTACAAAAATTATTACCGGTTACCAGTAGACGGTTTAATTAATACTATAAGCTTTGAATTAATACTTTAAATTCAAAAATTAAATAAATATTAAAATTAAAATTAAAAGTTTTAATTAATTCCAACTGTTGGCAAATTTCCGACCCTCTTAACACCAGATTTACGGACATTTCTTGTACATCTATTTAAGTTGTCGTTCTATCAATGTAAGTCAACAAAAATTGTTAGAAATAACAGTAATCGTCTTGGTAAATTTTGCTCATAAAATTCGAAACTCGTCAAACTGACGGATCCCGTAAACCTAGCGTTAAGATTAACCCTTTGCACTGGAGAGGCGATTCTTGATCGTCAAATGATACTAACTTCAAGAATTTTCAAATTCGAAATATTTACTAAGATACGCCTATATTAAACGTAATTTAGTTTAATTAAGTGACAAACTAAAATTTACATACATGACTGTTTAACCTCTGAGTCTGACTAATAAACAAACCGATTGAAATCTGAAAATTTGCAAAACTATCATTCGGTGATTAACAATCGCCTTTCGAGTGCAAAGGGTTAATACGGAACTGTACTATTTTTATAGAAATTGCTTTGATACGTGGGGCCGGCGTAAGGCGTGCAAAGGGTTAATGACTTTCGACTACGAAAGTACAGAGACCTCGATAACATCTCTCTTAGCATCGCAAACACGCGGTTGAGTCTAGAAAAAAAGAAGAAAAAGAGGAAAAAAAAGGTGGCGGGGACGATAAAAATCGGCTGCATCGTTTCAAAGTCCAAGAGCGCTCTTTTCAAACCTAACTCGATCTCACAGCCTCGAGCCTTTCTAATTGTCGCGTTCACGTAGCACGATGGCGCACACGACCGTCATTATCGATGCACAATGAAGAGAGATGCCAGAGCAGGGTTCTTCTGGCGAACCGTACGTCATTGGTGGCCGTTTTAATATTACCGGTATTCACATTGTCTAATTACTTTCTTGGAAAACGATTAATTACGATTACTGAAGAAGCTTTTGGTACTTTGCGATATCAGTTTTAACGATTTATCAGCTGCATGCGAACTACGTTTCATCCCTCCTTTCCAGAGTTCTCGTATAATTATCTTCGATTCAAATAGTCTCCGCCTTTCTGAATATTCACGAAGTTCATATTAATATAAATATAATATTGATATTAATATGAAAACGTATTTTGTTGAAATTGAGAAGGATATTTGGAAGATGGACACGGAAAAAAGGGACAAATTTTCATTTAACCCACCAATTAACAGATTCTTCGATTAGATTAGAAAATAATACATCTCAGAGATTATTCTTCGTAGAATAATGTTTCGAAGGGAATAGGGCTCTGGTTTCTCGCCTTTCTGAATATTCACAAAGTTAATACTAATATAAATCGTATTTTGTTGAAATTGAGAAGGATATTTGGAAGATGGACAGGGAAAAAAGGGACAAATTTTCATTTAACCCACCAATTAACAGATTCTTCGATTAGATTAGAAAATAATACATCACAGAGATTATTCTTCGTAGAATAATGTTTCGAAAGGAATAAGGTTCTGGTTTCTCGCCTTTCTGAATATTCACAAAATTAATACTAATATAAATCGTATTTTGTTGAAATTGAGAAGGATATTTGGAAGATCAACAGGGAAAAAAGGGACAAATTTTCATTTAACTCACCAATTAACAGATTCTTCGATTAGATTAGAAAATAATACATCACAGAGATTATTCTTCGTAGAATAATGTTTCGAAAGGAATAAGGTTCTGGTTTCTCTCCTTTCTGAATTCACAAAGTTAATACTAATATAAATCGTATTTTGTTAAAATTGAGAAGAATATTTGGAAAATCGACACGGAAAAAAAGGACAAATTTTCATTTAACCCACCAATTAACAGATTCTTCGATGATTAGAAAATAATACATCTCAGAGATTATTCTTCGTAGAATAATGTTTCGAAAGGAATAAGTTTCTGGTTTCTCGCCTTTCTGAATATTCACAAAGTTAATACTAATTAAATCGTATTTTGTGAAATTGAGAAGGATATTTGGAAAATCGACACGGAAAAAGGGACAAATTTTCATTTAACCCACCATTAACAGATTCTTCGATTAGATTAGAAAATAATACATCTCAGAGATTATTCTTCGTAGAATAATGTTTCGAAAGGAATAAGGTTTTGGGTTTCTCTCCTTTCTGAATATTCACAAAGTTAATATAAATATAAATCGTATTTTTGTTAAAATTGAGAAAATATTTGGAAAATCGACACGGAAAAAAAGGACAAAATTTCATTTAACCCACCAATTAACAGATTCTTCGATTAGATTAGAAAATAATACATCTCAGAGATTATTCTTCGTAGAATAATGTTTCGAAGGGAATAGGGCTCTGGTTTCTCGCCTTTCTGAATATTCACAAAGTTAATACTAATATAAATCGTATTTTGTTGAAATTGAGAAGGATATTTGGAAGATGGACAGGGAAAAAAGGGACAAATTTTCATTTAACCCACCAATTAACAGATTCTTCGATTAGATTAGAAAATAATACATCACAGAGATTATTCTTCGTAGAATAATGTTTCGAAAGGAATAAGGTTCTGGTTTCTCGTCTTTCTGAGCACCCTCTTTCGTCATTCTTCATTTTCGTCTTATTTCAACGTCTAGAACCCCCCATTTCATTTCGGCCCAGAAAGTAGATTAACACCCTGTATATTGGAAATAGATATACAGGAAAAAATATGCGTAAATCGAGCGTTAATCACTTTTTACCAGTACAAACAAAGAAATCATGTGTAATGTATGATCTCATATGCAACGGTACAATCAGAGTTTATTAATTAACTTTGGTAAAGCATTCGTTCTACGTTATGAGATAATGCTAAAAAGTTCAAATGGAACAGCTCAGTTTTGTGTGTTAATAAACACTCTAATAGAGATCCTCTTTCGCTAACTAAAAGTACAAGCCCCATCAACTGAGTCCGATTATTAGCTGACTCGTACTACTTACGTGTAATGTATTCATGAAAGTGAAAGTGAACGGACTGAATGAACCTGCAAGGCGTAAACACCGCTTTTTACGTGAAATCGATCGAAAGGTGTTGAATAATTAAGTATCATATCGTCTCTCGTTTATCTTTCGTACACACGAACTGCGAAAACCGCGTGAAAATTATTGTCGCGAATCCAATGAAAGGATTTAGGATAGAATATTATTTATTATATATATATATATTAAATATATTATTGTTAAATATTTAATTAGAATATTATTATCCAATAAAAGATAAGCTTTAAGAATTGCAAGAAAATTTGTATTTCGCATCTGAGAATCAAATATTCCTAACGCTATCGCTTGACTATTGGTTATCATATACAAGCGTCCATTACTGTCCATACATTTTTAATTATTATCAAAATCTTTTGTTTCTAAACCATCTAAACATTGAAATTCTTAACACTCTCGCTTGACTATTGGTTATCGATCATTTTCTTTCTGATCATCACGATACAATTAACACGTCGAAGAGTTCGCTTTTCTGTCGCCTGTATGACTTCGTTCGGGATGTTTGCGATTACTTTAACCCTTTGAGTGCCATGGACGCATATGTGCGTCTCACGACAGTTGCTGGTAGAGGCGATGGACGAATAAATGCGTTTGTCGATCTTCCGCTCACTGCAACGCGATTGCCGGTGTACAACTAACATCGCAACCGCCGTCCACACTTTTAGGTCGAGAGTGTTCAGCGCTCAAAGGGTTAAACAGGAGTTCCATAAGTGCAGTTCGAACTGTTTTGAACTTACGGTGCACCCTGTATAAGCGAACGAATGAAAATCGAATACATCCCTGAAATCCTTTAACACGCACACGTATCTGTGGGGGATCATTGTTTGGACGGCGATTTTCAAAGCACCTTTTTTCAAGCGTGCGACACCCTTTCCGAGCCGAACAATTTTCGCGAGTTCACGCGATTCCAAGCTATTCGCAAGCTCTACACACACCGATTCACCGATTCACCGTGTGCCCGCACACACCCGGGAATGAATCGCGTCACAGGCGGAATAGATAGAGAAACGAAAAAGAGAAACAAAGAAAAACATCCACGTGGAGGCCTTTATGGAACCTCCTTTGCGACGTGTTGCTCAATTTTCAGAAAACTCTCGCGGATAATGGTAAGTGTTCGCTACCCTTTGGGATTAATCGACAAAACAGAGGCGTGAGAGAGTAGTCGAAAGCAATGAACGAACGATGGCCGACCACCGACCATAAACGAAAAAGAAAGAGGGAAGCGAATCGAGCGGAAAGCGGGAAGGTTTCAGTTTTTTTTTCGAGGGGGATAAAGCGAAACGAGAAAGCGGAAGAAGCGAAAAAAACGAGACAGAATTTCGGAAGCTTTCTAATAAAACGCCCCCCTTCGAGGTAGAAAGCCAAAGAACAAAAAAAAAAAATGCGAGAAATAGGGAAAAAGATCGACAGGAGGCCGTCGACACGGACAAGTCCCAGCCAGAGGAAAGATATGAAACTGTGAGCCAAGAATGCATGAGTAGTCCACTTGCAATGTACATATTGTAATACATACACATGATGTATCGATAGTTTTCAGCATAGTCTCTCTACCTATCTCTCTATCTATCTATCTATCTATCTCTCTTTCTCTCTCTCTCTCTGTTTCTAGCTGATACCATTTCAGTAGTTACTCGTAGCTAGAGCTTCGGTGTTGCTTCGTTGCATGCGACTTACATTTGCTTCGAGACGCGGTATCGTACACTTACTATACTTCAACATCATTGTTTTGTACTCTGTCCATTCTCCCTCATCCCCTCCTCCAATCCCAACCCCTTCGGCAACGAGACCGTTTTCATTCCAGCGAGAGTTATCCGCGCGGCCTTGATTCTTTAACGCTCCGTGGTCAAAACAGAAGATGAAGAAGAAGGAGAAGAAGAGGAGGAAGAAAGGGGTGGAAAGACGATGAAGAGGAAGAAGGGAAAAGAGAGAAAAGGGAAAAATTTACCACGACCTTCCCTCGCCGGAGCAGAAGTGCTTTCTGCTCTGGGGACGACCTTTAAAACCGTCCAGGGTTAATCTTTTTTCTTGTTCCGCCCCTTTCCCTTCTCCCTTTTCTCCGTGGAAAGATCTTTCGCGGACACTTATTACCCCGACAGGGGCGGGGGAGGAAGTAGGGATTTTTAAAGTCGGATGTGTTCGTCTTAGGGAGACGCGTTGACGAGGGAACATCCCCGATGCGATGGTCACCGAATTTTCTGAAACCCTGACGATGGGACAGAGCTCGAACGTCGACGTGTGGATAATGAAATCAAATATACGAATGGATTATAGTAGCTACTTTCACAGACTTACATTTTCTAACGCGATTATAAACGTAGGACGCTGGTACTGTCGTATAATTTTACTGTTGTACAGTAGCGGACGAAAGTTTAAGACCAAAGGGTTAACGAAATTAATTTATAAGGAATAGCATGATAAACAAAATTTGTATTCCGTGTTAATTAATAAATAGTGTTTTACCATAAATAACGATGAAAATGAATGTACAGACAGTATTTTCAGACCATAAAACTACAGTAACAGACAAAAGTTTAAGACCAAAGAGTTAACGAAATTAATTTATAAGGAATAGCATGATAAACAAAATTTGCATTCCGTGTTAATTAATAAATAGTGTTTTACCATAATAACAATGAAAATGAATGTACAGACAATATTCGTAGACCATTAAACTACAGTAGCGGACGAAAGTTTAAGACCAAAGGGTTAACGAAATTAATTTATAAGGAATAGCATGATAAACAAAATTTGTATTCCGTGTTAATTAATAAATAGTGTTTTACCATAAATAACGATGAAAATGAATGTACAGACAGTATTTTCAGACCATAAAACTACAGTAACAGACAAAAGTTTAAGACCAAAGAGTTAACGAAATTAATTTATAAGGAATAGCATGATAAACAAAATTTGCATTCCGTGTTAATTAATAAATAGTGTTTTACCATAATAACAATGAAAATGAATGTACAGACAATATTCGTAGACCATTAAACTATACTCTACATTATCCTCTCGTCTTAAACTTTTGTCTATTACTGTTCTATTTTTCAGTTACACGAAACTTACTGCTTGTACATACGATATAAATACATTCTGATCAAGGTTGCTCCACCATTTCTTTAACTACTGATTCTTTAATTTTATTCCGTTGCCATTGAGAATCGCGAAGAAAAAGAAAATGCCCCTAATATTTTCCTGAAAATTCGTCATTCGCCACGGTTCCATCGCTCGCAAGGGATGTTCCGTCTCAACCTTTTATCATACCATTTAGCTCGATGAAATCTAGTCCTAACCGGTGAAAAGTTTCGAAGTTTCAATCGTCACCTCCCCTCATCAAACTTTTTTTAATATATGTTACTATTTTATATTATATATATTATATACATTACTATTCTAATATATCTATATATTATTATTATTAATTTAAATTAAATATATTTTATTTATATTATTATTTTATATTAAACATATTATATTTATATTACTATTCTAATATATGTATAATATATATTATTATTTTATATTAAATATATTATATTTATATTACTATTCTAATATATATGTATATCATATAGACCCCCTTCTTTATTCTACGAGTCAAACTTCTACTGTTCCCCTTCGACGAGCATTCGACTCCACCAGTCTGATTCGTATCATTCATGTTTGCTCCAATATTCTGATCACAAGTCAGACTCGTCGAAGTACGTGAAAGGGTTAACAAACAAAAAAACTGCGAATTCAATTTGGAAATGTCCAACGCACCCCGTTGTGCCCTTTTTCTCGGAGCGTTAAAGGGTTAAACGAAGCGTCGCGGTGCTTTCGTTCGAAAAGCCGATACAAGATTCGTCGAGTGAACAGGATACTCGAGACGTTATCGCAAAATCACCAGAGTATCCTTGATCCCCCTTCATTCCAACAAATTTCTGTTGCCGTCCCCTTTGGTCTCATCGTTCTCCCCGTGGCTGGAATCGTTTCGATCGTACACATCGATCGATTCTGCACGGGAATCTGAATATAATATTTTTTTCTTTCTATTTTTCTTTTCTTTTCTGGTAAGCTGAGGTCGCTTCCGCCGTCCTCGAGTTTGGTCACTCGGGGGTGACTTCGTAGAAAGCTGATGTCACGCAATTACTGACCTCGTTCACGTTCATCGATGCAGCCCTGTTCTCACGTTCGTTCCACGTTTACTTCTTCGAACGAACGAACGAACGAATTGCTGTGACGATAAAAATGTGCGAAAAAAATTGACTTGAACGTTTAGCAAGACTATTCCTACCGACACTTCACGTATATCTATTCTTACCGCGATATTCTCACGTAAGCCAGACTACAAATTTTTCTCAGAAAATAAACAATGAAAAAAGAAGTGAACATTGAAAATGGTATTATACGTATATTTGAGGAAAAGGAAAAAGTTTAAAAGCGATTCAATTACCTGTTGTATATATAAAATTCTAATGGAAATTTTAAAAACGATCATTTGACCGGTTGTGGTAGGAATAGTGTTAAACTGGGTCGATGCGATGGGCCTCGTTTAATTAAAATTGGAAACGGATATTATTATCGATAAATTATATTCAGACGAACGTTGTTGTTTCGCTTGGAACAAGGACTGGAAGTTAGTTTCTCCTTTTTTTTTTCTTTTTTTTTTTTTTGGTAGCATAATTTCTAAATAAACGTGATTATTGGACGATCGAATCTTTTCCACGACGTTAACCAGGTCGGTAAAGTAATTATCAAGCGTGATTGCTGATAAATTCGACGATATTGCACGGCGAAAAGTAAAGATAAAATGATGTTTTAACCCTTTGCGCTTGAGAGGCAACTGTCGGTCGCTAAACGATAGTTTCGCAAACTTTCAGACTTTAGTTAATCTGTTTATTAATCAGACCGAAGGTTACACGGTTATACATGTAAATTTTAGTATAAATAGAGAATTCTACTTTACTTAATTTACTAGAGATGCAATTTGCAATGTTTCAAAGTTCTTGTTTTATATATTTTAGTACACGACTTAACTAAACTAAATCAAGTTTACTATAAACGAATTTTAATAAATATTCTGCACTTAAATATTTGTGAAGTTGATATTATTAGACGACTAACCATCACCTCTCGCGTGCAAAGGGTTAAAAAATTTTCTTTCTTCGTGCATATCAACCCTTTCGATTAATTTGTCCGTACGCTGAGAAGAAACCTATTTTTTCTGTTTGCTTTTAAATTCCGTACCCCCGTAAATTTGATACATCACCCTCGAGTACGAGGTTAATCGCGTTACTAGTAATCTGTTCCCCGCCGCTGTATCAGTTTAATTAATTTTTCCCTCCCCGATGATTTCTGTAGGTTGATCTCACGATTAAAGGAGGGGCATAGAAATTTCCCATCCGAGAGCCGAGAGAGAAGATTGGTATCGGTCTCGATGCAGAATATTAATCGATGCGCCGCTTCGTCGTGCATTTACAAGATTAATTTCAAACAAATTATCCAAGTCTTCTTTCCGACGTCTCGATTCGAAATTGCCCTCTGCTCTTTTCTTCTTCTTCGTCCTTCCTTTCATTTTTGTTTTTTTTTTTCTTTTTTTTTTTTAATCACCTTGATTTACAAACGAACTTCCATTTACGGTCTAATAGAGATTTCCGAACGATCGTTTCGAGCATAAT
The DNA here is from genome assembly GCA_033822845.1 of Tetrapedia diversipes. Classification (NCBI taxonomy): domain Eukaryota; kingdom Metazoa; phylum Arthropoda; class Insecta; order Hymenoptera; family Apidae; genus Tetrapedia; species Tetrapedia diversipes. The sequence continues at coordinate 19,036 of JAOPTO010000658.1, read as the reverse complement.
TTATTCGCTAACCACCTATTCACGGTCCACGACGACCTGTTCAAAAAACGATTAAATCGCTATGTTCTCTTTTTCTCCGCAGGAATATTCTGTACAGTTAACATTCCGGGAACAATGGATGGATGAACGATTGCAATTTAATGACCTTGAAGGTACGAACAAGATTTTCTTTTTTCTTCGCACAAATCCACCGTCACCTTACCTGTTTTCTAATGCGCTGAATTGTTCAATTGTAGGTCGTCTAAAATATTTAACATTAACGGATGCGAGTCGAGTTTGGATGCCAGATCTGTTCTTCTCGAACGAGAAAGAGGGACATTTTCACAACATTATTATGCCGAATGTGTACATTCGAATTTTTCCAAACGGTTCCGTTCTATACAGTATACGGTAATTATGATCGATCAAAAGTGTACAGCTCGTCTTTTCGCTTTCAAGACTATCCACGATTCGTGTCTCATCGTATTTCACGTTCCAGGATATCCTTAACGTTATCGTGTCCGATGGATTTAAAATTGTACCCCTTGGATCGACAAATTTGCTCATTGCGTATGGCAAGTTGTAAGTATTGAATTTGTTCTGTGCATTGTAACGCAAAATATTTGTCCACCTATGTTATACAGAGTCATTCTTTGAATATTTTAAATAACAAAATTCTTCACCCACCCACCAATATTGCTACTTAATTATATTTATATCTATAAATACTCAATATTTTAAGTTCTTCACCCACTCTCCAGTATCGCTACTTAATTATATTTATATCTATAAATACTCAATATTTTAAATTCTTAGCCGACTCTCCTGTATCGTTATTTATTTATACTTACATCTATAAATACTCAGTATTTTAAGTTCTTCACCCACTCTTCAGTATCGCTACTTAATTATATTTACATCTATAAATACTCAATATTTTAAGTTCTTCACTCACCCTCCAGTATCGCTACTTAATTATATTTACATCTATAAATACTCAATATTTTAAATTCTTAGCCGACTCTCCAGTATCGCTATTTATTTATACTTACATCTATAAATACTCAGTATTTTAAATTCTTCACCGACTCTCCAGTATCGCTACTTATTTATACTTATATCTATAAATACAACATGATGCGCGTTATATTAAGCAAAAGGGATTTTATTAACGAGCCATCTAATTTTTCCAGACGGTTGGACCACCAACGATTTGGTTTTCCTATGGAAAGAAGGAGATCCTGTCCAAGTTGTTAAGAACCTACACCTGCCTCGGTTCACATTGGAGAAATTTCTCACCGATTACTGCAACAGCAAGACGAATACCGGTCAATAAATTACTTATACCTACATCTTTTTCTTTCCTCGCATTTGCAGTTCAAAAAAGATCGCATGATTAACGAAAGGTTCAATTAACTTGCAGGGGAGTACAGCTGCCTGAAAGTTGACTTGCTGTTCAAGAGGGAATTCAGTTACTACCTGATCCAAATTTACATCCCCTGCTGCATGCTTGTTATCGTATCCTGGGTATCGTTCTGGCTCGATCAGAGTGCTGTGCCAGCACGAGTTTCACTAGGTAATGATAACAAGGATCACATTATAAATGCGGCCAGTTTAACGCTAGAACTACCAAGAATTAATGTATATTCATTTGCATGGAACAGATGAAATTGAAAATTACATGAAAAAATACTGAATACATAGAAAACAAATCTTTATTTATACCTTCTGCAGAAAATTATAGTTAACTTTGGAAGCTTCACCACAGTGAATTTATAAGGCTGCTATGAATAATCACCAATTGGTCATTTTGACTGCTCTGGTAGTTCTAGCGTTAACGTAAAACGGATGTCTGACGGATTGAACATGTTCATTGATAACAGGCGTGACAACCTTGTTGACGATGGCTACGCAAACGTCGGGAATAAATGCCTCACTGCCACCAGTCTCTTATACAAAGGCTATCGACATTTGGACAGGCGTATGCCTGACCTTCGTATTCGGCGCTCTCCTCGAATTTGCTCTGGTAAATTACGCGTCGCGAAGCGATATGCACAGCGATAACATAGAGAAAAAGTATCCACCGTCTGAAACGGAACAGTCTACATCGATGGATATGTCCTCTGATCAAGCCGATCCAGATAACACATCATTCGCTATGGTCAGTATCCAACGATATTACAGCCGCTTTACGTTCATTGCGCCTTAAAAGCTGTATATTACGTATTTCTTTCATTCTTTTCGTTTTCTCCCTTCTCCGTCCTCCTTTTAATCGAACCGCATAACATTATTTGTCGCTCCTATCGTCTCATTAATGTGTGGAATGAAAATTGTATCCTCCTTCTTCTTCCTTGTCCCGTCCCTTAATGAATCATAGTACATAGTTGATATCTGTTGTACGAGTTCTAAAATATTGCCACAACTTGGTCCCCTTGTAACATAGTTTCGAATCTGATCTCACCGTAGAAAATGATTGGCAGTCTAACCGAATCCTATTGTCTTCTCTGTTCTCCTTATCACTAAATTCGACCACATAATTGCCTTTGTTTTTTTCTTTTTTTTTTTTTTTTAGATATTTCGTCTCCTTTTCAACCAGAAGTGCTTTTAGCAATATTTTCGTTTAACAGAGTAGCCCTTTTAATTCTTTACCGTCTTTATTTCCGCTGTGTATTTTCCGTTATTTCGCATTAGGATCTTTTATATGACTGTCTTCGTTTCTATTTATTTTGCCTTTACATCACCTTTTAAAATTATGATTTTCTCTAGTACGACAAAAATGAAAAAAAAAAAAAGAAAAAGAAAAGGAAAATAGTAACTTCCTGACAACATTCATCTTTGGTCAGTGATAAAAAGTCACGTTTTCAGTTATTTCGATCGACCGTACACGAGAGTGAAATATGACGATTAGAGAAATAAAATTTTTTAAGTTTCCAGCTTCTTTTAATTTTTTCTAGTAATTATTCTATAATTTATTAGTTACTTGCAAGATGTTTCATAAATCATAGAGCGTTACTCGTAAAACGTTAAGTTATTCTTTCTTTTCGTTAAATAATATAGTTGCCTGAAATGTATAACATTGAAAAATTTTGAATATAACTACCATAACGTACATTCATTCTATTATTTTACTTTTATTATTATAAACTGCTAGCCCGGGTATGATGGACCACTTCAACATTCTCTACAGGTAAATAATTCATTTAAAGCCTAGTATCTTATATCTAATTTGATTTTACATTCAGTAATGTAACTTTCAGCATTTGACAAATAATTGATCATACTAGAGACCTATTGTGTGCTATAGTTTAACGATAATAAACGTTATATTTTCGTAACAAATGCCTGCTATATTATGTAGGTAATGAAAAAAAAAAGAAATCATTGTCACATCTTGTTGTATTCTTTTATTCATACCGAAAGGATATTTTTAATCGTTCACAAGAATGAGAAAATACGGTTGAATACAGTATTTTCTTTTTTAAACAGTAGTTTATTAGACTCCAACATTAGCATACAAATTAATCTTTTCAATTATCGTTGATCAAAGCTGGATATGTGTGTGTGTGTGTAGACCATTTTGACATCACCAGAATACCATATTGCATGATATTTATATAATTTTAGACCAATTCATAAAAAGTGATCCATAAAATAAAATACATTCTGTTTTACAATTTAATGGAACGTCTTTTAAAAATCGTAAATTAAAGATTAATGCATGAACATGCAGATAAAAAAAAAAAGGAATACCAAAAATGGCCATCACTGTTATCAAAAAATTGCACCGTAATTAGCTTTACATGTTAAATGTTTTTTTCCATTTCCATTATGGTTGAACTTGTGAATGGATCTCCACAACGATCATTTCTTCACTTTGAAATTGTTAAATATATAGTTTGTTCCTTTCAAAGTATTCTTATTAAACACAAATATTTTAAGACACACCTTGCACCCCACTTTCACACGACAGTGATTCATTGCTCAACCATGAACCTACCATTTCTTAACCCGAACATTAAGAAACAGTTATTCGTGCACCAATGAGTCACTGTAAAACGATCATCGAAAAAAAGTAGTAGTTCGTTCTATCCATACGTAAGGTAAAAGCGAAAAAGAAAAAAAAAAAGAAAAGAAGGAAAATCAAAGAAAAAAAAAGTAACGATGAAAAAGAAACGATACGCGCGACTAACGACTGGACGACGTGGTAATTTTTTCAGAAACCTCTGGTTCGACAGCCGGAGGATACCATGTCGGTGGATAGGATGCAGCACTGCGAATTACATATGCAACCACGAAAAAAAAACTGCTGCAGGTCGTGGCTGTCCAAGTTCCCGACGAGGTCCAAGCGCATCGACGTCATCTCACGGATCTTCTTCCCCATCGTGTTCGCTCTCTTCAATCTCGCGTACTGGTCCACGTACCTGTTTCGGAAAGAAGAGGAGAACGAGTAAATGTCGAGAAGAAAGCGCCCGGATTAAGGAACGTGGCTCGCGGCCCTTCCCATTATTCTCACACCACCACAAGACCTCATCATCATCGTTCGCGTCCTCGCCACCATCACCACCACCACCACCACCATCACCACCATCACCAAGAATCGTCCAACTATCGACCACCGCACCACCATCGTTACCCCTCGGGGGGTAGCCTGCAGCAGCCGCAGCAACGGCAACAGCTGCTGCAACAGCAACCGCAACAGCAGCAGCCGCTGCCGACGCCGCCGTTGCAGCATCAACCGCTGCCCTCGCATCAGAGGCACCAGCACCATCCGTATTACCATCTTCATCAGCCGCAGCAGCCGAGATCAGCGCCTTTCTCCTCGCTGCACAACGCCGAAGGTAGCGGTCGATGCTCACCACCAAGGAGTTCGCGGCGCTCGTACAGAAGCCCCGCGAGGTCCTCGCCCTCGCCCTCGCCGTCGCCCTCGCCCAACGCGTCCCGCAGAGCGACCCCGTCGCCGCCCGCGACGACCGTTCGACCGATCCCCCCCCAGGACATCCGCCATTTTCAAGGACTTCCGCTTCCCCGTACCGAGAGGTGCTGCCGGGGTCTTTTACCGCGACGTTGGTTCACCTGTCGAGCGAAAGGCACCGCGGGGATTGATTTCGTCTCGCGTATCGCTTTCCCTCTCACGTTTCTACTGTTCAATTTGGGCTACTGGTCCACCTATCTGTTCCGAGGTGACGAAGGTGTTCACATGCAGAAGTAGATGTGCAATGATTGGATAGCTGTGCGATGCAACACAGTGAGATCGTTAGGAACGTGTTTGTATTTGTCACCGTGGGGCCGGAACAGCGAGAGGGGAACGGTACACGGGGCCGAGATCGGTCCGCGTTAGATGTAAAAACGTAGAAAGTCTGTCGCCGCCGGCTGTTTCAACGGGCCTCGTAACCCCTGTGGTCGCCATGATTTTTCTATGGTCCGCGTCAATTGCGTTGATTATCTTGAAAAGAGCGTGAAACAGCGTGTAACGTCTACGTCTGCGTGACGATTATCTCGATACTCTGTATGGCGGCGGCACAGGGTGCTGGTTCGTTGAAAAGCTCGTACGCTTGTGTTTTGATGAGTTGAAGGGAAAAAAAAAGGGAGATAGGAATGTAAAGCAACAGAAAGAACTGAGACAAAGTGTACTTCGACAGAAGACTTTTCAATAATCCGTGCCTGAAGTTCGATGACCACATAAAAGACCAAGGAAAGCGCAACGAAATAACAACGCTCGGTACGGTAGGAAGTAGTCGACGAAATATATTATATATAAATAATTATATAAATATATACATAAAGAGAACAAGAAAACGAAAATGGTGTAAGGATTTAAGCTCTTACCGCGACCGTATACATATTATTATACACACATACACACACGTGTAACATAATTCGGAAGACCGCGTGCCACAGGATGAAAATCAATGTAGTGGGCCCTGTATAGCCACGGCCTGTTAACGAACTCTACATGCGAATAAATTTATAAATAATATAACGTAATATAATTGACAAGTAAATCGTTAATGCAACAATGATTCCTGTGTATAAAAAAAAAAAAAAAATCCTCAGTCTAAACGGAATTAACGGGTCAGTGTTAAGCATTCTAATTAGCTCGATGGTTAACATTGACCCGAGGTGAACCAAAAGAGAAGAAGTGGAAGAGAAGCGAAAAGGAAACGAAAGATTTGAAAGGGAAAAGACGAAGAAAAACGGAGAAAAGAGAAAAGCGACGTTCACGAGGGGACAAAATTAGCCGATATTACGAGAAAATCGCGTTATCGCGAATGATATACAATTAGATAATTACGAAATCGATCGAGGGGTAGTATCACACGCAACAAATACTCACAGTCTCCCTCTCTCACTCTCTCTCTTCTCTCTCTCTCTCTCTCTCTCTATCTCTCTCTATCTATCTCTCTCTTATACTTTATTCTCCTTTGGACTCTTTTCGAGATCCCATGTAAGTCGGGATCTTTAAAGTATTGCTCATTGACCAGTCGAGACTGAGGATATTGTTCAATGTGAAATATATAGGTGGAAAGAAAAAACCATAAAAAAAAAAACTGAAAAAAAAAATGGAAAAAAAAATTACGAAAAAACGGACTGAACGAGTGGATCGAGCGAGACATGCGATTCACCGAGGTACACATGTACACACACACACATACATGCATACATACATACACACACACGCGCGTACACGCACGAAGCGTAGAAACTTTATTTCGAAGCAACAAGTGTATTCGCAAGTGTTGTCGGTACCGTTTGAGACGAAATGGAGAAAAATGCAAACAAAAAAAAAAAGAAAGAAAGAAGAAATGTGCGTTGCTAGTGAAGACGGTAGGAAAGGAGAGACACGGTAGGGGAAAAAAGGAGGGAGACGAAGATCGGAACGATTTCAGTTTTCTCTTGCGCGCCCGCTTCGTTTTTAATTGTCGATCGTGTTGTTGGGTTGGAGGGAAAGTTCTGTCGTATTTTCCGTTTCCGTTGATTCACGTGGAACCCAAAAAACACTTTGCTTTAACGCAAACCCAACAGATTTAATGTGATCTCCAACAGTTGTACGATGAATGCCAAACTCTGCTGCAATTTCTCGACTCGTTAAACGTGGATTATTTTCCAACATGGATCGCAAAACATCATTATCGATCTTGGATGGTCGTCCAGATCCGATCGCTTTCTTGGAGGCTCAGATCCCCGGAACGAAATTTGCTGAACCATCATTGACAAGTACGAACATTTACAATATCTTTTCCAAATACCGCACACAAAATTTTTACACGCAACCGTTGCGTTGCTTCCTTTTCGGAATTCATACAAAATGCAGTGTCGTGAATGCACTTTATCTACCGACACGTTTTTCACTTTAAACATCACAAGTAAATTATGAACGGTAAAAAAGGACTCCTTTTATATTACACAGCAGGTAAAAAAGAAAAAAAAATTCCCAATCACTCACTAGCCAGATGTTTTCTTTTATTTACAAGAAAAGTTACCCGCCTATTTAAAATACGACATAAGTTTCCCTCCAACCTGATAGATCGCAGGCCTGCCGTAACATCGACGCGAATCGCTTCCATCGTGGATCCGGGCCTCTGCGCTCACACGTATCCGTATTTCATGGTAGACGATTCTAACGACGATTCTGTCCGTTCGTTTCTTTCGTTCGTTGCACGCCACGGAGTTTGTTTTTCCCGCGAGGAATCTTGCTCTTTGTAAAACGGCACGACAGATCGAACTTCTTGTTTCACGTTTCTGTTTGTTCGAGGCCGTTGCTATCCGTTCGTCGCTACTTTATAGTTCGGTGCTTCGATCAGTAAGCTTTTTAGATGAAAGAAAACAGACGACACAGACGAGACAAAGATTAATAACCCTCTACGGGCCGAATGTTCGTTTTAACCCTTTGCGCTCGTGTGTCTCAACGTATGCGACATCACAAGTTTCACCGTGGAATTTTCATTTTTTTTTTTTTTTTTTTAATTATACTCGTGAAATGTTACAGCCAAGCATGTTAATAACGTGTTGGAAAAGTTTCGTTTTGATTGAATAAAAAAATAAATTCCGTGTTGGCGGTAATTCATGGTCATATTAAATTCGAGCGCAAAGGGTGAAATGTAAGAAAATTAATGGAACAGAAAATCAACAATTGTAATCTTATATATGCGGACGAAAACAAAATTTCCAGTTTAAACAATTATACGTTATAAAGTGTGATGAAATTAATATTACTAAACTTATTTGTTAAAACATGAAAATAAATTAGCATGCGATCTGAAAGTTACACGGGCCCGTAGAGGGTAAACCGACGTTTAGAGCGTGTTGGTAAACAAAAAAAAAGAAAGAAAGAAAGAAAGAAAGAAAAGAGGAGCGAAAGAAACGATTTAAGGTGCGTCGAGCAGCGTGACTAAACGACTAAAAGTGGGGGGGAAAAAAAAAAAGAGAAAAAAACAAAAAAGGAGAGCGTTGTGCTAATTTTATCGTCGTAATTTCGCGCTGTCTTTCCGTTTGCTCATTCTCCGTTCATTTGTCCGTTATATTTATATAGCACAATGTCGGATCAGTATAACGTCCTGCTCAATAACGACTGACATAAAACCAATTATGATGATTAATTGTATATACGTATTCTTATCGTGAATAATGAGGTATGTAACGCGCTGAATGAATTCCCGAATTTTAAACCGAAATTTCGATTTTATCGAAACGTCGTGCGACACGTGACCGCAGATAATATTAATAACGAAACAAAGAAAGAAAGGAAAGGAAGACAGAAAACAGTGTAAAACCAGGATCGTAAGGTAAATCGTTTAAATCGTCGAAGACTCTTTCCGGACGGCGATAATTAGACCGCGGATCATTATGCGTCTGTGAGAAATCTAAAAAATTTTTAAAGCATACAATAAGGAAAAATATCTAAAAAGATATAGCCGAAGAAAAACTGTCGTTATAATATTTGGACAATTGAAAGAAATCTAAAATGTAGATTTCACTTTTTCTTTTTTTTTTTTTGTTTTCGAATTTTGTTGTATCTAAATTGCGAATACGCATAAAAATCCGCGGTCTAGCGATAATTATAGAAACGAGGAAAGAAAAAGGAACGAAAGAGCGTAGACATCACCGATTCGTTTTTAAAAGACCTCAATCATCGTTGGTCACTGTCTCACGGATGATCACGGTGAACGGTGAACGAATCGCCGGGCCGGTTACAAAAATCACACGGTAAAATTGTGAAATCTGCGACTAACGCGCGTATCACGTTCATTCTTCGTAATTCGAACCAGGCAATCACGTTCATGTTTTATATTACCGGTACGACGAGTACCCCGTTTCGGGATTGGATCGCTCTAGGCGTGTTTCGAAACCAAAAAAAGACAAAAAAAAAACGAGAAAAAAAAAGAGAAGATTCGAAAACGATCGAGAAAGTGTCGACGATGCAAGAAGATTTTAAAGCATTTTTACAGCGACGATAAAATGTTTTCTCCCGCGAACGTTTCTTTGCATCGGTTTGAACTTCCCGCGCGTTTGTTTCGTAAGAAAATGAAAACGAAAAAAGGGGACACGGTCGCATCCGACGAAGAGACGCCTGGCGCGATGCCGATTTTCTTATCGTTGTCACCATTCAAAATTTAAAACGAGAGCTCGATGAATCGAAGATGGCGTTCTGTAACTTTCGTTCGATTCGGGATTTTTGGTTAGAGCGACCGGATCATCTTAAGGAACGTAATGTATTTATTTTTCACGATATTATTGAAACAAATCGAACGGCGATTTTGAAGTATGTAAAACGGCAGCTTGGGGCAGAGATGAGGGGAAAAATTCGTTCATAAAGATTCCTGTGTTTGTGGTTGGCCAATAGTTGAAGGCAGGAAAAAAGTACAATGAGGACGAAGATAATTTAGGTTTAGTTGCTGCGAGATGGTAAAATGTAATTTAAAAAAAAAGAGATATATAATTAAATAAATAAATACTTCAATGTGAATATTGAGATTTGCCGAACAACTATTGGCGGTAATTCAACACAGTCTATGGATGGATCTATTAATTCAGCAGAACAACAATTGAACTACCACAACTTAAATTTAAATTTACTGTAGAAATACTTTGCGTTGTTGCGTTGTTAATGATTGCAGAGGTTGAGGTAGCAAAACTTGTATTTTGTAATTCTTATACAAATCTGGCGAATTTGTTGCATTTTTTAATTAAAATGTGGAACATAAAAATCTCGTTTACGAGACATACAATACTGATTGGCAACCTTGATAAACATATTCATCGCGTGTATTATACCACATAGAACTCAAATGTTACACTAGTGAACTGTTTCAAAATGAAAAATTCAAAATGATAATGTAAGATCAAATCATAGTAGATTTTGTTCTCAGAAATGTGATGTTATGCTATAATAAAAGTACATGGTCTTCACATGAAATAAGTGGAAGAGTTTCTAAAATATATTAGAAACTCTGTACATTCGTTTACCATAGGAATGTTTATGAATTTTCATTCTTTCAATAAGTTTACTAATAAATATTATCTTAAAGAAGCTTAGTTTGTTTCTAATATGGTTTGTTTTTCAGATAGTGAATTGTATAAACTGTACAAAAATTATGGGAACATCTTAATGAGCTGGACTAAATTGGATGTGAATAATTTTGTGTAAAAGATAAAGTAATCTGAGGATAGTTAGGGAAATCTGCCCAGTAACTTCAAAATCGCAACATTATGGGAAATGTGAGGTGTTTTAAATTTCAAGATACACACCTAAGGATCTAATTTTTATTATTTTAGTGCGTTTACTGTGTAATATTATTATAAGTACAAAAAACGATTCTCTATGTAGTTTAAGATATGTAATAAGTTGAAACAAGAAAGGAATATATCTATCAGAGAATCATGAGTGTTGATTTTTTTAAAAAAGTACAGTAAAGTGAAATCGAATGAATAGTTGATTTATGTTGTTACTCAAGCGACTCCCTAATACATAATGCACCATTTGATGTATATTTGATGAATAAGAGATTCTTGAATCAAAAATAACAACTCATGTTTTTGTACCACCACCATTATTATGTTATCCATTCGTCATATTACTAATTAATAAACGTAGTGAAAATAATCTACTTAAATGTAATAATTTTGATAATATCGAAAATACAGAATGCATTATGAAATAAAAATTTTTGAGCTCATACATTTGGGTGCGCATGCGTGTCTGTGATGCCAGACTGAGGACGGGAGTTCTCCAGAACACCCCCTTCCACTGCGTACACTAATGCACGAGCCACGCATACCTGGGCTCAGCGTTTCGGACGACTTCAGGAAATCGACAGAGAAAACAAATGAAAATCTTTCTCTCTCGCTCTTCAAGCGCTGAAATCCAACCAATGTGGAGAGCAAGCCTGCGACACAAGCCGCGCGAAATCATGATTGTCTATTATTATTATTTTTCGACATACATAGCATTTGCATAATTCTATTTGCATTTTTTTAAATTGCCAAACGGTAGATACAACGAATTATAGAAATAACAGCTATAAAAGTTCTCAAATTAATTTACGACTGTTATACCATACAATTCTATTCCTTTCTTTTTAATTAATGATTACTTTTTTTACACGATGCAGGTCAATAAATGTATGCGTACATACACATACGGTTAAGCATTAGCAACTTATAGTGGCATACAATAATTATACAATTTATCTTTTTGTGATATATAAAATCATTTTTAAATTTCCCGCATATCGAAACCATTGTAAAAACGCTAATGATGCCATCTGTCCAAAAAGTGTCCAAACCGGTAACAAAAATTTATCGACAAGTAAGTAAAAGTGATAACTGACTTTGATGAGGCCTGCCATCTATCAAAGAAATCCGCAAACAACTCACACATTTTTACCAACAATGAAAAGATACAGAGAAAGAACGACACAGCTGCTCCACCTGCACGGTAAGCAACCGAACTACTTCATTAACAGTTTCAACCGTTTTTTAATAGATGGAGCTGCAAACTAAAGTTACCTAATTTATGCGCGAAAATTTAAAATCATTTTCTTCGTTTATCTTCTAACTTAACTTTTATTTCTCTAAAGTCTTACTTTCAACAATAGTTCTAGAGAGAAAACAAATGAAAGACTTTCTCTCACGCTCTTCAAGCGTTGAAATCCAACCAATGTGGTTGGATTCTCACCAGGGCTCTTTTTATCTGTAGCGATGTATGTCTACGTATGATTTTATATATAATTTCCTTATTTCTCTTTATTCATCATACATACTTGAATTTTAATTCTTTATGCAATAATTTATTGCATTACCAATTAGCCTTCATTGTTTAGTTGTTTTTTAATTAGCAAATAGAATTAGAAAACTGAATATCATAGGATTATTTATGAACACACTCTTCTAGATAGGAAAAATATAGATAATTTATAGGAAATGAATATAATATTCCATACGCGTTATCGTTCAATTAATTTTTATTAACCATTATTTTACACTATCGATGATACCGTACCTTTACTTATTTCAAGTTCGCGCCGAGTCGTTCTGCGCAGCCGCAGCCGGCTGCTGGTTCGTGACGCCGGCCGAGGTGACCCTTTCCGGCGTGGGACGCCATCGCGTACGGACGTTTGACAGGTCGAATGAAACGCGTCTCGCATAATTACAACCATAAACGCGTTTTTACGGGTTATAGCTTCGTGATTTCGCGTAATTTAACCCGTTCGCTACTATTAACGGTCGGGAGTGTTAGATTTTTATTTTTATTTGTTTTTATATCACCGATTCGATATAAATTCAGTTCGCCTACAGTATTTCGCGACCGGAAGTGTTAGACTTTTATCTTATTTTTTTTTTATTAACGAGTGGTGGTTCCTGGATATAGGACTGCATCCTGGATACTACTGATGCTATTGATGATCTACCCGGTGCAGGCTATGGGGTCCATAGAAGACGCGTGATGCTAATCGCCATACGGTGAGTCACATATTTCATTGTTCCTCCGGTTTCCAATCATGTCGTAGGACGAATGGTCCGAAACGACACGGGAATTGGTTGTATTTTTTATTATTATTGCGAGCATAGTGACCACGAGTATTTTATTACTCGTGTACATTGATATATTATTTGTTAGGGCTTTCTTGTGTCTCGCGTTTGCATAAATTTATTACATCCATTTCTGTTTCATATGATTTTATAATTTTACACAACTTCATTATATTAAGTATTATTATTTGCATTAGAATTTCATATTGTCTCATACTAAAGCTTCGATCTGTTACGCACAAAAACTTTCGAAAGACGTTCGAGCTTGCTTACGTAATGTAAACAAGAAAGCATTTCGCGACGAGCTGGCAGGTGGTATCGAAGCAACAGCTGTTGAACACTTGTTCATTGTCTTCGATTCTTAGAATTGTCGCTTCGATAATCCTACCACTCGAGGGTTTTTTTAACACGTTCATTCAGAGCTTGGAAATATACTTCATGTAGTGAATAGGAAACAGTTTACTTTGTATTAAAATAAATTTCCAAATTACCCAGCTCTGAATACGTACCTTTTCCCTTCCCATTCCTTCAACGTAATAAAATAAATAAAATATGTGAAATAAATAAAGCGAATAAAACAAACTAAACCCTTCCTTGTGTTTTATTATCCTCTTCTCTGAAAAAAGTGTTAGATCGTTAGCTATGTTACTAATTACATTTTTAGCTGGGATTCATCGCACACATGAAGACGCAAGGTTAGTCATATTTTTGTGTTCAGTTATTATGTGTAGTATTGGCCGTTTTATCCATCCATTCTTATACATATCAATTTTTTAAACTCGGTATTTCAATTTCGTCATTCGGCGTCGAATTGCAATATTTTCTTCGTGCATATTCGTTATTTCTCGGTGTCAAACTTCGGATGCTTGAGCGGTGGGCGCTACATGTAATAGGCTAGCAAATTATTCATGATACAAACTCCACTTTAAATTCAACATATTGTTTTTTGTCAGCTCAGAATTAAATAAATGTTAGAATTTTCAATTTAAATAAATATCTTTTATACAAATTTACAAGTAAGCAATTCAGGAGATTTAATTAACTTCGAAAATTGTCATTCAGATATTATAGTCTTGAATTTAGGAATAATATCTATAAATTTAAAATTCATTAATTAGTGCTTCTTTTTATTTGATCTGTTGTTCTTTCGAAGTTGTTTAGTTCGGAAGCTTTTTTTTTTTAACGCACGTAGGGAACAGTCGAACATTCATAAAGAAATTGTGGATGTTTATGCAAATTAATATTTTTATTAGTACAATTAAAGGAATCGAGCTTAAATAAAAATTTATATCTTGCACATTGAGTGTATTTCGTGCTTCTACATTTATTTGAATTTCCCATTAATGCATAAACATCTATGGTTTAATATCGAGTTGCTGCAAATGTTTTGTTGAATTCATTCTCATCTGCTTGCCGAAGAAGAAGGAAATCTACAGCTGTATCTTCGAAGAGGCCCAACATGTTACGAAGAGGGCTGCAACGTAATGCTTGTCCATATTAGAGTAAACGTTCTGTTCTACGATGGACAACCATTTTTTATTTTACTTTGTCACTATGCTTGCTAAGTGTTCTTTATCTATTTTACACTACTGTCAAAAATCGAGAAGTACTAACACAGATTTCGTTCCCAAATGAAATATAATATTATTCTGTGCAACAAGTTTTAAATATTCAATTTTCAATTAATTAAAACATTTCTGTGTACTACTTGATATTTGGGTCATTTATTGTTTAATAGGAACGGTAAGTCTTTTTTTATCATTTTCGCTTTCACTTTTGAGAACACGTTAGATGTTTCACGTAATATTTAAATCATAATTACGAATATTCAACTTTTAACTAAAACTTAAAGCTTATTAAATTGGCGTTGCAAATTAATACAGCCTCTCAAGTTTTCTGATATGAATATTTTACTTTATCTAATATTTCAAATATATTAAATTAATGTCTTGCATCATTAGAGGCTCTCGGGTATGTTTCCGATTTTCTTTTTTGAAAATTGTCATTTTATTTTGGAAAAAATAATTGTTTGGACAAATGCTTAAACTATCTCTGTTAACAAATTCTTAATTTATAAGTAATAATCAATTTTTTTATTTCAACGTTTTAATTAAACAATTTTTTAAATCATTAATTACAATAAGTACTCCTTTGGGTACTTCGCAAAATCTGTTAATCTTCTCAGAGTTGTTTAGTTTTTCGGAAGCTCTTTTTTAACGAACGTAGGGAATATTCAAACATTTTTAAGTGCACGTGTAGTTTAAGAAAATTTATAATTTGACGAACTATGTTGAAAAAATAGAATTCGAATAAAGTAAAAAATATTTAACTGCTACGACCTATAAATTAGTTTTAATATTTCATATATTTTACATATTGCATTTTCTATTTCGTATTCGTTTCGGTTTTCCATAGATGTTTCGCTCGATGAAGAGGTCAGGAAGGGGCCTGCCAGGACTTGGAAATTAGTACCGCGAATGAGCATAGTTTATAGGTTTTGCCCACGGTTTTTTCGCTTTTCAGAGAGTTTCGAAAATAGTCAGTATATAGGTTCTACCAATTTAGGAGTTATGGAAAGTAGGATCTCCGAGGGAAGGGTTTAGGGGTTTACAGATTAGAGTGTTTAGGATAGGGGGTTAAAGGGTAGGGAGTATCTAGATTCAAACCCTCCGTTTAGGCGGAGATTGGTTTAGTAAAGTAGTAGTTTGTTAGTATCTTTAAACTTGGTACCTTTTGTCCAGTAGTCAGCGTGGCCGTGGCGCGTATATACTCTCAGGGCCCTCCGTTCACGCGGAGCTTGTTTGTTGAAAGGTCACAGCCACGTTGCAATTCGAGCCCTTTTTTATTTGTTAGGGGTACCGGGGGTGGGTTTCGCGGTCGTGACGTTGGGGGTACGTGGTCGTAACGTTGGGATACGCGGTCGTAACGTTCGCGGTACGTGGTTCAAGGGGTGGATTCAAACCCTCCGTTCACACGGAGTTAGGTTTAGTAAAGTAGTAGTCTGTAAGTACCTTTAAATTTGGTACCTTTTGTCCGGCAGTCAGCGTGGCCGTGGCGCGTATATACTCTCAGGGCCCTCCGTTCACGCGGAGCTTGTTTGTTGAAAGGTCACAGCCACGTTGCATTCGGATGCTTTTTTATTTGCTAGCGTATTCCGGGGGTGGGTTTCGCGATCGTAGGGTTGGGGGTATATGGGGGAGGGGGGTGGGAGCAAACCCTCCGTTTATGCGGAGTTTGGTTCAGTTGTTCAATTCTGTACATTTTGGTACATTCAGTCAGGGGGCCAGTCTGTTTCTAGCGCGTATATACACTCAGGGCCCTCCGTTACCGCGGAGCTTGTTTCGTTGAAAGGTTATAACCAGGCTGGACTCGGGCTTTTTTGGTTAGGTTAACGCGCGCGAGGGTTGTGGGAGTGGTGGGTTTAGGGAATTCGGTGAGCAGGCGCGCGTGGGATTCTATGGGTGTAGAGTCAAGGGGTATTAGTAGGGCAGGGTATACAGATAATCGGTGTAGGAATACGGGACACCAACCAATCGGCGTGGGTTGTGGGAGTAGGACTCGGGGCGTTTTTCGCTAGGGGTGTGAGACGCGGGTGCATCGGGTTTAAGGGGTTTATGGGTTTAGAGTCGAAATGTGTAGAGGTTAGGATCACGTTTAAGGGTAATCGGTTTTGTGCGCGTTAGGTTCTCTACGATCAGGGGGTAATAGTATAAGGGAGGGGGCTTTATGGGTATTCGGGTCTTCGGAGGCGCGGAAAGCGGGGTGTGGGTTCAAACCCTCCGTTCACCCGGAGTGGGTTCAAACCATCCGTTCACACGGAGTTTGGTTTAGTAGAGTAGTCTTATAGTACTTTATAGTACTTTGTATTAGATAATCAATGTGGCCGTGATGCGACCCCTCCGCCGGGGGCCGTCGTGCAAAGGCGTGATCCTTCCAGCATTTCAGGGTCCTCCGTTCACGCGGAGCTTGAGTGCGTTTTAGCGTTATAGCCACTTTGAATTGGGGTGCTTTTTTATTCGCTTTTTTATTTGCTATCGGATTCCGGGGGTTGGTTACGGGGCCGTAGGGTGGGGGGAGGGTACGGTAGGGTAGGGGGGTGGGCGCAAACCATCCGTTTATGCGGAGTTTGGTTTAGTTGTTCAATTCTGTACATTTTGGTACATTCAGTCCGGGGGCCAGTCTGTTTCTAGCGCGTATATACACTCAGGGCCCTCCGTTACCGCGGAGCTTGTTTCGTTGAAAGGTTATAACCAGGCTGGACTCGGGCTTTTTTGGTTAGGGTCACTGGTGTGGGCCGTGGGAGTGGTGGGTTTAGGAAATTCGGTAAGCAGACGCGCGTGCGGTTCTATGGGTGTAGAATCAAGGGTGTAGAGGTGTTAGAATCACGTTTAAGGGTGAGGGATTTTGCGGGTGCGCGTTCCAGGGATCACGGTAATAGTATAAGGGTGAGGGGGTTTTTGGGTATTCGGGTCTTGGGCGCTGGGTAAAAGTACAGGGGAAGGGGGTGCTGGGATGGGGGGCAGGGTGGGTGGGTCTCGAAGTGCAGTCACCTCCTCGTGGTGAGACCTGGAAATTGGTGCTGGTTTTCCGTTGAGTAATCAGTGGAATACCGTACCAAGCTAAGAACTGCGCAAGAAATTTATGGTTCAATCAATTTTGAATAAAGCTTCTAATCTGCAATTTGTTTGACATTTAATAATTTTAAAATAAAGATAAAGTAAGTATAGCGCGGTTGTACAGTCCTATTATTCAACATATAGAGAACATTAAGTTGTATTATCGTGTTATGCAATAAACTGTTTGATTGAAATATGCACGCTTTTATATGTGTTGCATACCTTCACAGATCATTTTCTAATAACATAATTTTCAAATCGCAAAAGATACATTTCGGGAGTAATTTAGTATCTTAAAAGTTTGCGCCGTGACATTTTGCAACTCGTAGTAATAGTTGCAACTATTGATTTTCGATTTATAAATTTTATCACACATTTGAATGGTTAATATTGAATATAAAAATAAATATTGTTACAGAACTCGTGTGGACCTGGAAATGAACAACGGGACAACTCCCAGCATCGGAAATCTCTAGAAGAAATTACACACATATTGCAAAATCAGATTATTTATTGTAAAATTATTTTATACAATGTATTTTACAATAATCGTAATAAATTAGATTAACTTAACAGTATTACAATGCTTCTTCATTTATTCCCTCTCCTATCTTATCTAAGATATTAATAAATAATGTTCTGCAAAATTTAAAAATAAAATTCGAAAAAACTAGTAAGAACCGCGAAAAAATAAAAAAAGTAATGAAATCTGTTGAAAAATTCCGAGAAATCACGAAGTTTTAAGAAAAATATTCCGTGCCACCTCCTTGAATGTCATGTTCTCCTGATACAAAATCTCGATTTTCGGAGCAAAGTCCGGTTGCGATTCAAAAATTCCGCGCTCGAGAAATTCCAAGAAATGACGTCACGTTCCGAGAAATCGGGAGGTTCCGAGAAATGACGTCACGTTCCGAGAAATCGCGAAATTCCGAGAAATGACGTCACGTTCCGAGAAATCGAAAAATTCTGAGAAATGACGTCACGTTCCGAGAAGTCGAGAAATTCCGAGAAGTGACGTCACGTTCCGAGAAATCGAAAAATTCTTATAAATGACGTCACGTTCCGAGAAGTCGAGAAATTCCGAGAAGTGACGTCACGTTCCGAGAAAAATATTTCGTGCCACCTCCTCAGTCATTATGTTCTCCTGATACAAAATCGAGATTTTCGGAGCAAAATTTGAAATGAATTTGAAATTTTGTATCAGGAGAACATGACATGCAAGGAGGTGGCACATGTTTCCCGCGCTCTCGATTTCTCGGAACGTGACGTCATTTCTCGGAATTTTCCGAGCGCGGAACTTTCCAATCTGAAGCGAACTTTGCTCTGAAAATCTCGATTTTGTATTAGGAGAACATAATGACTGAGGAGGTGGCACGGAATATTTTTCTCGGAACGTGACGTCATTTCTCGGA
>JAOPTO010000657.1:0-25982 GCA_033822845.1 Tetrapedia diversipes | reverse complement strand
CTTCCTTTTTTTAAGCAGTTTCTTAGTTCTATCACCTTCCTTTTTTTAAAGCAGTTTCTTAGTTCTATCACCTTCCTTTTTTTTAGCATTTTCTTAGTTCTATTACCTTCCTTTTTTAAGCAATTTCTTAGTTTTAAGCTTAGTTCTTATAATCACAGATGTACACAACCGCGTAAAAGTGTTACAAAGTGATAACAAATTTAATCTACCTAATATTTTAGATATTGAAATAAGAATAGTGACATGCATTTAACTCTTAACACTCTTACTTTTAAGTGTAAACATCGACTGGTAACTCCAATTTATTCTCGTCATATTTTGACATGCAAGTTTTTAAGTGTCACACTTTAAATGCTACAATGACGGTGTAAATAATAATATTAAAATCATTCAAAACGATCTTTATTCATTTCAGAAGTAATATAATTTTAATTACAATATTTATATTATTAATTATATTGGTGGTGCTTGAGAGGCACACTTGGAGCTAATATCGTAAGTAGTTCTAAAGAAATAGACTTACATGTAACAAGAATTTGCCAGTAATTACTAAAAAAAAAAAAAAGAACAAAGTTGACCTAGGGCTTTCGTTTAAGCTTCAAAACAAGCTTCAACGGCACCAATTCCCAAGCGGCGGGACCCTGTGCGAGCCCGCTTTGTTATTTAAACTGCTATTCGACGATCATTTATTTACACGTTCACACTGCAGATTTACACAACAGGATCGTTCCGCCCGTACAAATATGCGGAATCATCGGCGCCCGTTATACCGGCCGGTTTTGCCCGTTTCATTATCGAAAAACACGCAACAGCGTGATCGACGCGCGTCGAGAGCAAACAGGGGCCGCTGTCCCGGAAACTACCGTGCGACCGTGAGCGGCGGTGTCGTTTCCGACGTTTAGTCGATGCCTCCGCGTATACAACAGAATTATTTTTTTCACCCTTTTTGTCTGCATTTTTTCGTCTTGAAAAATCGAGAGTGAACAGAATTATTTTTTTCACCCTTTTTGTCTGTAGTTTTTCGTCTTGAAAAATCGAGAATGATCATTTCTTTCTTTCTTTCTTTCTTTTATTATTTATTTATTTACTTATTTATTTATTTTACTATTTATTTATTTGTTTCTTTTATTATTTATTTTTTTTACTATTTATTTCTTTCTTTCTTTTATTATTTACTTATTTATTTTATTATTTATTTATTTTGTTATTTATTTATTTATTTTATTATTTATTTATTTACTTATTTATTTATTTATTTTATTATTTATTTATTTACTTATTTTTACGGGATTAACTCATTAGGAAATTACAAAGAAATTATTACAGCGACGTACGAAAATATAATAAACGGTAACAAAGAAAGTAAAAATATAGAAATGGGAAAGAAGTATGTCGTGTTATGTTTTTATAAATATAGGAGATCGTTGAATTGATAAATAAGCAAGAATTTATTCTCGTTGCCTCTCCAATTTCTAAGATTGATATATAACCGCGAAGAAGAAAGTCTCGGAATACAAAACAAAATTTCTAGATCTCTTTGTTTTTTTAAACATTTTTAAATTTTCGTCTTAGTATAAACATGAATAGTTTTTGATTTCTTCGTCGACTTCTTTTTCTTGAAAATTAATGCGATCGCGAATAGTAAATCGTCTCTGATCACGATCTAGAATAACCTCGGCTTTATTTTTTTAACTTGAAAAATTGAAATAATTCACGTTGTCTCGTTGACGCAGACGCTACGATAAATCGGTTGCTCCGACACGAGGTACACAATTTTTCAGGCTTTATTTTCACATTTTCGCGTTGGAAAATTAGGACGATCCGGTGTCTCGGCAACGTCGCGGATCGTCGCAAGAAACCGATCGATCCTCGTCAATGGACGGCCGAGTAACGAGCCTTTTGTCGCGGTAACGCGTACGTTCTATTATCGATAATACCCGAACGGATGCCGCGGCGCGGCTTTTGTCTGGGAGCTGCGGCAGCCTCTGGCCTTTTCCTTCCTTCCTGCTCGCGGGGAGAGCTTCCGCCATGCCGGAGAGACTCTAGAGCAGAACAATGCCGATAACACGCGACGAGTAGAATTAATTCGCGCGTTTGATGGCTCGATGGTCGATGAATCCCTTCCATCAACGATTTTTTTAAGAGGGTGTTCTAGCATACACCGCGATCCTTCAAGCGTTCTTTGGATTTCTTTCCTTTCAACGAACCGATAACGCACACTTTGTTACGTTGTAACAACATTCATTTTATATTCATAATGCTTCAGCCGTAATTCAAGAGTATATTTGGAGACAGCATCATTAAGGCTAAATAATACCCTTTTCAGCAAACGTACTTATTGCCATGCCAGTTTCGGATTTTTCCCATTTTTTCTATGTTCCTTCGATTTGGCCTGGCTTCCTTAAAAATTTCAGGTAGTTTACGCGATTAAGGTTATCCTCCGTACATTTTACTTTCGACCGATGAAACAAAATATACCTGAAGTCGCTGGAAACATTTTCGACAGCCGACAATATCTCCCACCCCAAAAAGGGAAACAAACACCCCACTCCTGACACCTTTATATAAGCGCATAACATCCCTCCAGCGAGAGAGATTTTGTAAAAATACATTAAACAGTAACGTTCAACCACGCTCGTGTAACAGAAATATATTCAGTCTTTTTTTGTCTAAAAACATCAATCATTTCTTGTACTGTACCTGCATCAACCTCAAATATTCGAGTATATAAGATACCACTCGAAGTGCACAACGTTTAATTTTAAGAATTATTAAACTCTATGTGCGCCCTGTACACACTTTTTCATCGACATTTTTTTTTCGAACACTTTGCTGCTACATCTAATACTATTCCTACCACAACTGGTCAAATGACCATTTTTAAAATTTCGATTAGTATTTTATAGGAAAATTCTATTAAAATGATTTTTGTAGAACGGAAGATGGAATTCAGGAGTGAAAGATAAAAGTGAGGCGATTAAAGTATTAATAGAAGTGTAGTGATTGAGGGAGAGGGAGAATTTAAAATTTAAAAGAATTTATTTGTGACATAGGTACCATACATATTTAACGGCGTTTCGTTGCTTGAAATTGATTCTTATAATTCACAAGGTAAATGGCTTTCGTGTTTTGTGTTGTGTAACACGAGGAGACCAGTCAAATAAATAGCAAACCCGAGGAGCTTCGCGAAGTTAGACAACTGTAATCCGAGCCAGATGAATGCTCGTTGTAAGTTTATCCAAGAATACCAATGTATAACATCGTAATAGACCTCAGGTGATCTAGAATCTCTAATTTCCATCTTCACGATATAAACCAAACCTACGTTCCTCTATCATCACGTCGCCGCAACGTGTAAATTGTTTTTCTAAGGGAAAGAAATGCGTTACACCGAACAATACACGCCACGAACACTAATGGAACATTCTACTTTAGAATTCAACCCTTTGCGCTCGAAAGGTGACTGTTGGTCACCAAACGATAGTTTCGCAAATTTACAGACTTGGAATAACTCTGTTCTGATAATAATACGCGGCACCTTATGCACAAATTCTACACCACGGATCTGACTCGTGGTTTTTGTTTATGGCACAAATTCTTTACCACGAGTCTGACTCGTGGTTATAGGCCAAAGGGTTAAATAAATGATCAAAGTATTGTTTCACAAATAAGAGTACATTTCATTTAACAGTATAAAACCCCATTCCCGATAGACAACATACGCTTTTTTTTTATAAATTATTTTGCAAACGATTTCCTGCGGGCCGCAGAGGACAGTAGTTGAAGGGCCACGAGTTGCTCATCACTGATTTAAATGACCGAATGAATAAGGGATGCGTTGATTCAACGTGACCGGCTAATAACCTCCGACGAAAGAGGACTTTTTTTTTCGATGCAACGAACTCGATTAACCTGTTTCGCCTTGTACGTACAATGTAGCGTAGCCCCGGCTAGTAGAAATATCAAACTAATTTAAAAGTTTCCCTCGTTACGTAGCCCTGGCTCCGGAAGAATGCTCCTGGCAGTTTAATCGGGACGAAAAACTGCGCGAAAGCGCTCTTAATCGAAACACGATTATCGAACCGTTTCGAGTTTCGACGCGCGACCAGGAATTTTCGAAATTTAATCACCATCGCCATTTTAGTTCCTCGAATCGTTCTTCGAGCAGGGTTAAAAAGTTAATATAAAATGTAGAGAAAGTGATTCGTCAGCAGTGCGAGAAAAGGGTGGTATTTACATTTATAATAGAGGTTCCATTTTAATTTCACGTTTTCAATTTCTTTTTAGTAGAATTTCACATATTTTACATAACGGGAAATTTCTTTTTGTCCTACTTGTTTTCTCAGTGAAAATAGCTATTAATCTAAAGCACAATTGCAATGATTATATATTATTATTCGTACGATGATTAATTTTGCATAATGGGAAATTTCTTCTTATCTTGTTTGTTTTCTTAATGAAAATAGCTATTAATTTAAAGCACAATTGCAATGAATATATATTATTATTAATTTACGAGTACGATGATTAATTTGTAATTTGCAATGATTCGCAGAAATTAGTAACAGCAGACTTATTGTTGAGTTACCATTTTTACAGAATCTTTCACTTGATCAATGTAGTTTATAGTGAACTATTGTACTTATATTAAATAAGAACCTTAAGAAAAAAAAGTACTTAGCATGGCGGTACTGTTAAATCTCTTACAGTAATTTTGTTGCATTTCTTACAGTTTTACTTCTATTTTTATTTTCAATTATTTTTATTTTCACTGTACCACCTCTTTGTAAAGGGTGTTTATTCGTCAAATAAATAAATAAATTATTACCACAAAGTAACAAAGTAAAAGCTATCATTTGTATTTCTCAAAATTCTGATAAAAATTCGCTGCTCTCGTTCTCATAAACTCATTTGCATCTCAACATTTGTCACCCTTACGCACCGTTTCGCAACGGAAATCCTGACGCGTCACGAACGAATCGTTCCGGTAAACGTTCGAATCGAACGCGAAGCAGCTTGGGATGCTGATCGCGTAGCACGTCGCGCCGGTGTCTTCATCATGACCTGCAGCAACTCTTCTTCCTCTTCTTCCTTTTTTTTTCTTCTTTTCCCTGCCCCGACAATCTGTACGACAGCGCAGGCTTCGACGCCGGGGGCGCGAGCTGTTCAAGATGTAGGCGTGATAACGAACTAATACGGGTTACCGTGTAATCTGCATAATAATACGCGGGCGTTATTGGCCCGTGGATTCCTCTTCGGCTGCATACAGATTCAAAATTACCGGAGAGACGACGACGACGACGGAGACGACGGAGACGACTAGAGTTTCTCCTTCGGTGGCGTAGCACGCGCGTCGATGGAAGTTGAATCAGCGAGCCACCGAGCATCCTGTCGATTTTTTTCCCCTTTTCTTGCTTTTTTCGCGATGACACCAAAAAATTCGCGAATTTTTTCGTAGCTTTGTGTCGTCATAGCGAACCGTGAGATCGATCAAACGTTTTCTTTTATTACTTATTTATTTATTCGATAATATGATGGGAAGCCCCATTAGTGTAAAAATTAGTAGAACGTGATAAGCAAAATAGGGTTGCAAAAATAATTTTTGATGCGAATTTGGTAAACAACGTAAAGAACAAGAAAAATTCATAGCTTTGTGTTGTTATAGTGATCCGTGAGATCGATCAAACGTTTTCTTTTATTACTTATTTATTTATTCGATAATATGATGGGAAGCCCCATTAGTGTAAAAATTAGTAGAACGTGATAAGCAAAATAGGGTTGCAAAAATAATTTTTGATGCGAATTTGGTAAACAACGTAAAGAACAAGAAAAATTCATAGCTTTGTGTT
Organism: Tetrapedia diversipes; assembly: GCA_033822845.1. Lineage (NCBI taxonomy): Eukaryota > Metazoa > Arthropoda > Insecta > Hymenoptera > Apidae > Tetrapedia > Tetrapedia diversipes. The sequence goes on along the minus strand of JAOPTO010000657.1, from coordinate 20,133 downwards.
GTTATAGTGATCCGTGAGATCGATCAAACGTTTTCTTTTATTACTTATTTATTTATTCGATAATATGATGGGAAGCCCCATTAGTGTAAAAATTAGTAGAACGTGATAAGCAAAATAGGGTTGCAAAAATAATTTTTGATGCGAATTTGGTAAACAACGTAAAGAACAAGAAAAATTCATAGCTTTGTGTTGTTATAGTGATCCGTGAGATCGATCAAACGTTTTCTTTTATTACTTATTTATTTATTCGATAATATGATGGGAAGCCCCATTAGTGTAAAAATTAGTAGAACGTGATAAGCAAAATAGGGTTGCAAAAATAATTTTTGATGCGAATTTGGTAAACAACGTAAAGAACAAGAAAAATTCATAGCTTTGTGTCGTTATAGCGAACCGTGAAATTGATCAAACGCTGTCTTCTATTATTTATTTATTTTATTTATTCGATAATATAATGGGTGGGCTCATTAATGTAAAAATTAGTAGAACGTGATAAGCAAGATAGGGTTGCAAAAGTAATTTTTGATGCGAATTTGGTAAACAACGTAAGGAACAAGAAGTTGAAAAATTCATAGCTTTGTGTCGTTATAGTGATCCGTGAGATTGATCGAACGCTTTCTTTTATTATTTATTTATTTATTTATTTATTTATTTAATAATATAATGGGAGGACCCATTATTTTATTTTATTTGAATATTTGTATCCTCTTTGCCACGAATTTTTCAGAAAAATTTGAACGAAAGGTCAATTTAACCCTTAACGAATGAACGTATTTTTCTAGAATAATGATTACTATAGATCGACAGATTTTAAAGAAATTAATTGCTTTATTTCCAGAACAAGAAAAAAATCTACATAATTGATATTGCTTTATTGAATTTTATAGAAATTTTCAGTAATACTAAGTGAATGAAGAGATATGTCCATACAAAAGGATACTGAAGTGAATATTTAGAATATTTATAATAAATCGTTCGCTAAGGGTCAAAATTAAGACAATTTCTCCAAAAATGTGTTATAAGAAACGTTTGAAACACACGAAAATTCTACAAGAATCGCATGCTACGTAATATATACGTATACACGAACAAAAAGGTTGACAACGCGGAGAAGTTCGCCAGGGCGAGCGCGCGTGGCATGCATTTTTAAAATCAATTTTCCAAAAAACAAGATGTTCGCTCAAGACAAGCTATCTTTTCTCGTCCCGTTTCCTCGGCCAGGCGCGCGCCGTCTCCGTTTCTGTTATCGTTCGGGAACGAGTTTCGAAACTTTCCGTAAATTTCATTCGCAAGCACAACACCGAGGGCACCGCCTGAAAAAAGAAAAAAAGAAAAAGAGATCGCGAGACCAGCGGAGGCGAAACCGACTGTGATTCGGGCGTCGATTCTGTAACGCAATCGGCCGTTTACCCGACCAAGCTTTTCCCTTCCGGTTCCGTAACGCCGTCTAATTAGCATTCAGTCTGCAGCAATTAAACTTTCCCCGGGATCAACAACGTTTTTACGTCACTTGGCCATTTCTCATTGTTGCCCCCTTGAATTTAATAAACGTGTTTCGTTTCGCGTTCGGTCAGTCGCCCCCCCCACTCGTAGCAGCGCTCTTGTTCGTGCGCCACTTCCGGTCGCGCGGCTCTGCTCAACGTTGCATCGCCATCGCGAATTCTCACGGCTGTGTGTAATTATTGAAGTTTAACGGACGTCAGGCAAGAGTTGTCCGAGCGCGAGAAAACTCTTGGCCGCCTTTAAAATTGAGTTTAAATATCATCGCGCTGAGATATCGCGTGCCGACTGGAATCTCTGAAGTGGCGAACACTCGACGGTCGGGATAAACTTCGTCTGAAAGTTAGCCTGGCGCGGCTCTCGGTCGAATTCGTGTCAATAACTTCAAATTATTCAGGTCGGATCACCGGTACTGTGGATGTTGCTAAAGAGATGGAAAGGGGAGGGAAGGGAAGGGAAGCTGTGCTTCGTTTGGGGCCTGCTAGTGGGACTCATCAAGTAAGGCTTACTTAGCAGGCCCATGTCTTAGACATAGGGAGGTATAGACATAGGACATAGGAAGGTACAGATCGGAACTCGTATATTATAGGCGCCCTTCAACTTTCGCATATTTTAAAAAATTCAACTTCTTAACACTGGAACTACCTCAGTAGTCGAAATTTACTATAATTTTCTGCAAAAAGTATAAATAAAGATTTGTTTTCTATGTATTCGATGGGAGTGTACTGGAGGAAATCAATGCACAATTTTGGAATAAATCTTAACATTAGAACTACCAGAACAGTCAAAATTACAAATTGGTGATTATTCATAGCAGCCTTATAAATTCACTGTAATAAAGCTTTTAAAGTTTACTGTAATTTTCTGCAGAAAGTGTAAATAAAGATTTGTTTTCTGTGTATCCGGTGGGAGTACTAGGAGAGATCAAAGCACAGTTTTGGAATAAGTCTTAATACTAGAACTATTAGAGCAGTCAAAATGACTAATTGGTGATTATTCATAGCAGCCTTATAAATTCACTTTGATAAAGATTCCAAAATTTACTATAATTTTCTGCAGAAGGTATAAATAAAGATTTGTTTTCTATCTATTCAATATCTTCTCATGTAATTTTCAATTTGATTTCTACTATGCAAATAAGTACACTATAATTGTCGGTAGTTGTAGTGTTAAGCCTTTGTGGTCGAATGTCCCATCTGAGGGGACATCGTGAGTCGAGCAGGCTACTGGACTGTCCCCTCTCAGGGGACATCAGACTTTAGCCATGAGACTACAATGTTGTTCCGATTAATATTTTAAAACACAGTTTTTAGTACATATTTTTTTACATCCCTCTACTTTCGAACATTCAACATTCACACACATTTTCAGGAACCAATTGTGTGCGAAAGTCGAACGACGCCTGTAAATAGAAACCGCGACAGACTCGAGCAATTGCAAGGAAGGTAGTCGGTTTTTATTCCTCCTGCTAGAGTCGAGGGCAGGAAGGTCGCCACAGGTGCCTTCTTCCGCTTTTGCGAAATATCGAAATTTGTGAAATATCGCGATGAAATAGTAATTGTTTGACGCGACGAACCGGGAAGTTTTAGATCGAAGCTCTGACGACCGAGCAACTATATGTTCGTCGAATAAATTATTTAACGCGATCAGGTTCGAATGTAACAACAACGGCAACGAACGATTAATGATATTGGCGTGAAATTAACTTTGCCACTTCGCGTGAATACGTTTAATCGCTTTGCCGCGGTTCCGTTGCAGTTGAAAGCGCTTATAATTACACAGATCGATTCATTTATGGTTAACATAGCCAATGTATGTATGGCGTGCATAAAAATTTAGACATGCTTAGAATATGTGTAACATATAAAATTAATCGTGTGCTATAGAAATTGCTTATTAACATTTCAAATAAGTAAATAAGGAAGAAATTCTTTTTCACTGATGTACTACTTAGATCCAATTAATTTATTATTGTGTACTCTATTGTTTAGAAATATTTCGATACACTTTTACGATGAGTCCTTTTCAATAGAACTCGTTGTATGCTACAACTTACTATTTTTTAATCCGCTTTAATAACACTAATAGCTAACTGCCTTATTAATATTAATTTATATATATTAACATTAATAATTATAATGCCTTCGATATTAACCTTAAATAACACTTGTAACTAATTGTTGGATATTGGTACTTAGTGAAATGATGAAATTAAGGTTTAACTGTTTGAGGCACATAATTTCAAAGAATAAATAGACCCATGTTGCACAGAAATTTTGTTGCGTTTTAAATTAAACAAAATAGATATATTTTTATTAACAAAGTACGCACATGTTGAAACTTGCCAAACACAAACGAACATATTTATAATATTTTTTTATGGTATCACCAACTGCTTTACGCGAGTAAAACTAAATATAAACCTATGCACATGCAGCTATTCCAATATCTCGAGGTGGGTCTAAAAATGTCCCACCATGCATTTACCGCGTATTAAAAAGGTGGGACATTTTTAACCCGTTGACATACAATGACGAGTCTGACTAGTCATTCATTTTACAGGCCACTGTAGACTTTGACGAGTCAGACTCGTGAAGCGCTTTTTTCGGCGGACGCCGTGCAGTATACAATTAGATTACATAGTTGCTTCTGTTCTTTTATATGGTTGACATAGCTATCTGTAATGCATATGTCCTATATTTCAAGTTGCCTAATCCAACAAAGCAATCGATAGTAAATTTTCGATTGAATATTGCAGAAGACATGCTATACAATTTTTCTCTTCCTAACACTAGAACTACCAAACCAGTCAAAATGACCAGCTGGTGATTACTCATAGCAAGTTTATATATTCAATGTGATAAAGCTGCTAATATTTATTATGATTTTCTGCAGAAGGTATAAATGAAGATTTGTTTTCTATACAGGGTGTTCGGACAGCCCTGGACTTAAATTGAAAGAGTAACTCCCTGAGACATTCTAAGACAAAAATCAAGAGTAACGATTTTGCGTTTGAGGCTTTGTTTACGAGTTATAACTAGTTAAAGATATCGTTTAATCCGGACCGTTCGACGCTTGAGCATCACTGTTGACTCAGCGACGTTACCGACCGAGTTGCCTCGGTTACCCACTCTCAAGAGTCGAACGGTCCGGATTAAACGATATCTTTAACTAGTTATAACTCGTAAACAAAGTCTCAAACGCAAAATCGTTACTCTTGATTTTCGTCTTAGAATGTCTCAGGGTGTTACTCTTTCAATTTAAGCCCAGGGCTGTCCGAACACCCTGTATAATACCCTCCACCGTTTCGACCGACAAAAAAATGCAAACAAAAAGTTCGTTTCCCGAAAACTAAATTCATTATTTTTCATTTCGTAATGAGGCAAGAAATCGCCAGCCACGCGCAGACAAAATTTCCAATTTTCCGTCGCGTTTAAACAAACACCGCCGTCAGTCTCGCCCTCCGCAGCGAGAATACATAATTCGGAGTCGCGTCCGCCTGTTTAATTACGATATGCATATGTGTGTGTACACATACGGCTATAACTGGCGTTGCGTACACAGCCAAGGCAATCACCGGATCCAACGATATCGATTTCGTTCGACGCGGAACCGGCGTTAACGCGCGAGCAAACCGCGATCGGGCCAACTGGACGCGCGCTGATAAATCTTACGGCTGTTTGAACGCTGCCCGCCGATTACCGTCGCCTACACTCCCGGACAAAAAGATAGCGAATACGGGCTATCCTTAATTTTAACCCTAGATAACTAAACATTCGTGTTGGAAATTGAATACAGAAATACTAGGAAGTAAAGATTAACCATAAAACCAGCTTTCTCTTAACGTACTTTCTCAACGGCTTCTTCGAAGAAGCTAAGCCACATCTGGCATTTTTAGAAAGTTCGAAAACATCGAGAAACAGAACAAAAGGGGCTGAAGAACCCGGACGGGGTTGTAAGAATTTCGACCACCGCGTTCTGCTAGTCTTGTGACAAAACTCGCTAGGTGTTCCATCGGAACGTTAATATAAGTTTTAATATAAGTTATCATTGTAAGCTAAATTAAGAGCCTAAAAAAGAATCGGCAGACCTGACCGAATCCCGTTACAATAACGTTACCGTTCAGGTAACCAACCAGCCCCCTCCCTTGTAGTGCAAGTTGGGCTAGTGGAAGGTGCCGAAATGGACACTTTCACTTGAAACATAAAGTAATACGGACGGAGAACACCGAGGATTTTTTTCTACCTCACTCTTTTGAATTTGCTGTACGAACGTACGGTAGTACAGCGTGTACGCGTCGCATTCGTGAATACCGAAATTAAGCGAACGCGATTAAGCACAGTTTTTCCACTAGGTGCGGTCAAAATTGCCCTTCCTCGTGCTATATAAAAGTATTAATAAATTATCTAAGTATTATTTCATAAATAAGAGTTCATTTCATTTAGCAATATTAAACCCCATTCCCAATAATTCGTCTAATAGACTACCGACTCCTGCCAGTTTTACGAATTCGAGATCTGCCAAGATTGCAAACGTTAATTTTTTACCACTTTTCTATCGTTTAATCAAAATATAATACTTCCAAAATTATTGAAATACAGAATTATTAAAATATAAAATTATTAAAATACAGGATTATTAAAATATAAAATTATTAAAATACAAAATATATTTAGATGCAGCCTATAAGCGGCGCTCGTACCCATAGGTCATCTCGTGAACGCCACCTATAAGCGGCGCTCGAAGCGAAAGAGTTAATCGGCTTTTACATGCTTACAATTAGTCTGTAACTTTTGTAATGTTTCCTTACACAAAGATGACTGTTTCGAGCGATATCGTATGTATACTGTAAAGAGACATTAACACGTTGAGCCCGGCGTCGGTCCCTAGGGACCGACAGTGAACTTTTCGTTTGACTGGCGTCGGTCCGTCTAATGAATTATCATCTTCTGATGTTGACAACCGTACTACTCGGCGACGTTTGGAAGATAAAAATATTTCACTTGACGTGTCACTATCTTCTCTTTCCAAGATATTCAATGTTATGGGCAATAACTATTTTCAAAACTAAACTCAACTTTCTTTTTACGAACAATCTGTACACTTCGATAGATCTTTTCCAATTGATCGCCTCTCGAAGGTACGTACGTGACTTTTTTATACATCATACGAAAATATAGTGAACAGAATCACACGTACACCTAAAAGGTGTCGAAATTAGCGCAACAAAGAATAATTCCTTATCTCTCAGCGATGCCCTACGTTACGGCGCCGGGCTCAACGTGTTAAACTATCAATTACTCGGAAGAGAATCATTGTGATCAATTCATTAGCGATGCATCCGCGCCAAAATGAGCCAATCGGGAGTGCGTGTGCAATAAGTTAGGTGGTCGATAAAGTGTTAAAATTAAAGATAGCCCATATGCATTATCTTTTTGTCCGGGAGTGTAGCCGGCAACGGGCGAAAAAATAACTTGTTGCACGCGCGTTCGTCTCCCGTGTGTGTCCCTTCCTCACCCCCACGCACGCACGGGAAACTCGCACGCGTGAAAACGTTTTCATTCGCGGCCGACTTGCTCCGCTCGCGGAACCGTGAACCGAACGGGTTCCGAGTGGGAATGCAAATCGCGAGGTGCATCGCGATCTGATCAGTTATTCGAGATCAATGTGGAATTAGCATTTCAAATGATACCGGTTCCGATATCGTTCTTTGGTTCTTTAACGATTCTTTTCATTCTTTTAAACGTTCGGCGGACAAAAGTTTAAGACGAGGGGACAATGAAAAACGTAGGTCTAAGATTTGCAAATGTTGTCTATATATTAATTGTTACTGTTATTACGGTAGAACATTGGTTATTGATTAGCATAAAATACGAATTTCGTTTATGAACTAATTAATCTACTTTCGTTGACTCTTTGGTCTTTAACTTTTGTCCGCTACTGTAGCTATATGTAACAGCTATTATTTTCTGTTTCCTCGTAATGCGTTAATGTTCCTGTTATACTTTATTTATCTTTTGCTGTACAATGATACTTGTTGAATTAAAATATAATTCGTTTTGCTGTTTCTCAAATGAATGTTTTCGACCGCTTCACTCTCACTCGAAACGTGAATTCAACCTGTGACCGATAAATGAACGGAGTACGTAGTGTGTTAGGTGTTTCGAATGGAGATAGTATTATGTAATTGGTTACATATATTCGTTGCCTCACGACCCTTTTCCCTGTACACCCGACGTCACTTAATTAGCTAACCGCATCGTGTGTATGCATTTAGGTTCTCTTGGAATACGCACGAATACGCAGGATGAGAAGTTTCCCGAGTTTGGGATGTATAAACACGATGGAAACGTGACACAGGTAGATTATACAATAGCTGTGTATACGATGAAACATAATATTTTTGTAAAATCGAATGAAAATTCACATCTCACATTTAAAAATCTCACATCTTTGCGATATGAAATATTAACCGGTTATGTCCTAGAAATATTTTTTTCTAAAAATTATGAATTTTTCTACACGAGTGAGTTATTACAGTCCTTAGGACGATGTACAGTGACTTCAAAAATTCGTATGTTATGTCACAAATAAATTCGTTTAACCCTGAAATTCTGAGTCTGATAGAAGTATTTGATATAAATTATTATTTGACATAAATAAAAATATATAAAACTTTGTGGGTATGTAATTAATCTCTTCTTTTCATCTAAATGTCATTTTAAAGGAGTGAAACCAGCGTTCAAGTTTCTGAGTTTTTTCTCATTTTTTAAAGGTAACTTTGTAATGTTAGTTCTCGTACTCTCGTCTCGATTACAAATACAAAAAATAAGTGAGGAAAACCAGTAGAATTAACACTAGAACTACCAGAATAGTCAAAATGACCAATTTGTGATTATTTATAACAACTTTATAATTTCACTGTGGTACAGTTTTCAACATTTATTATGATTTTCTGCAGAAAATATAAATAAAGATTTGTTTTCTATGTCTTCAGTAGGAGTACTGGGGGAGATCAATACACGGTTTTGGAATAAATCCTAACATTAGAACTACCAGAGCCGTCAAAATGACCAATTGATAATTATTCGTAGCAGCCTTAAAAATTTACAGCGGTAAAGTTTCTAAAATCTATTATGATTTTCTGCAGAAAATATAAATAAAGATTTGTCTCCTATGTATCCAGTATTTTTCGTGTAATTTCAATTGCAAACATTTCAATCTTTGTTTTTTTTCGTTTCAATCCATAATCTCCAATACAAGCACCTCTACGTTTCAATTTCAAACCGATTTGATTCGCGCGAATAGGTGCCCTTCGATCGTCGATAATTTTATCGTTAACAGGCGCAATAAACACGACACTGAAGTTCTGTGAAAATTTCCCCCTTCTTCCCGATCCTACATTTATCACGAGCAACTCTTTACTCTATATTCTATATTCTATATTCTTTATTCATTAATTCTACATTCCTTAACATTAGAACTACCAGAGCCGTCAAAATGACCAATTGATAATTATTCGTAGCAGCCTTAAAAATTTACAGCGGTAAAGTTTCTAAAATCTATTATGATTTTCTGCAGAAAATATAAATAAAGATTTGTTTTCTATCTATTCAGTATTTTTTCATGTAATTTCAATTTCAAACATTTCAATCTTTACTTTCTTCTGTTTCAATCCATAATCACCAATACAAGCACCTTTACGTTTCAATTTCAAACCGATTTGATTCGCGCGAATAGGTGCCCTTCGATCGTCGATAATTTTATCGTTAACAGGCGCAATAAACACGACACCGAAGTTCTGTGAAAATTTCCCCCTTCTTCCCGATCCCACATTTATCGCGCCCAACTCTGAACTGCAAAATGTTTGACATCCGGTGCTCATATCGGTTCCCATTGTCCCCTTTCCAAATACTCGCTCGTTATACCTATACGGAGCAATTACACGCGTCAATTTGTTCCAGTGCACGGCCAAACGCCGCCTGATTATGAGTAATCAGGGTCGCGCTAATGGCAACTGTTCATTATTAAATAACGAGTATCCCCGGGCAGGTCGAGGGCGGCAGCTGCAAAGCGGCAAGGGAAGTCACAGATCTGCGGGCGCCATCTCTTTAGGAAATATTTGACGATAAATATTTGCGCGGAAAATGGAACTCGATATATTCGACGGTAATCAGTCGAGCCGTGTTAATTGCGTAATGACGCGAATAAATGCGAATGTGAGCGGTATCGTCTCTAGAATTAAACGTTCGGCACTTCACGAGCATCGAATCTCATCGATCCCTTCGATCCGGTTTCTAAACCGCAAACAGATCTGCTTTTCATACATTTGATAATTTATCGATATTAAACAATACCATAAAAGTTACTAACTTACTAAATTTCATATTATTTATTTTATATTTATTTGGTAATTTATTGATATTAAACATTACCATAAAATTTACTAATTTACTAAATTTCATATTATTTATTTTATATTTATTTGGTAATCTATCAATATTAAATACTATCGTAACATTTTATTAATTTACTAAAGTTTATATTATTTATTTTTATATTTATTTGGTAATTTATCAATATTAAATATTACCATAAAAGTTACTAATTTACTAAATTTCATATTATTTATTTTATATTTATTTGGTAATTTATTGATATTAAACATTACCATAAAATTTACTAATTTACTAAATTTCATATTATTTATTTTATATTTATTTGGTAATCTATCAATATTAAATACTATCGTAACATTTTATTAATTTACTAAATTTAAACTACTTTGTTTTTCTCAGCGAAACCTTCTTTATTTTAAACATAAGTATATGCTGTATGATTATTTAAAAAAAAGACGGAACTTTTTTGAACAGTATTTCTTTTATACAACACCCCCTCTCCAGCACAAATCTACTAAATACGTACTTTTACACAACCCATGCCCCAATAGCAGACTACAAAAAACGTAAAATTACGTTTTCCGCATGCAACCTGTTAAAAAAATCCTACTCACACATCGATAGAACCATCAATTTATGTGACTTCTCTAAAAAAAAAATGTTGAAAATAGCGAATAATACTACGAACTCGGTCCACGGCTAAAATTAGCGAACAAAAGATTCGCGTGAACGCAACTCGTAACTTTCTACCTTCACGCGTTCATAAATCCGACAAAGTCTTTGGGACCGACCAGGGTGCAAGCAGGAATTATTTTCCGAGACTAAACATCGCGAAAAGGGGTTAAGTCCTGTGAAACGAGAAGAAACGGCGCCGTTCTTTGCGGGGAGCAGCGAAACAGGAATTAAACCGAGTATGAAAAATAAAATACGAACAAGGGGGGCATGGCGGAGGCGATTAAGTCGCGGGAAAGAGAAGGAAATTAGGTGGCATCAAAAGATTAAGCGTAAATTAGCTGCAGTGGAAGGTCGCGTGGACTGGCCGTCATGGTTGTCCTCTACGATATGATGTTGTCGAGTGTGCACCAATTGAAAGCGATGCCTTAGGAAAGTAAAGTGTGATAATGAGTCATTAAAGTTAGTGTTAAATCGTGATAATCAAATCATAGGTATAAATGAAGATTTGTTTCTATACATATGTGAAAAACTATCGCTGTGGCCTATGGGCGCACATTTGCGCCCAGCACAAGCCGTCGATATAGACTATGGGCGCACATGTGCGCTCGGCGACGGCTTTGATCATTTACTGCTGTCTTACTGAATTTGTCAAGAAATTATTTGATCATATCCGTGTAACACTCAGAAACAACATACCTTGTTGCTTATCAACAAGAAAAACCGAAATCTCGTTTATTTCGTCAATTTTCGCTATATCTTAAATTCGTTTCATCTGTTCCCAGACAAATGTTATTGTCGGCCGATGCGTATGTTTTATTAGTTTTCCTTGACCGTCCGAAGATATACACGAAGTGTTCAATATGCTAATAAATACATTATAATTATCAAATTATGGCGTTTCAAAACTTTACCCTTGATGAATAAACAATATACATTGAAGATAAAAAGTATTTAAAAAATTAAAAAATATTAATTTTGGATTGCATAAAGTAACAGTAATTCGATTCTGTATTATATTAAAATTTAATACACCGCCGAACAGTTTCAGATTGCTTGAAAAAGTATTCAGTCCCCGGCGATAGCTATTGCCGGCTGCACGCCGTTGACGCGAAACGTTTCGGCTCAGAGTATTCAGCAGTCAAAGGGTTAATTCATGTGGAACCCAAACACTTTGCTTCAACACAAACCCAAGAGATTTAATGTGATCTCCAACAGTTGTACGATGAATGCCAAACTCTTCTGCAATTTCTCGACTTGTTAAATGTAGATTATTTTCCAACATGGATCGCAAAACATCATTATCGATCTTGGATGGTCGTCCAGATCGATCAGTTTCTTGGAGGCTCAGATCCCCGGAACGAAATTTGCTAAACCATCTTTGACAAGTACGAACATTTACAATATCGTTTCCAAATACCGCACATAAATTTTTACATGCAACCGATGCGTTGCTTCCTTTTTGGAATTCATACAAAATGCAGTGTCGTAAATGCACTTTATCTACTGACATGTTTTTCACTTTAAATATCACAAGTAAATGATGAACGGTAAAAAAGGACTCCTTTTATATTATACAGCAGGTAAAAAAGCAAAAAAAATTCCCAATGACTCACTAGCCAGATGTTTTTTTTTATTTACAAGAAAAATCACCTGCCTATTTTAAATACGACAGAACTTTCCCTCCAACTCAATATAAGGTAATGACGAACGTATGACTGGGTCAGCGTCTGACCCACGCAGGCTTCTTCACTGACCCATAATTCTTAGGCAACCATTTGTTTGTTTCGATTTTCTAATTTGTGCGGATAATTTATATTCTATCTGTATTTTTTCACAAGCACAGCATTGACACAAAAGCTATAATCTTTAGTTTGATCATTACAGTTCTAAAGTTATGCAAATAACGATTTGCACCAAAAACTTAAGAATTTTTAACCCCACCAAAAACTTTTAAATCGTTAAATCATGTCCATTTTTAGTCGTTAAGCCAAGTGAATTTTAAAGATGTTTAGTTTTAAAAATACTCAGTTAACCTGTTAACCGGGGAAAAAATTCAGACTAAAATGAAACCAAATTGTGCAAACTTGAAGTGTTATCATAATGTATGAGCGGACGAGTGCGTGCAGCGTCTGTTTTGATAGATAAGACCTACATAAAACGCAATGCGTTCAACGTATTACGGTTAATTTTCATGTCGAAAAATGTCATCATGTTCATTGAAGTTGTCTTTCGGGTATGACGAAATATTTCGTCATACCCAGTTAACAGGTTAAAAATGTTTAAACTTAACTCTTGTGCAAATGGGCATTAGTGAGCCAAGCTAGTGGTAAAAAAAAATACGAACAAAATTTGACCCACGTTTCAAAAAAGGTAGATTATGTTTGGCGCAATCCGTATTTCGTTTTAACGTCGATGCGGGATTAAAAATAGTATGGAGCAGTTCGTGCAAGTTCATACCTTTGGACGGATATAAATATTTCATTTCTAAAGGGATGACATTTAAACAGAGATTTGTTTCACTCTCTGCGAGTGTTATTCTGTGTATTTATAATATTTTCTCTACAAATCCAAAAACGACAATTGTAAAACACCACAATAACACCATAATATTATAATCGCATAAACATCTTAAAAGTTATAAGACTTCTGTTGCTTTTTTTCTCTCTTCTCTTCTTTTTTTTGTATTATTTCTTTTTTCTTTTTCTCTTTCCTTTTTTGTTTGTTGCGTGCAATTTATGTTTATATCATTAGGTTCCAACCCATTGACAAATAAAATAAAAATAATAATATTTTTATGCATAGTGCTCACTTTATTAAATTTAAATAGAAATATATGCGATAATACCTGCACAAGTGTTAGGTATGGGCAGAAATAAGGGTAGTTGGGAGAAATGAAACAGTCTTGGCCCGCTCTCTATAAAATCTGCTGAGTGACTGCTACTTATTGTCGCTTTGCTGTCCTCGCGTTCACTGATTCGGGGGTCACTCTGAAATCTACCTTCCCCGACCGTCATACCGTAGGCTAGGAGGCACAAAACATAATTATGCTCTTAATTCAAATCTAACACACTTTGTATCTTAATACGTTCCGATAAATTTTTGGCTAAGAAGATGCCAAAGATTTGTAATTCGTCCTACGAATAATTTCAGTTCAACATTTGTCATCACAGAAATCCGTCAACTGTTTCATAAAATCACCGCTGATGGGTATATCTTCCGTTTCATAAACGTTCGTTAAAACACTGAAAGTAACGCGTCGAGCAGCTCTCGTATCTGAGAGTCTTCCATGTTCATCCGGACCGATGAGTTCGGCGCGAATTCAAAGAAATTTCAATCAACGCTTCAATGAATGTCGATTTTCCTCGATTTTCCTCCAGTACAAAAAACCCGATCGCTAGTAGCGAGTAAAATATTCCCGAAGAGTAATTGATATCGTGCTGTTTATTACGAACGTAGAGCCTCCTCTCTCATCGATATTAAACGGAATCTCGTTATCCAGCAAAACCGTTTCGCTGCAACTGGCCGCTTCCTGCTTCGAGCATCGTCCGCTTTCTTTGATTTCAACGATCTCGTTTGATGGTCGATCGTTAGAGAGTCGCGTGGTGAAATATCTTATTATTATAAAAATGTTTACCCGCTTGGTCGTCGTCCTGGACGACGATTGAAAACGCGAAGGCTCGATCCTTGTTCCGTCCTACGGAAAAACAGCGGGAAGTTTCCCTCGACATATTTACCAGGTCTGTAAATATGAAACCGGAATTTACCCATATGTGGCGCTAGCTGTCAATGTGATTATCGGTAAACCACGTGATTGACGTCATTTTTTTATTTTGGCATCAGTTTGTAGGGTACGTATAAAGGTCCCTGTACCTGGATAGAGAAAATAAGCGTACTGACCATTATTGCCGGCACCGAGCGAAATCATCGGGCCGGCGTAACGGAATGGTCCCAGGGATTTTCCCTGGCTCCCCTTTCCCAGTTTTTCTGGAAGGTTGTCGTAGCGTCCCTTTTCGGCGTGAGCCGAAATGCGGACGCCTAAAAAAGTAGTTAGCAGCTAACCGCCAATACAGGCACTTCTGCACTTCTCGCGACTTTTTCGTATAATTTAATGTTATCTTTCTGCGTGTTTGTTCGAGTATTAATAAATAGTTTATAGACGTTAATATCTCTTTCAATACCCAATTAAAGATCCTAACATCCTAAAAGTTAAAGATTTTCAACCTACAACAGTACATAATTCATTGAACAGAATAGTTTTTAATAGCGTTGGCCATGTCGAATTTTGTGCCTGGAAACTATGGTTCGCGGACAGCATTGATTTTCCGAGAGATGGGGAAAATGTATAGCTAACACTTTGAATAAAATATTTTGTATCATTTCCATACAATAAACGTTTGTTTTCTACAAAAAAAATTCCGGTTTCATATTTACATACCTGGTATATTGGGAAGTTCTATTTGAATGATTTTAGCAGAGCGAAAGATGGGGCTCAGGTGTGAATAAATAAAACTGAAGTGATTAGAATATTAATGAATGTATATTTCAAAACAATTTAACAGTAACAACTTAAACGACTTTACAACTTAGTAATTACTACATAAATGCTTCCTTCAGAATCACAATCTTTCTGCCTTCACAGCCAAACTCTTTCTGCCACGCGCTCGCATTTTCCCTGTCATATATGTAGGAATGCGATCGAGCGGATGCGAGTTTGGGAAAGTCTGAAGAGTACTTGAGTTGGGCGATTGTCGTGCGAACGCAGAATGCTTGGGCTCGAATGTTTCTAAGGCGTGAAAGATGAGAACTTTGGAAAACAGTGTGACTGAGAAATTGTGGGTGGTCGTGACCGAATGCGCAGAGTGAGAAAGGTTGACAATTAGAATGAAAGGAAACGAGTGTTTGGAAGAATATATGACGGGGAAAATGCGAGCGCAAGGCAGAAAGTATTGGACGGTGAAGACAGAAAGGTTTGGTTGTGAACGTAGAAAGAGTGTTAAAGTTGCTAAGTTGTAAAGTCGTTTAAGTTGTTTTGTTAAATTGTTTTAAATATATTGTTATTAAGTTTTAATCGCTTCACTTTTTTTTTTCACACCTGAATTCCATCTTCTGTTCTACATTTTATAGAACATTTCCTATATATATTCTTCCAAACACTCGTTTCCATTCATTCTAATTGTCAACCTTTCTCACTCAATGCATTCGGTCACGAACACCCAGAATTTCTCAGTCGCAACGTTCTCTCAACTGTTCATCTTTCACGATTTAGAAACATTTTACGTTCACATGACTATCGCTTAACACTCTTCTCATTTTCCTACGCTCGCATCCACCTTATTGTATTCCTACACTAAGTTTTTCTGTAAATTTTAAAGTAGGAGGCTGGTTTACACGTGAGTGAAAGTTTAATCTTTTGTTAGTGAAAGAAAACGAGACGAAAACGAAGACAGAGTTCAGAGGATCGAGATCGGTGGAAAAGAAAGATTTGAGAAACAACTCTCGTCTGCTTTTGTGTAAAGGCAGCCAGATAACATAAGAATGAACTTTAAATAAACATATCATCCAATTTTTGAATGAAACAATGACACCTATATATCTTGCTTCTCGCCTCATAGCAAGGTTTAGATGCGGGAATGAAGTGAGGGCAAGGCAATATTGGAGAGAGGAGGAAGAGAAAAGATGCAGAATATGTAAAGAGGAAGAAGAAACTATATGGCATGTAATAGAGAGATTTGAGGCCACGAAAGGGGACAGGGGAGTAGAGGAAGTTCTTAGTGGGACGGGAAGAGGGCTAGAGAAGCTGAAACAAATACAGCAGGAAAGAAAGAGAAAAATTGAAGAAGCACTAGAAGAACAAAGAAAGGGGGAGGTGCTGGAAGGAGTTAAGAGACTGGAGGAAGAAGGATCAGGGGGGAGGGAAAAATAGAAGAAGTACAAAAGCCAAAGAAATGGGCAATAATAGAATTAAGTAGAAAATAAGTTACTGTAGGTTAACAAACCAAAAATTAAAATAAATTAAAATTAGAAGGTTAAACGATAAGTTGTAAACTATAGGATAGGGAAAAAGATATTATAATTGAATAAGGGATAAAAATTAGTGGTAAAAGTAGAAGTAAGAAGGGATTATGTAAAAAGACAAATTGTAAACCGGAAGCCATCCTAAGCCGTTTAGGCAAGGATTATAATAAATAAATAAATAAATAAAATAAATATATCTTGCTTCTCAAATAAGCATGGCGAATCGTATCTTTTAAACATTTTTAAAAACTTCTTTTGACTTTGACAAATAATTTTGGAGGGTGGTTTTAGCCCTCAATTCGAGTTACCACAGTTAAAACGAAATACGTGTCCATTATTATCGGTTACTCTTCACATCTACAAAATCTCATCTGAATCCAAACCGGATTATTCGCAACCGATCTAGTCCAAGCTTCTATTTTCAGCGAGCGGAACGGTCACCGAAAAAAACGGACGATTTCAGACTAAGATGGTTGTTTCGCTACCTATTTACAGTCCACTAACCGATGCGCAGGTGAGGGAGAGGGGACTCTAAAAATAAGCCAAGTTATTTCTTTCGGATATCTTCTATCGTTTCAACCTATTTCCATCCGTGCGACCGAATAATCCAACCTCGAGTTATTTACGCGACCCTTTTCTCTTTAACCGATCAAGGATCGCCTTGGACGTGCCTCTGTCTCTCTCTCCTTCTCTCTTTGGTTCTCGTTGCAGAGGACCACAAGCAACCCCTCGGAGTCGATTCGTCCTTGCTGGCTCCGTGGCCGGCCACAAAGGGATAAGCCGCGCAAACAAGCGAATCCACGGTAAACATCGATGCTAAAATAAAACCGTGACGTGGGCGCGTTTCCTCGGGAACCTTCAGAGGATTTGCATGGAATGGAAGCTGAGGTTAAGCCGAGTAAACTATCGTTCTTCCCCTCTGCTACCTCTCTCCCTCTGTTTCTCCTTTTTCTTTATTTTTCTTCCTCCGTCTCTCTCTCTGTCTCTCTCACACACTCGCTTAATCATTCACTCACTCACTTTCTTCCTCTCTCTCTTTCTCTCTCCCTCTCTTTTTCACACTCACGCACTCACTCTCTTTCTTTTTCTCTTTCTTCCTATCTCTCCCTCATTCTCTCTGTCTCCCCCTCTCTCTGTTTCTCCTTTTCTCTTTTTCTCTCTCACTCTCTTTTTCACACTCATTCACTCACTCTATTTCTTTTTTCTCTCTTTCTTCCTATCTTTCTCCCTCTCTCTCTCTTCTTTCATAGTTTCCTGTCGACTACCTGATTTTCGCGTTCTTTACCCTACATGTATATCGTTCACAATGTCTGATACAGATATTTTTTCTCATTGCAAGTATGCAGTGTTTATATAAATAAATAAAAGAGAAATAAATAAATGACGTATGCTTTCTTTGGGTACGTAAATCTTATATTAACAGTTCACCGACCGGGAGCTCATTAACATATTTAGCTAATGTTAACGGTGCTATACCTAACCGAACACTGTCCATCGCGTATTAAGAATTTATTAAAAATTGTACTTTGCAAATGCTGAAAATGTACTTGACGAACTGTTAACGACACTTGTTCAAGACTAACTAATAATAAAAGTAAATAGAATCAATCGCAACGCCCTTGCTGCGGAAAAAATGGGGATCCCCCCACTCGGTTGGCTAGGTGTTAACTAAAGCAGTCAACGAACGTTTCTCATGCCGAAGTATTCGAGAAATTCGATGAAAAGCTTCAATTGTTGGAGACACGTGAAACTTACGTCGAGAAATTTACGTGAATTATAGATTGAAAATATGTGAGATCCTAAAGTATTTAAACAAATTGTCAGTTTAAAAAATTTAGACTTGATCTCTAAAGTGAAGCAGAGAATCAGAAAATTATTTTGTTACACTATTCTTAAGTAATCAAGGAAGCTCTATAAACGCTTTTCACTCGAGGAGACACACACAACCTTTGTCATTTTCGCGACAATCTGCAAATTTCATTTCCTACAAAGAATCAGACCTTTTTACAGGTTACTTTCTCAATCTCTTTTGTTCACGAATTTTCTCGGCACAATATGAAATCGGCGCAAACTTCACGGATAATCTATTATTGCCCCGGCATTCTATTATCCGAACACTTACCTACGTCTTCCTATTATCGGTTCCAGCAACAGACAACTCTATTGTACCTTTCCGCGTTGAATTTCATCTCCGCAGACGAAGAAAAAAAGGTGCTCCCATTGTACGGGAGAAAGCGAAGTTGCCCCGTAACTTGGTACAAGATTTACGGTGATTATTTCTTCTTCCCGTTCCGGCCCGGAAATGTAAACGAAGTCCAAAAGGTAGACGAATTTCCATGGCGTAGCGTAATCAAGTTTGCTCGTTTGTCGAGGCACCGTTGATTGTTCACTTTTCCGGCAAGACTTTCCCTCCCCCTCTACCCCCTCCACGCCATCTTTTCGCGCAACTTCTACCTCTGAGGGATCTTCACTGGGATACCAGAGGACAACAAGAAAGATGGGGTCAGGTGAGAGGGGGAACGAGTTGCATCGGATGTTAAGGGTTGTTGCTCATTCGTCGGCATAACCTCAACACGATATCAGACCGACATCGACATTTTTAGGCTCGACGCATGATTGTAGGAAAACTCTACTTTAACCCTTTCGCTTCGGATGTCCAGTCCGCCGAAGTACTTGTCCATGTACGGGCGCGCGCGCCGCGAATACGCACAATGTGCGTTGTTGCTGTATCTACGTTTTCCTAGGTCTTAAGTAACAATTTTGCTAAATAAATCAATATTGTTACTATACAGGGTGTTCGGACAGCCCTGGGCTTAAATTGAAAGAGTAACTCCCTGAGACATTCTAAGACGAAAATCAAGAGTAACGATTTTGCGTTTGCGGCTTTGTTTACGAGTTATAACTAGTTAAAGATATCGTTTAATCCGGACCGTTCGACGCTTGAGAGCGGGTAACCGAGGCAACTCGGTTGGCAACGTCGCTGAGTCCACAGTGATGCTCAAGCGTCGAACGGTCCGGATTAAACGATATCTTTAACTAGTTATAACTCGTAAACAAAGCCTCAAACGCAAAATCGTCACTCTTGATTTTCGTCTTAGAATGTTTCAGGGAGTTACTCTTTCAATTTAAGCCCAGGGCTGTCCGAACACCCTGTATAATGAGTATTATTTACATTTTTGGTATGAAAATATTTACAACTTAAAAGTTACAAGTAATATTTAAATTTTGAATTAATTATGGTCCGCAAACAATTTAATATACGCTGTCGCGAGGCCGCCGCCTCTAGGCGGCGCTCGTACGCACAAGACACGTTATGCGCGCCGCTCATAAGCGGCGCTCGTAGCGAAAGGGTTAATCGTATCATTGAATTAAAAATCTGTTCATAGAAAAATTATGAACATGAATCATTTTGCTTCTAAATGTTAAAAAGTCGTTTCTGAGACAAAAGTCTTGGTCTTAAATGTTGAAGACTATCTACGTTTAATGTTCGCACTTTCGGCACGCCGCTCCGTTCCACACAACATACTCCGCGGCGAGGCCCGCC
>JAOPTO010000656.1:208531-243035 GCA_033822845.1 Tetrapedia diversipes | reverse complement strand
TAACTTAATTAATGTGTTGATGGGAATAATTAATTTTTTTGTTACTCCTTATTATTTCACTATATATTATTAATTTCGAGTCGATGTCGAAAGAATCGTTGATGCTATAACATTCATAGTTTTGTGTGTATAAAAAATATTTGTATTCAACTCAACAATTATAATTGTTTTGGAAATTAAATACGATTATTCGTTTTGCTTTTTGTTAAATTAAACGCTCGGAATATAAGTTTTGTGAATAGAACAAATAGGTAAGCAGATATGATAGTCGCGTAAGTAGAAACGGCTAGTTATGCACAGACATTCCTTGTGCATTGTCGCATATGCTGTGAACGAATTCAATTACGATCGTTTGAAATTGTAATTGCGTTTGGTAAACAATTATTCACTAACAATTTATACATATATATATATTGTTATTTATTATTTACTATTATTTATTACAATTTATACATACATATTATTATTTATTATTTATTACTGTTTACTACAATTTATACAAATATATTATATATATATACACACATGCATGAGAAATTATTTTCTTTTAATCGTGTTAAAAAGTACATTTCATTTTACATAATTATAACAAACATACGTGTTTGCCCTCGAAGGCTAACGCAGGATATCACGGTGGTATAATAACTTAATGCAAAAGAGTAGAAATTCGCATGTTAAGAAAAATTTCGACGCGAAATTTACGGGGCACACGTGACGTGAAATTAAAAATGAGTTTCGAGAAAACGTCCATCGGATACGATTCAACGAATTGACACATAAGTCTTGTTTCTCATTTCGCGGGAGAAATTGCCGAAACAACTTAATCTTCGTCCGAGCTTTCGATCATTACACTAAATCTTCCAGAGTGTGCACCGTCTCACAGGAGGAGGGACGAGAAAAAAAGAGGGGAGGGCGAAAAATAAAATTGCACAGTAATGCCGACAACATTCGCCTGAAATTCATGAGTATGGGGTACCGCCGATTTATGCGTCAGCTTAACGCAATCAACGTTATAATTACAAAGTCTTTCATTACCGTCTCTGCGGGATCGGTGGTACAGAGCAGCCGATCTGCGCGTCGCAAATCTGCTTTTCGCAGCTGTCGCACATCACGAGCCTTGTGGATCCTTCGATCCATACCATTTAAAGAATCTACGATTCTCCTTTTCCTTCGATTCGTTTGAAGAAGGCAGGCACAACGATCGGGTACACCACTTTGTTTACTCGCTTCTCAGTTTTGTGTCGATTGAAGGCCCATTAGCAGCCGTTTCGTGAACACAGGGCGTGTAATAAATGCAAATAGCTAGGTTACACGAGATTCAGGCGTAGGAAGACACGATAAACCGGTCAAAGGCCGCGACACTGCAGGTCTGCTTGACGTGAAAAGTGTTCTATTCCTGTTTAATCATTTTTGTAATCGTTTCGAACGAAGACTTACCCATTAAGAAAATTTTGAAAAACATTGATCGATCATTAACGATTTCGATCGTTTAACTAAAAAGTAGCCTGCAATTATTCACAAAGTAGTGATTATAGTGGTTCGGAAGTAAAATATAATTATTGTCTTTCATCCAACGTATTTTTTGCTGGAAAGAAAGAGTGTTATTTAAAAAATCAAAGCTGCAAGAAAATAGTTCCCTTTTAATGACCATCAGCTAATGACAAATACGCTAAAAACAGATGAATTGTCGGCTGTTGGCTAGTGAATTATTATCTTAGCTGCAAAGCGAAGAGAGAGAAAGAGAGAGAGAGAGAGAGAGACAAAAAGGAAAAGAGTCGTAATTATTTTACTATATATCAGTGTGTCTAGCAATCACAATTTCAAATGCCACCTAAACAGTCGAGCGTTTATGCAAATAATTCCTGCTTCTCGGACACGCTACTTACAAAGTATCATTGAAAACTGCGTCACATCTCGTGACTCCTTCTTTTTTCTCCGTTTTAACTCTTCCAACAAGAAATACATACCAAGTCTCGCCCGTGGAATGAACTTGACTGTGCTGCAAGAACACGTGCATGGAAGATACTGTGCGCAGAGGAAACGAAAAGGAACGCGTGAGACGGGAATGACGCGCAAAACTGGCGCCGTTGCAAGCGAATAAATTGCACATCTCGAACCGTCGCCGTCGATTTAATACGGCGTTTACTTTATCTTTGCCCCTTCATCGCGACCGAGCCGTCGAGCGAAGCGATTTTTGGAAATCGCGAAAATGGCGATCGAAAGGCGAGATAACGATGGAAAACGCGACGCGGTGACGCGGCAATCTTCGCGAACCGCGTGCTTAGGAATCGCGTAATCTGACCGAGAATTGGCAGTGTCGCGGACTTGCATAACCGCCAGCTCAGGATTGAACGAAGAGGAACGATAAAGCGATACGTTCGCCTAGCGTTAAAGAAGGAAGCCGCTCGACACGTGTACCAACACCAACGACCGTTGCATCCTGTCGGTGTGCCGCGAGCGATGGCTACTCGCAGCGGATGGTTCGAGTTAAAACGGCGGTGAATTTTGTAATCTGTTTAACTCCCGACAAATTTCTGAAAAGCAACGACGTTCTTCAGCGTGTTCAATTTGCAACAAGACGGTTCATCAATCTTTTCTCTTTTTGAGGTTTCTTTGTCGTTTGGTTTTTTTTATAAACGGTTGCTCTTTGATTTTCTCCAAATATATTATACAATGTGTAGACGCGGGAGGTAGAGAGGGGGAGGGGAGGTGCAACGTGTAAATTACCATTTCCATGGAATAGATAGATACTGTCTCGGATGGTATAGTTTCTTGATCTCGTTACTTCCAACATTTATATCATATATACACACATAGCATACAATTTTTTTTCGCGACTCGCGCTTTTTTACTGTTTATGTTTCTGCTAACTGGTGATAACAGCCGGAAAAAATCCTCGCAGACTGCTGATGCATGAAAAGTAGAGTAGAGTGCTGCAAATGCAACGCTACCGTGACCTGTTTAACATTTATGGTTATTAATGTTTAGGAATAATTTTGCAGTATGATACAATTGCAATACAATTGATAATGCAATTATTATAAATAAAATGAGAATGTGTATAATTAATAACATGGAGTAAAGTATGAATAACTGTAACAATTGCAAGCATAAAATTATTAATATAAATAATTATAAATAACGCAATATTATGTAGCTATATAAAGCTTTATCAAACTTGTTAATTTTCTCACGATGCAAAACATATTTATGGAATTTTCACATTTTACGTAATTTTCACCCGTAACCCCATTTCCCATTGCTGTGTATAATTAATAACATGGCGTAAAGTATGAATAACCGTAACAATTGCAAGCATAAAATTATTAATATAAATAATTATAAATAACGCAATATTATGTAGCTATATAAAGCTTTATCAAACTTGTTAATTTTCTCACGATGCAAAACATATTTATGGAATTTTCACATTTTACGTAATTTTCACCCGTAACCCCATTTCCCATTGCTGTGTATAATTAATAACATGGCGTAAAGTATGAATAACCGTAACAATTGCAAGCATAAAATTATTAATATAAATAATTATAAATAACGCAATATTATGTAGCTATATAAAGCTTTATCAAACTTGTTAATTTTCTCACGATGCAAAACATATTTACGGAATTTTCACATTTTACGTAATTTTCACTCGTAACCCCATTTCCCATTGCTGTGTATAATTAATAACATGGCGTAAAGTATGAATAACGTAATATTATGTAGCTATGTAAAGCTTTATCAAACTTGTTAATTTCCCCGCGATTCGAAACATTTTTATGTTTTACATAATCCTTACACGAAACCTCATTTTTTGTCGCCTCGATCGATACCATCTTCTTGCTCTCGTCGATATCGGAAGGTTTTCTCGCGGTAATCACGCCTCGTGACCCGCCGGCTGCATTCCTCTCGTGTTCAGAATCGTGTCGACGCGTATACCCGCATTGAGTGGCGGTTATAATGTGCAGGAGGAGCGGGAGCGCTAGGTTTTCCTTGACATTAGCCGTTTACAATGTAATGTAACTGCCGCTTATCGCGAGTCCGTTCGCGGTCGACCGTAGCTTGTGTTACACCCATACTTATCGGGCGAAAGGCTCGATCGTTCTGTCAGAAGCTCGTGGCTCGAAATGTCTTATCTTACATTCTTATCGGCACTTATTCTACAATTGCCGCGCATCCTTCACCATGTACGAACCGTTTATGCTTGCGCAACGGTAACATCACGATGTTCGTCCGTTTTGTTTCTATGATACGTTAACTGTTACTTGTATCGTGGTAAATCACGTACAATCTTTCTAACGTGCATTTGATTTGGTTCGTACGCGCGCGTGCGTGCGTGTGTGTGTGAGGTTTGTTCGTTTGAACGTTACAAAGGTTACGGCGTTAGAAAAAAAAAAAAGCGTATGCGTGGAATTGAACTTTAGATTTGCGAGATCGTTGGATATTAATTAAAGTTTATTACAGATTCGTGTTGTTCTCGTTGAAGATACGTATTGTTGCGACTGATTGTGAGCGTCAACGCGATCAACAGTTTTAACTCTTCCGATTTCGTTTAACACTAGGTTTACGGGACCCATAGATTTGATGGGTTTCGAACTTCATGAGTAAAATTTGCAAAAACCACTACTATTATCCCTAGCAATTTTTGCTAACTTTTATTGATGGAGCGATACAAATGTAACCAAATTCCTCTCAGTTTTGCAATTTTAAATTTTGTTCAATGAATACTTTATGAATACCTTATTCCTTAGTAGTGGTAGTGGTAGTAATAGATTACCTTTATTATTTCATTCTCTGAATGCTACAAAGGGAATACTACGCTTCTCTTTTTTTACTTACATCTTTCTTACACATTTATATACCTATTACCAGATTTTTTGTATCCCGCGTTAGAAGGCTACAGCTCGATTTCTTATAAATCTTTTTCATTATCATTGATTACGTTTAAAAGTTAAATATGCATCATTATCTGTACTTGTAGTTGTAGTGTTTTTAAGTTACCTTATTACAATTGTATAATATTCCTTAGTGTATGTATATCGAAAATAGATATACAGGAAATGTCCGTAAATCTGGTGTTAAAACGAACGGGTCACGATAAATATTCGTTTGCCACTCGAGCGGTAAATTTTCTTTCAACGTTTTTGCATATCTCGTGTCTTAACATTTATTAAAGTTCATTTGCATTGTTTTACTTCCATATCTAATTACGAAATAATAGCCGAAGACATGAGATAAATTTTCAGTAAAATTGCCGGTCAACAATGCGTTAACTCGAAACCATTTCAACGCGTCCAAACTCTGCTGGAATATTGAATACATTGGAGATTACGGGTTAAAAGGGAAGAAATAAAGATAACTTTTCTATTTAAGAATTTACTAAACTTTATTTCTAAAGGAAGCTATATCCTTTTTAAACCCGATCTCTACGCAACAAAAGGCAAGACTCGAACGAATAGAAGAGGCTAAAGGACACAGTTCGTTGGGGTCCTCTAATTCTTACACACAGCGTGGTAAGGATAAAACACTTGACCCGTTCCTAGAACCTCTTCAACGCATAACTCGAACTCGCATAAATATCTCTTCGAAGAGATTGATTTTCGTTTATTCGTTAGGACGTATTTTAGTTCCAACAGAATGGAACTTGAATTTGAATCGGTTACGAAATCACACACGCAATGACTTTTCAACCGCCACGATTCCTCGAAATCTTGATCACGTTTCGATGCACGCTTCCGATGGCGTGTATTTAACATTCTTTCGGTATTGCCGATCATAATGGACCCTGCCGAATTCAACGAAATAACACGTTATCGACGCACCGATTACGAAGGCGGTACAAGTTCGTAAGCAACGAAACCGATATTCCCGAGGTCTCGTTTCGCTGCAAGTTGCACATTGTGAGATTCAATCCGTTTCTCAGCCACAGAACCGATTCCCACACCGTAACGCCGCCGCCACAACCGTGCACGGTGGGTGCGTGCGTCGGCGCAGTTTGCGTGATAGAATGAGATTACGCGAAGATAGGACGGCCAAGTCAGTATCCCTTTATAGCGGTTGCTACAATGTAATGATTGTGCATCAACTTCGTTCTCTTAATTAGTATTAAGGCTCTATTAAGAAGGGTCCAGCGACGCCATAAATTAATGCAATCTTCGTGCGATCTTTCTTATAAAAATAACGCCGTAGGCGCCAAAGCCCCTCTGGTGCGCGTGAAGTGTGTGTGTGGGGGGCATTGCAAATTGATAGTAAGTAGAATGAAAATTTCGAAAACTCGAGGAATCGAAAAAAATTGCAGGATAATTTGTTTAAGGGAATAATAGTGTGTCGGACAATATTAAACTATCGTAACTTTGTAATTATCGGACTCGAAGTAATTGTAATCGTGCAGAGTAACATAATTATCAGTATTCTCAGGATTTACTGTGAAAATGTAAACGATGACTTTAAGTTTGTGAAACTTCAACTGAGTTGGCGACTTTTGTACCGAATTATTTACAAATATTTTTACTTCTAAAAGTTATGGCATCGATAAACGCAAGCAATATTCGAGATCGGCGCTACGTTAAACGAAATTTTTCGTAACGGTGAAATTTACAACGCTTGCTTTTTAATATTAATTTTGGCGCGATCACCTTTTCGTTTTTATCTTTACGTGCGCGACTGATTTAAAGCAGGTTCTCATTGTATCCGTAGGGTCCGCAAGGATATATTTCACATGAAGTTGCCGGTAATTATACCCTTCCTGCCAAATAATACCACTTATTAAGTCGTATACATGCAAAGAACACGTTTGATCTTATGATTTCTGATACACCGGTCTGGTCTTGTGTCTGCACTTATCGCAAAAATATTGACGACTCGGCGTAGGAAGTTCATAACATCCTGTTGCTGCGTTCCTCAACTTTCGTTTTTTTTTCTTATTTTCTTTTTTTTTTTTTTACCCATGAACATTTACTTTTACTACCCACGAACATTTTTCGATGTTTATAAAAGTATCCTTAACACTTAGCCGACCGAATGAGGAATTTCACCCATTTTCTCCTTAACAAAGCGGCGCCATTGATTCTTTTTATTTTTGTTATTAGTTGGTCCTGTGCTAGTGTTGAATTTATTAAAAATTGTACTTTGGAAAATTTATGAACAGTACTGGTTTAAGATTAACTAATAACAAAAGCAAATAGAATCAATTGCAGCTGTTTGTCGAGGAAAAAATGGGAGATCTCCCAATTCGGTCGACTAAGTGTTAAAAAATGCTGGAATGCTTCGATCGAAGAGTCACAAATTTGAATCGAACTAATTTGTTAGAATGTTATTGTTGGAAATAAAGTTCGTCCTGACGTATAAATAAAAATTAATCTCTTAGAAGAAATCTATATGTGAGGCCGAGTTATGCGCTGAAGAGGTTCTACGAATACGTGAGGAATACAGTGGCTCCAAAAAGTATTCGTACACTATATCACAAATAAATTCGTTTAACCCTGAAATTCTGAGTCTGATAGAAGTATTTAATAAAACTTTGTGGGTATGTAGATCGTAATAGTATACGTATGAATTAATCTCTTCTTTTCATCTAAATACCATTTTAAAGTGGTGAAACCAGCCTCGAAGTTTCTAAGTTTTCTCTCATTTTTTAAAGATAACTTTGTAATGGTACTCAATGAAGCAAAACCTTTCAAATAGAAAATGTTTAATTTTTAATACTCTATCGCCCTGTCATAAAAGAAGAACCTAGCAAAGCTTGTATTCAAAGCGTGAAAAATCACTGAAACTTTGAGATCCGTTATAAGCCCCGTTAAAAGATATTTCGTCGTCAAAAAAATTGCTCCACGCAAGACACACCATGCTCTGTGCACGCATAAAGTTCCGTTGAAATCAGAATTTCAGAAGTAGATGAATTTCCTTATAATACTGTGTACGAATACTTTTTGGAGCCACTGTAGGTGTTTACACCTGTGATGCCAGCCTGAGGACGGGAATTCTCGAGAGCACCCCCTTTCACTACGCACACTACCGCAGTAAACGCGTGTACGTGAGCTCAGCGTTTCGGACGTCTTCGGGAAATCGAGAGAGAAAACAAATTAAAGTCTTTCTCTCTCGCTCTTGAAACGCTGAAGTCCAATTAATGTGGAAAGCAAGCCTGTGACACGGATCGCGCGAGATCTTGACTTTATGTTTAATAAAGTTATCACGAGTCGACTATATTTAAAACAAATTATCAAAAATGTTCTATTTTTTCATTACAAGAGCATCCTTGTATGCCGAAAAATAAAAATAATGAGGAGTCAAGATCTGGCAGGCTTGCTTTCCAGATCGGCTGGATTTCAGCACTTCAAGAGCGAGAAAGAAAGACTTTCATTTGTTTTCTTTCTCTCGATTTCCCAAAGTCGTCCGAAACGCTGAGCTCACGTATACGTTGCTCGTGCATTAGTGTGCGTAGTGGAAGGTGGTGTTCTCGATGACTCCCGTCCTCAGTCTGGCATCACAGGTTTACACCATGCTCTGTGTATAAGAATTAGAGGACCCGAACGAACTGTATCTTTTATCCACTTCTATTCACTCGACTTTTACCTTTCGCTGCGTGAAGGTCTAGTGCAGAGAGATAAACCCTCCTTTATAAATAAACTAGATTAATCTTATAAAAAAAGTTATCGTTACTTTTTCCTTTTTACCTATAATCCCCGGTAGTTATTTTTTCACGTCAATTGAGCTTTTCGTTAGATTTCTTTTGAATTTTTTCAGCCGACAGTTAAGTCATCGGGTTTTGTTTGTTGCAAGAGTTAAGTTTATTGCAAGAGAAAGTGTATCGTACATAAATCAAGCGAATGAAGTAATTATCGATTATGACTTAATAAATTGGACGACTTACGCGTCTCATATTGGTCAGAAAATTAATGTCGCAACGTTCAACTTAATGACTGTATCATCGTTTACCATTATCACCTTATATTCGATAGCGATCAGGTATCGCCAGATACTTGTAAATATTTATAGATAGTTCTCATTTAGTTCGTGGTTGAAAAATATTTTAGGTAAAGCAGATGGAAAAATATGAGATATGAAAATTGCTGTTACTGTTAGGTTTAACAGTGTCATAATTCTATCTAATTTTTAAATTTCTTTGTTTCAATCTTTCACGTAAAAAGCTTTTTTAAACAAGATACCTCGACTTTGAGCAAATGAGAAAAGGGTTTATTTTCTAATTGTATTACCCCTCGCTTTAAGCTAGAAAAATGAGCAAAGTCGCCACCGCGTCAAGTTTGTCCGTTATTTGCATAGCTATGGAATTCAGGCAGTATCATCATGAAAATTTTTCGTAACAGTGTTATAGTTGAGCATCTTGTTGAATAAACCACGCAATCGTTCGCTTCACTGAAAGCGGCACGATGGAACAGAAATTCGTCTGGCAATTTCGTTTTTCTCGTTAAACTCCCGTCAAATATTCAGTTTCATTTAGTTAAATACGAAAAGAAACCATTGATTGCGGTCATTAGCGATGCGAATAATGAAACGGGGTTTCGTGATGCCAATTAATGAAGCCATTACATCCTCGTTAGAATCTTTTTTCACCGTGACTAAATCCATCCGATATATTTCTCCTAATTATTCGATCTTCTTTATGCGTCACGGATATGATGGAATGCGCGTGTGCGTAACATTTGCTCGCGATAACTCTATTCGCAACTAGTCACCGTTTATTTACAAATACAGTCGTCGTTTTCGATAAATCTTGCGCGTTACAAATTAACGAAAGAAAGATCGATTTTATATAATTGCCCGTTCACGGATCAATAAGGAAAACACTTCGGGGGTGTTTATTAAGCTTCGTCTAATTGCCGGTATGTTAACGAAGGAGGATAATATCAGGTGGAAGTTGTAAATTTCCCCGGGGGAATACTTACCGCCGAGCAACGTGAATTATAAAAATGTTGCGGAACCATTCGCTCGAACGAAATATCACGGTTATAGTTCGAGACTTCCTTGATAGCTGATAATTTAGTACACTGGTACACGCGTATTTTTATTATGTTTCGTTTCGAAAGAAAAAGGAAAAGAAGGTCGACCTCTGGTGATCTACATATCGGCGGGCGATTCCGTGGCTCGGTGAAATCTCACCGAGCAATAATTTTTACGCCGCTTTCTACGTGTTCACTGTCGGGAAAGGTATCTGTTATTTTCTACCTGTTAGCGAATTTTAAACGAAACAGAAATGAAAGAAAAGTATTATATTCCGTTAAACTCCGCTCGCAGGTATTTTATTTCCCATCTCGGAAAAAGTCACGTTATTTTGAAAACAAGAAAATCTCAGTTATTTGAAATTTCGTTTCGAAAAAGAAAACTCATTTTAAAAAGAGAATCCGTCGGATGTTCGAAAATTGCGAATTATACTTTTCAGAAATCATCTGCTTGCACCACGTATGTATTTATCTAAAGCTTTCGCGAACAGTTTTGCGAGCTCTTCTATATCTGCCGCTGTTCGTTTAAAATTTAGAATTTTTAGTTAGCGAAAATAAAGTCTGATAATGAACCAATTGAAGTAATTGTGCCATAAAAACTATTCTGCGTCAAATATTTAATTATCCCAATTTTTGGAACTTATCCGTGAATACGATTTGAATAATTCACGAACATCGTTCTCGAACTGCATGCCGATGGATGTGCACCTTTTCATGGCCTCTGTTAGACAAGCCGCGCTAATTAATCGATTCGCTTACGCTTCCTTGTATCTTCACACGTCGAATCGTCGGCTCGTCCTTTTCTGGGCCGCAAATGCTAGGGCTTGTAACGATACGCTGCCTTCCGGCCAGGAACAATGTACGACGCAATAATGATCGCTGCTACCGATCCATGAACGCCTATTGATAACGATCATCCCGTCCGACGAATGCTAATTAATTTTGTCTGTTACATTGCTCCTGAACGTGACCTGCAATTAAACAGGAAAAAGTGTTCCCTCTATCTCTCTCAAACTATTAGTTATCTTAATTACTCGAGCTGAATGATTGATGAGACGGATAAATAAGCTGATTAATCATCGCATTACCGATCTCGAGCTCTCGTCTTTTAAAGATGGTATCGCCGATGATATCTCTAACACAGCGGTTTCATAGAAACGTGTGTGTGGCATCCCTCATTTTTCGTTTCTCGCAATCAAACGTATCTTGATCAGCTCGATGAGCATTCAGCACGTATAACGGACGTTTAACGTGTTTTTTCGTTCTGTCGCGGGTCCTTTATGACGTATTTTACATGGCTGCCGCTACACACCGAAGCCGAAGTTTTAAGGTCCTTTTGATTTAGTAACACTTTTACAAGCACCGCAGGCGACTGTTTTTTTATGCGCTCATAAAATGGTGAAGATAGTAAAATCTAAAAGTGCGGTGTTTATCGTGTTACCACTTGTATAGTTCGTGTCCATTTATGATAAATTCAGATAAAATTAATGTACAATCAAATCGTTATGTTAGGATTAATGACGTTCCGATAAGTTGCTTTATGGTTACAATGTTGCATTTACAACGAACATTTTGTTCCCAATTTCCTAATCTCGTACAATCGAGTATTTCAGTGCAACTGTTCGGGTTAGCCGTTGCGCGTTCGTGGCACAAAATTCATCGAATGCTCAGCAACACAGAAAGTAAACAAATGAAACGTCAAAAATGCTTTTCAAGCCACCATCGGACATGCAACCCCTTGCACATCTCAAATTTGAGAAACAATATTGAGCTTTTGAATAAAATTATCTATGATATAATCTTCCAGAAGAATAATCACAAATGCAAAATTGATTCACGTGTTTCAAAAATGGAGAGTTCTTTCTCTCTCTCTCTCTCTCTCTCTCTCTCTCTGTCTGTCTATCTCTCTCAGCTATCCTTCGGGTGTGTAGATTTCACGGAGAATCGACGAGCTCGAAAAAAGGATTGAAACAGTGCAGCGGAGGATGGCGGTGGTGATGAAGCAGGGGAAAAAGAGAAAGCTTAAATGGCCCGAGGGCATAAAATGGTAAGCGGGCCCTTGCACACGGGAGACATAACAGCAGGCGAGCCGATTTATATGCGTTCTTTAGCTCGTGCACGCACTTTACGATATGTAAAACCATCGGGGCCCGGCATTGTGCGACGTCGGTGCACCGTCGTAAAAGCGGCCGTTCGAACCGTCTCAACTTTGAAAGACTTTCGAATAATATTACAAGTTCTCAGCCGTTCAGAGGCCGATCTCGCTCCGTTTGTTGTTAATACGAAAACGGTGGAGGGGTTGTTGCACCCCATGCGACGCGATACTTGTCGCGACGGACGAAATTAGTCGCGTGTACTTGAGGAATAATTAAATAATAAACGGAGGGGGGGGGTGGAGCTCGTCGTGTAGGGTGCGCGGAAAATCGTGTGATCGCACACGTAGCAAGTTTTGAAATAATTCTATAGTTCGTGTAACGTTGGATACTAACTGTAGAGGAACAGAGGGTGAAGGGGACGGGGGTAGTTTACAAATGAAACGGTGCACACCTGCGTTTTTATTATTCGACTATCAAGCGATAATTAATTGAATAATTAGATACGCGTTTAACTGTGACTAATCGGTGAGTCGGTGGACGGAGAACTTCTGAGAAGGCTCGGCGCCGTTATTATACAGTTCATACCTTGTTATTACATCATAACACGTGCTCTTTATCTCATTGTGTTCGACACGCATGGGTATAGAAAGAAGGGATGGATGGTCTGATCGAATAATTGGATTCTGTCGGGGATGAATTCATAGATCAGTCGAAATAATTAAAATTATATTTCGTTCGCTTTTGTGTTATATTTACATTGTTATACATAACGACAACAATCATCGTTTTCGTCTGTCGGCATCGAATTACTCGTAAGGTCAATCTTTTGGTCGCTCTCAAATTGTAAGAATTTTATTATGTAAGCGATCCGAAAAACGTTTCACCCCTTCTGTCATTCGCTTCAAACACTATTGCCGTGGCTGTCGAACACACTCCGAGTTACGTTCTTAACACGTTTTATAAATTCAATTCCAACAGAGAGACAGTGTGCGATAGTGCCAATGTACAGTAGCCGACAAAAGTTTAAAATCAAAGGGCCAACGAAATAACTAATTTATAAGGAATAGCATGGTAAATAAAATTAGCATTCTGTGCTAATCAATAAATAGTGTTCTACCATAATAACAATAAAACTGAATGTACAGACAATATTTGCAGATTATAAAACTATGTTCTACATTACCCTCTCGTGTATTGCCAAAGGGTTGAAGAAAATTAATTAATTAATTAACAAGAAATAGTAGTATAAATAAAATTTGTATTCTGTGCTAATCAGTAAATAGTGTTCTACCATAATAACAATAAAAATGAATGTACAGACAATATTTGCAGACTATAAAACTATGTTCTACATTGCCCTTTCGTCTAAGACCATAGGGTCGAAGAAAATAAATTAATTAATTAACAAGAAATAGTAGTATAAATAAAATTTGTATTCTGTGCTAATCAATAAATAGTGTACTACCATAATAACAATAAAACTGAATGTACAGACAATATTTGCAGACTATAAAACTATGTTCTACATTGTCTTCTCGTCTAAGACCATAGGGTCGAAGAAAATAAATTAATTAATTAACAAGAAATAATAGTGTAAATAAAATTTGTATTATGTGCTAATCAGTAAATAGTATTCTACCATAATAACAATAAAAATGAATGTACAGACAATATTTGCAGATTATAAAACTATGTTCTACATTACCCTCTCGTGTATTGCCAAAGGGTTGAAGAAAATTAATTAATTAACAAGAAATAGTAGTATAAATAAAATTTGTATTCTGTGCTAATCAGTAAATAGTGTTCTACCATAATAACAATAAAAATGAATGTACAGACAATATTTGCAGGCCATAAAACTATGTTCTACATTGTCCTCTCGTCTTAAACTTTTGTCTGCTACTGTATCTCGTCCGCATCTTGTCACGATGCCGTCCTGTTTATACAAATGGTTCGTTATTCGCGCGCGAAACATCTAAGCGGTCGAGTACAGTGTACACGAGCGAAGTAATTAATCATTGAATCGTAAACGTTCGACGACGCAACGGCCGGCAATTAATTCGAAGCCACGCGACGTTTCACAGCCACGTCGATGCAAATAACAACATGCTAAGCATCGCCGATCGTGAGTTCATTTCCAATGCTGGTTTCAGAGGACACGGTTCTGTCGTTGCTGCTAATAGAGATACAGGCTGGCACATCGTTCGTCTTCTAGGGTCGTCTGTTAGTTTTCGCGAACGATAAACGTCTGTATCCTCTTTTATCCTTGATCAGAAATTTTGATAGCAAGTTCAGAGTAGAATGTCTCAGAAGTATACACGCGAACGATCAGATCGAGTTCTTGTGGAATTTGTTTTATTCTTAATATTTTTGAAAATTGTCCCTTTGGTCCCATTTAATCGATCAGTTTAGTGAAAATTGGATCTACGAAGTTCTCCTTGCGGTTTATACTTTTCTTCTGAAATTTAACACTTTTCATTCGAGAGGTGACTGTTAGTCGTCTGATGATACCGATTTCAAAGATTTTTAAACGCAAAATACTTATTAACATTCGTCTATATTAAACGTCATTTGGTTTAGTTAAGCAATATACTAAAATTTACACATATGATTGTTTAATCTCTGAGTCTAACTGTTGCGATGAATGCACACACTTATGTTAATAAATAATACATTTGATTATAAATAATATAATATATAACATATAAATGGTTTATGTGACATGGACTGTTTTGCAAGGGAGTTTACACGCTACTGTGCTGCTGTGAACTACACCACTGTTCACACACGAGGTGATAACAACAAAAATGAATGACACTCGTATTTACAAGACTACCAATCATCGCTAACTAACAAACAAACTAACTGAAGTCTGAAAATTTACAAAACTATCGTTTGGTAACCGACAGTCGCCTTTCGAGCGCAAAGGGTTAACCCTTTGCGGACGAAGCAATAAAGAAAATAGTTACATCGCGCGTTTGAGTTATAAAAACTAAAGCTGTATTTAAATAAGTTTTTCATAAAATCTAACAAGATCATAAACAAACAAATTTAGGCCAACTTGACTTCTTAGGCTAGTATACCCATGCGTATCTTATACGTGTCGTTTACGACAGACAAACGCCAGTCGCAGCGCGAGAGTTGGGCGGATATATCCGACACTCGTCCGCAAAGGGTTAAAGGGTAAGGAGCGAATGAAAATTTTTGATCGCGTAAGCCGTAAAGATTGCGTTGAGCTTAAAAAATTTCGTGGAATGGATATACTTTTTTTTTTATAAAACAACCGCGCGTGATCCATAGGGGGCTTTACGAAATGGCGCACGTGACGATAACCGGTAAGCTGGATAAACAACAAAGCAACCGTGAACGGAAAGAAGGAATGGTAAAGCCGTGGTTCGCCTGTGGTACATTATATTTAGAGTTGTGCTACCGTTCACGACGAATCGTACCTAGTGGTGACGTCACGGGATTGTTGGCGGTACCGGAAGTTATGGCAATTACTGCGAACCGTGACAAATGCGAGTGCAGCTGCAAATCCTATTTTCGAAGGCGTTCGCTGATACTTCTACCCCCTCGTTTTTTCACCATTGTACAGTACATTCCATACAGAATGGGGCGAAGAAGAAGAAAAAGAAGAAGATGGAAAATTTAATTGAGTCGAAAAAACAAGCTTCAAACTAATTGCTGTTTTTTTTTTTTTTTTTTGTATAATTCACTGCATTTTGAATTGCATGTAGATAATAGAATGGAGATATAAAAATGTAGAAATCCCTGATTTAATTTTAACACTTAGCCGATCGAATGGAAGAGATCTTCCACTTTTTCCTCAACAAAGCGCCGCCATTGATTCTATTTACATTTATTATTAGTTAGTCTTGAACTAGTGTTGTTCACACAATTCATCAAATGCATTTTCAGTTTTTCCAAAGTACAGTTTTCAGTAAATTCAATATTAGCTCGGAACCAATTGATAACTAAAGTAAACAGAATCAATGGCAGCGCTTTGTTGAGGAAAAAATTGGAGATCTCCCCATTCGATTGGCTAAGTGTTAAGCGTTAATGGATACGGTTTAACATTTTCTTAATTTTAACGTGAATTGACTGTCATCGATTTGCGGTCTTTTTATTTTCTTACGTATATCAGCATAACATCGTTAAATAATACCGTTGAAACCTGAACATACAGCAATCGTGAGCATTCATTCGACACCTTCAACAATACTAATTTAATTTCCACGAGTCTGTGTTATCCGTGCATCGACATCTCTTCGTTGTCTCAAAAACATCTTGATCCTAGTTTTGTATCGGTTTACACTATAAACCGTCTGCGTCGGAAACACGCATTTGCCGCGTCAAGCATTAACCACACATATTTATGAATCATACTGATGTTAGAGCATGGTAACGTGTTACGGTAATGTCTCGCAAAGCGAGACCACCATGAGGATCTAAGTGTCGTCGTTTTACTGGGGTGTTTCTTTATCTACCACCTCTGACCGTGCTGAAAATCGATATATGCTCATCTAGTACCATAATCGAAAGCTACACCAGACATTGAGACAGAGAGAAATGGAAAATCTAGCTATGCTAGCTCCACACGTAGTAACGATTCGTTGATTTGATCGTTTAAACATAAAATTGGTGCAACTTTCACTGCACAACAATGTGTGTAAGGGTTGTTAGCGAGTTTACGAAATGTTTTCAATTAACACTTGGCCAACCAAATTGAGGAGATATCCCATTTTCTCCGCAACAAGGTCGCAGTGATTATTGATTCTATTTACTTTTGTTATTAGTCGGTCTTGAACTGGTATTGTTCATAGTTTATCAAATGCATTTTTTGCTCTTCCAAAGTACAATTTTTAACAAATTGAACACTAGCTCAAGACTAATTAATAATAAAAGTAACTTTGCGTAACTGACCTTAAACTTGATAACCTAATATTAGGAACTCTGGAAAGTTAGTTTGTTAACACTTAGCTAACCGAATGGGGAGATGTCCCACTTTTTTTCACAAGGGCGCTGCCATTGATTCTATTCACTTTTGTTACTAATTAGTCTTAAACTAGTGTTATTCACAATTCGTAAAAATGCATTTTCTGAATTTCCAAAGTGTAATTTTTAATAAATTCTTAATACACGATGAACAGTGTCCGGTTAGGTGTGGCACCGTGCGATTTGCTAAATGTTAATAAGTTACCACTCGATGAAGTGTTATAATCAGTTCAGATGCATTGGTAGTATGTCTGTAACTTTTCTATAGTTTTTACAACTTCTTTTGCATTGCGTTCGACGGTATCGCGAAGGTGGTATAAAAAACGGTAAAAAGGAAAAGATAAAAATGTTTGGAAAAGATAAATAGGGTTGTCACCCTAACGATAGTATGACAAAGAGGAGAAATCCTGACAGCAATGTAAGGAATGGCGAATCAAATTTATATATCACGTTTTTCACTCGTTGTTCGTTATAATTTGCATTATATACCGGTCACAGACGAGCCAACTGCACCAGGAGGTAAAGGCGGCGTGTAATTAGAGTGCTCGCGTTAGAGGTACGATCCCTTCTGGTGACATTACGATTGAACGGAACAGCTGACCGATAATTTTTCATATCGCATTAAATTATGACGTATCGGATGAAATGATGAATGATAAACGCACGTTGCTCTCACCGGCGTGACCGTCGCGCGTATGCATAGCCGCGACCGCCATTAAAAACATAATTTACGAATGGCGCAGCGTTTTTATGTCCGGTTTTCTTAACCGTTCTTGGAATCATCCGGCCGGGTGGTAGCTTATATAAATCATTCGGTATCAGGGCCGAGCACTGATGAGTTTAACTGTAAAGATGATTACGGTTAGGGAGCGAAATTTGTGTTTACGAGCTCGAATGTTGAAATTTTTATGCTCGGAACTTAGGGGTGTTAACCCTTTGCGCTTGAGAGGCGACTTAGTCATCAAATGATAGTTTCGTTAATTTTTCAGACTTGATTTAGTTTGTTTATTAGTTAGACTCAGAGGTTAAACAGTCATATATGTAAATTTTAGTAAATTACTTGACTGATCTAAATGACGTTTATTACAGGCAAATCTTAGTAAATATCTGGAATTTGAAAATTTTTGAAGTTAGTATCATTAGACATCCCACGGCCACCTTGTTTTACGTACAGTAACGGACAAAGGTTTGAAACGAGAAGACAATGAGAGGACGAACAAGATATTGTCTGTACATCCATTGTTATCGTTATTATGGTAGAACACTATTTATTGATTAGCACAAGATGCAAATCTTGTTTACCATGC
The DNA here is from genome assembly GCA_033822845.1 of Tetrapedia diversipes. Taxonomy (NCBI): domain Eukaryota; kingdom Metazoa; phylum Arthropoda; class Insecta; order Hymenoptera; family Apidae; genus Tetrapedia; species Tetrapedia diversipes. The sequence continues at coordinate 224,678 of JAOPTO010000656.1, read as the reverse complement.
TATTCCTTATAAAGTAATTAGTTTAATTTCGTTCTCTTTTTGGTCTCAAACTTTTGTCCGCTACTGTATACAGGATGTGAACCGTTTAACATCCAACGAGAAGAGAAAATGAAAAGTTTGTAGATAATATTTTGTGTATTATCTCAAAAATTAGTGGAAACTGTGTAAATTGAATTTTTGAAGGACGAAATTAAGCGACTATTATAAGTTTGAAGAGATTTCAATAGCAGAGATACATATATTTAATTTAATAATCTGAAAAATATCAAAAATAAAAGTACTTAACAAGTTTGTAACTTTTAAAGACAAATAAAACTGCGTAAACAAAGTCGAACGAAGTTCGCTTACTCGAATGGTATAATAAGAATTGTGGTTAGATATGATTAAAAAAAATAATCGAATCGTCACTTTGAATACCTTGTTTCGACATTGGTATCTTAAAGCGCCGAATAAGTAAACTCGTTTCGCCTTCCCCGTGAGTCTTGTCCCTTGGTTTTTAGTTAATGGAGCTGTTTGCGATAACAGCTGCCACGAGGTCAAACCAGTCGCAAATATTTTTGACGGTGGCATTTAAAAGAATCTGAATGCATGCACGCACTATCAACGATGGTTATTTTCGGTGTTTAAGAAATGTGTTAATAAGGACTGACAGTTTCTTATGTCATTAAAATGATTAAGAAAAGATAGACGCGTTGAACGGTTAAAAGTTCCTGAAATGTGTTTCATTAAAATTAAACTGTATCATACGACCGAAATATTTGAATCAGAAGCACTTTGAATTTTCAGCTTTTTAAATTTATATTTATAATCGAGGTTTTGTCTGATGTTCAGGGTCTTTTTTTGTCTTAATGCGAAGGTTTCCGGTTACATGGTTTGCGATCGACTTTTCTTCTTGCCGAACGTAAACTACTCTTAATTTCTTCGCAGGAATAAATCGTGTAAGAAATCAGGAAAAACACATGAAATTCGTATTCCTTTCTTAATTTCTTCTATACCTCAAATTAATTGATTAATATTTCGGTATTCAAATTGAATCAGAGCAAAATTCGTAATAATTATTTCCGCTACAATTTTTCTCCTTGTAACTTTCAAAGGTTCTCGTGTTTGTAAAAGAAACGAATAATACGTGAAATCGTAAATATCATTTATAAAACGAAACGAAGAAACACATTCTTATTAATGAATTCTTAATTATATCAAATAGATCAATTAAATTGATAATGAATGGTTGCTTTCTCTTCTGATAATCAATTGCAGATAATTCTTAATTACCGTTATATTTGCGGCGCAGCCTTTACCAAACGCGTACACATTTTTGGTCCACTTTAATTGATGGGTCATCGACACCACGCCTTTTTCGAAACAGTAATTACAGAGCGCTATCATCCTCGATCCAGAGATAAGGGATGCATGACGTTATAAAAGGCGACATGCAAATTTTCTCGATAATGCAGTAATAAAGTAACGGTTAAGATGTATGATATTTGATTTTAATATCGCAGTTGGACATATTATGGAACGTCAATTGGATCGAGGAGCATTTATGAATATATAATTTCATGTACTAATATTACATGCACATGGATTCAGGAAATTATAGACACCCGTACAACTGCATATTGATAATAATGATAATAAATGTTGCTGGTATGATTATTTTAAAAATACTCGATATTTCCATTAGTAAATTTACACTACATCGTGTACGCTGAATTATGCGAAATATTTCGACGTAATATTTTTATGTCTATTACGACATTTTGCGTGTAACGATATAACAGCGAATTAAATTTTTCATTTATTTTTTATTGTATATATACTAAATAATTTGATGCTTTTTATCGTTAATTGTGGCATAAAAGCAAAATAATACACGTATTGTATAAAAATTACGAAAGTTGTGGACGTCGGAGCATAGTGTCTCTTCTTCGTCAGAACTTGCAAGTAAAAGTAGTATATACCGTTTCTAATCAGACATGACAAACGTAAACCATAACTACTGAAGCAAAATGTACGACACTGTAAACAGTAAAGAATAATATAATTAAGAGAAAAGAAAGCTTCGCAAACCCTCCTAAAACCATTGCATATGAATTTCGTCCAAAATATTAGTTGCTTGTCTATTTAATATTTCCTTGCTCTTTCAGTTTTTTCAAATTCGCCGCACTAATTTATGAATCTGACCAAATAAAAATTCAAAAAGGATGAACAAACCTTTTGTAACACAAAAGAACGATAGAAACCAAAAGGAATTCGTCCGCGGCAATGCCGACAGAGGGTCGATCTCGAAGAACCTTCATAATCGACGAAAGAGTGGTTCGAAAAGTCGAAATCTGACAGGAAGCGCGCTCGGCCGAGGTCCACCGCTAACCGCAGACCCTTGAGAAACGCAAAATGAAGAGATCACATCGACGTTTGACCGCATCATCCCACCGAATATTATTGAATCTTTACAAATCGCCCGACCTTGCGATACTCGAGTTTCAGAATAACCAAAAGTGAAAAGAGAGCAATCGGATAACCTAATTACGATCCAGTAAAACCTCTGTAATTGCATCTCTCTTTCACTCGACGATTCATCAGTGAATTGGTTCTCATATATTATTCTGTCAGTAGAAACAGAAGCATAAATTTCAGCTTTTTTAAAAATTAAAATTAATAAATTAAAATTAGCATTATCTAACATACGTATTGGGTTGGAGGGAAAGTTCTGTCGTATTTTCCGTTTCCGTTAATTCACGTGGAATCTAAATACTTCGCTTCAACACAAACCCAAGAGATTTAACGTGATCTCCAACAGTTGTATGATGAATGCCAAACTCTTCTACAATTTCTCGACTTGTTAAATGTCGATTATTTTCCAACATGGATGGCAAAACATCATTATCGATCTTGGATGGTCGTCCAGATCGATCACTTTCTTGGAGGCTCGGATCCCCGGAACGAAATTTGCTAAACCATTTTTTGACAAGCACGAACATTTACAATATCTTTTCCAAATACCGCACATAAATTTTTACATGCAACCGATGCGTTGCTTCCTTTTTGGAATTCATACAAAATGCAGTGTCGTAAATGCACTTTATCTACTGACATGTTTTTCACTTTAAATATCACAAGTAAATGATGAAAAGTAAAAAAGGACTCCTTTTATATTATACAGTAGGTAAAAAAAGATTTAAAAAAGTGACTCACTAACCAGATGTCTTTTTTATTCACAAGAAAAATTACCTGCCTATTTAATATACGACAGAACTTTCCCTCCAACCTAATATATAACAATTATAATTATTAATTAGTTAACTCGTTAACTTGCATGTGTTTTCAACCCTGTTTTCGCTCAACTATCCAGGGCTCTATTGTAATTCATTCGTTTTTTTACGTAAACGAGAAGGGGCAATGAGAGACGAAGAATTCGCCAAGCGAAGCAGAGTGTATCTTTTCGTTACCATGGTGTCTTTCTCGAAAGAGCCACCAAATGCGGCGGAAGCGTCGGAAACGCCGTTAATTAACTGGGTTAAGGCGAGAGTAGCAACAATTAAAAATGAATAGCTGCAATTAGACGATGGGAGCTGGAAACCGAGCAAGTGGCGTATTGTGGTTGCCACGTTTGTGGCCTGCAATGATAGGATCGTTCAGGGACTCTCCCGGTGTGTGTATGTAGGCTGTTGTGAAAACCACGCCTCGAGGGGTCGGCCATCTTGATGCATGAATGGGTGAATTCCTATTGGCCATAACTCGCCTGAATTCAGGATGCCGTGTTCCGGGAGTAGTCCTCTTTGGGACGATCTCTCTCTCACGTAGTTCAAGTTTCATTGTGTTGAAGAACAGCTTGATTGATGAAAGCAGCTCCCACCCATCTCGCGCCTGGTTTCCTTCCTCGACGACGTGGCCATTTTGTCGGCATACGAATATACCGTTGCTTTGTTCGCCTATTTGGTATTCTCGAAGGAAACAGGATCGTTAACATGTTTTCATTGGACGTGACGTCTATGGTGTTGAGGAAAAGACAAAAAAAAAAAATAGCTAGAATTAAACTGTGGAGAATTGTTTTCTCTTTTTCGAAACTTTGATATACGTATACGAAAGGTTGATCGAAAACAGGTTTCGATCCTTGCTCATTTCCATCGTTCACTTTTCTCTTCTCGCTTCCGAGGAATAGATCTCTCTATCGGAATCAATTTTTCTTCTCGTTTGTTGGTTTCGAAATAATAGTTTCTTCTAATTTGAATCTTTCAGTGGAATGTATACCGCTGAAAATATGGTTTTTAACCAAATTCTCTATTACACAAAGATTTAAAAGATTTTCGATGATTTTTAACCAAATTCTCTATTATACAAAGTTTCAAAAGATTTTCGATGATTTTTAATCAAATTCTCTATTACACAAAGGTTCAAAAGATTTTTGATAATATTTAATCAAATTCTTTATTGCACAAAGGTTCAAAAATGTTTTATCTATCGTTTTAAAAATTCTACATATATCTATATGTTTCTTACGACTGATGTACAATTTGTTGTTTGTTTTCCTCAATAGCCAACAACGACATTCGGACGATGCATTTCTGGAAGGCAATCAGAATGGTCCAATCTAGTCGGACGTATTGCTGCACCGCAGCGTACACCGCGCCCACAGGGGCGCCAACTTACGAGGGACACGTCCCCTACATAGGGGTTGCACCGCCACCGAATACTGTCCACCTCAGGCCAGTTTTGCATCCCATGAACGCTCACATACCGGCCACCAGAGTACCGTCCAGCCCCGACAGCCCTCCGGAACATTCTACTACGTAGCCTTGGTAAGTTCCCCTTATGGCGTATTTTATGGCGTACAGGTGTCATTGCATGTTTTTAATGTTACACCCGGTGAGAATCAATAGATAGATGTGTAACAGTGTTATTAATGAAATTGCCATGAATACGACAGTGTTTTCGTAGGTTGTGCAGGTGAAACAGGTCATTTTCATTCGTTTCAATTTGTACAGTGCTGTTCGATTGAATAACATCTGGTAAAAATATGCTCGCTCAGATGAATAAGTTTAAAAAGATAAAATCTTTAGCCTTTTTTGGCGTTTCGTTAATTTCCAGTTAAGAATGCAATAAAAATAAAAAGTAAGGACACTTTTCATTGATATCAGTTACAGTAGATATTTTTAAAAAATATTTGAGGCTATTTACGTGAACGATACTGTAGATGTTACATAGGTGACACTTTAATGATTCCTGATTTGAAAGTAATTCTTTTGAAAAATTAGGATCTAGGAAATGAGTAATTTGAAAGGTTGAGAATTAACAATTATTAATTTTCGAATGATTTAACTGTTAATGATTTTGCTAGTTTAACCTTTCGCTAAGTTTCTAATCAGTTGCTGCAAACAAGCTGTGCGTAGAATAAATGTTAACTGTTGAGTACTCGTTGAGATACATACAGATATGCATTAATTGTTAAATGTTCACGTGAGAACGTTCGTCATCCTTGCTTGTTACTTTGTCTGGCTATTCTGTTGGAGATTTAAGTCGATATGAATAAGTATGAAGGACCTTGTTGGGGAAATGGAAACTCTCACGTTAGCCTTAATTAAACCATAATAACGTATTATAGCGGGTGTATTAAAATTTTATTGTATTCACTACGGATACGTTCACTTTGAGCAGAGTTTCATGTGCGGTACGCTGTTAGAAACGTTAAGTGAAACATATGCCGTAAGCGTTAATGTGTCCAATACGAATGAACGTGACTTGTACAATAATAATTAGGAATAAAGGGGATAATGAGAACGTAAAATATACTGAACATAATATTCTCGATAACGTACTACGAAATGCGTATGTATTTTACGTAAGGCATCAGCAAATGATATTTTCAACAATATCCCACAATGCTTGATATTTATATTAGCATAAACAATTCCGTATTTATCGTTAACCGCTAGTTTACCTTCATTTTCAAATTAGAAAATTGCGGGAACGAAACTCAAAAACAGAGCTTTTATCGTACAGTCATTAAAACTATTAGAGTCGTTTTAATTAGTTTGATTTTGAAAGAAGAAATATGATCGTTCATTTGTACATTGTGAAATAACAGCAATAAATATAAATGGTTCAGTGAATAATATTGTAGTTTCTTCTACGGTCGTGTCTTGTATCAGTCGTTGCTCGACACATCAGCGTGACCGAAATGGTAAACAAATACAGTGCGTAACAAAAAGATAGATCCATTTGCATTTTCATTTTTAACTTCGACACTGTATATTCTATTTGACTGAAATTTGCCTCAATATTTAATAAAAACGCTGGGAAACATTGGTGTGAAATTTATTTTTAGTACGGTTTCTCATTCTTGCACAGTAAACATTTTTATGGTTTTACTCAATTTCTAAATGTAACAAAATGATAGAATCTCTTTCTTTTTTTCTGTTTTTCTCTTGGTACTCTACTTTTGTCTGAAATGCTCGATGTCGGACTTGTAATCGCAAATCCGGCTCATATAAAATAGATTCTAACCTATAAAATGCCCTTCCATTCGAGAACCAATAAGATCGGACCGCTTAGACCAGTGAAGTATTCCTCGGCCCCTTTATGCTTCCTTCTTCCGTTCCCTTCTCTTCTTCCCTGATTTTATGTTTGCTCTTTCTGAAACTTATAAGAACCTTCTAAGTTTTGTCCAACTCTGAGCGACAGAGAAGAATAGAAACGATGAAATAGTGGACAAATTTTTGAAACGGATTCGTAATAACATAGCAAGTTGTATAAATTTTTTATGTGTGGATTATGATAATTATTAAACAAAAATATTATACGTATTGGTGGTTAATAAATTTTGTAACGAAGATTTTCGTTGTACTGTACGTTGTTCTAGATTTATACAAATAAAAATACGAGGAAAATGGTTGATTGTTTAACAATTTTGATTTATAAATCGACGTGGCGTGAGATTTTTTCCATGTTGATTTATCATCGATAAAGACACCACAGTATATTTTTCAAGTTACAAATTCCGTTCATTATATTTATATGGGATAGTATACTCTTTTACCAACTTTATGCGTATAAAAATCATAAATTTTTATATCGGAAGTAAAAGCAGTTCGTAAAATACTTTTATGTAGAAGTTTTCATAAAATATAATAGCAAAACTTGTTCCTTATGAAAGACTAAACTTTCTGTCGGTGTTCGTTTCAGAATTATTATACCACGTACTTTATCGTTCGAAGTTTCCAGCCGAAGCCTTGTCGCATTAACTTCGTCGTATTGAAATTATTTAGACCGATATCTCGTTAAACGTTAAATCTATTTGTATCAAAGTTTAAAGAAATCCTTGAGGTATTCGTAAACGGATCGTTAGTACATCATATTTTTAAATTTTTCACAATATTGCATTGCATATAAGTTTGAAATCCTTTGGAAGTGATTTGTTTTTGGTATACAGTATGTATCACCTACATGCTAGCATGTAATAAAACATTTCTCATTATTAACGCATTGCATGCGGGTATATTTCGCCGCGAGCTTTTTTCGTGAATTTCGCAGGAATTTGGACATTCGATAAAATCGCAATAACTTCGAAACTACTTCGGAAAACTACTTCGTTTTTCTTAACGAAACTTTCTTTATTTTACACTTAAATATTTGAATTCAATAATTACTTAACACTAGATTTACAGACATCTCTTGTGTATCTATTTCCATATATACGTACATTAATGAATAAGGTATACGACAAACAGAATTTGAAATTGCAGAACTGAACGGGAAATAGATTTGGGTATATTTGCATCGCTTGATCGATAAAAGTTAGCAAAAATTGCTAGGAATAATAGTAACTGATTTTGTGAATTTAGCTCATTAAGTCCGAATCCCGTCAAATTGACTCGTAAACCTGGTGTTAAAAAAATGCGACATTTTTTTTTAACAATACCTTTTTTATCGTATTTATATGATACCCGCTCTCCAGCACAATTCTACTAAATACGTACTTCTGCGTGATCCGTGCTCCTCCAGTGACAGACTGCAAAAAACGTAAAAGTACGTTTCACGCATGCAGTATGTTGAAAAAAAAAGGGGTTTCCATTTATTTTTATTGGTACTAGCAAACGGAGAGCACGGTTGACCAGTTGTTAGATACAGCTTGCTACGCTTTTAAACGGAACGAGATACGTATACGTCGGTGTGCGATAAATTTACCGAAATTGCGGGTAGAAGTTTTGACCGCGGAAACAAAACAGAAGCAAATGGGTACAGGATCCACGTGTGCGTGGCATGTCCGCTCGTAGCGGAGAAATTCTCGAACCGCACAACGATTCTCGCGACGAACTTCATCAAAGCGGCCGCTCCCAATGAACCTTTGCTGTTACACGGGAGCTTGAAGGTGCGGTCTCAGCTTTAACGATGACAACACCATAAAGAATCGAATTTACGAGTCCTTTCTTGGGGCCACCCTTCTGTCTGGCTTTGTCGGGATTCTTGTCCCTTAAACGCGAGTTTGAGGAAATGCTTTTTTTACGAACAGATGAAATTCTGTCACCCAGCTGCCGATAATTAGCCCCGTATACGCGCAACGTTTACGATATCGATAGGCATCCGCTTGTGTCCTTTAATTATTCGGCCCTTTCGTCTCTTTCGACTCGAACACATTTTCATTTAATGAAAGGCTTTCTGTACTTCTGCCAACTCGATAATTAAACGCAGCTTGATTTGAATAAATTTAAGATTAGCGCCCCGGTGGCTTCCAAAGCGTAGCGTTTTCGAGTTGTGTTTAGACTGTTCGAAACTGTTACTCGATCGAACCCGACGACCTTAGATGTAACTCGAAAATTATGAACGATTATATTCCGGAATGCTGGAAGTATGATGTAGCAGGTGGATTAAGAAACATCAAAAATGAATTTCTACGTTCTATAAATATATACATCTTTACAAGATTTACAACAACGAAGAATAGGGAAGTAAAAATTCGTTTAGAAATTATCTTTGTCTTTACCATTTACTAGCTGTTCCCCGCATTTTTTTTTTTATAGTACTTACTTCAAAATGGGCGAATTTTCAAACATACTTTCATCCCTTATTTTACCCTCTTAGGGGTTGATTTTCCAAAAACGTTGAAACACGTGTTTCTTTATTTCTAACCAAAAAATTAAATACTAGTTCTCATACTGCTTGCTTCAAAATCGGCTTTTCAAACAACCTTTCAACCCTTATTTAACCCCCTTAAGGATGGAACATCAAAATATCCTTCCTTAATGGGTACCTACGTCATAAAAGGAACCCAATGTTCAGATTTCATATTTCTAGCTTTAGTATGATAGTTTAGGCTTTGCGATGATAAATCAATCAGTCGGATCATGTCTTTTTATATGTATAGATTATGTAAGCAGGCGTGAGCAGGTTGTCGACATCGTCGATTGATATCGCAGGAAGTCAAATAAAACCGTAATGTAAATCTCGGGAACCCGTAAAAATACAATTTTCAATATCAATTATGAGACAATATTTTTACAAACGCACCGTAAATTTGTCTGGCGATAACAAACGGTCGCAATTAGTCGAATCGTACGTGCCGCAGAGCCTAGTGTATCTCAATCGTTACAATTTTAATGGCCTGGCTACTTAAGCCGCTGACGTTTATTTAACAGCGAAGGTAGACGTCAATTACAGTGACATTAAACGGGCATTAGTTTCACGTGTTTTACGTTAAGCAGCCGTTAGAACTGGCTCGTTTGCACGACGCTTTCTATTTGATATCGTTTCCGCAAGCTTCTGCGTTACGGATACGCAAAAGGAGAACGCGCGTAAAGTATTTTTGCTCAACATTATTTCCGGCGTACCGCGGCCGGCTAAGTTTAACGTGCCGCCGCAATCGACTGTAACCGAACGTCGGTTTGATCGCAGGAATTGGTGATTAAAATTGATTATTAATCGTTGATTGTCCTTTTTCACGTTACGTTATCATAAAACAGTGCTTATTTTTACTCGCAAAATTACTTTTCGCTCTACGTGAAAAAGGAATAGCATATTTGTTGCGATACATTTTAAAAATAGCATATAGGACGGTATTTCATTCTGTGCTAGAAACATTTATTTCAAAATTTACCTATTTTTCAGAAACAATTGTAGTTTCATTTTTATTCGTCGAAGTAGTGGTTTGGAATGAAAAGCGTTTATAATCATTTTAAGAAAATGTCGTTTAACCCTTTGGCCTATAACCACGAGTCTGACTCGCAGTAAAGAATTTGTGCCATAAGCGAAAACCACAAGTCTGACCCGTGGTAAAGAATCTGTGTCATAAACAAAAGCCACGAGTCAGTCTCGTCGTGTAGAATTTATGCATAAGATGCCGCGTATTATTATTAGAACAAGCGATTGGAGTTATTCCATATCGAATATTTTTCCTTTGATTATGATTACACCCTAGACGTCTTAAAATTACTGTTTGTACCTAAACATTGTTTATTATTTCACAATTCCTTTCGTTGCACTGAAATATATGTCATGAAAAGTATACATTTTGCGCCAGTTCGGGTACACGGCCGAACAGTTGAATGGCACGGCGCACGACCGACATTCTTGTTTACTGTAGCTCGCGAAATTGGCAGATATCGCGTAGGCCAAGGGGTTAATAATAAAATCATTAGTGATGCATCCACGACAAAATGAACCGGTCGGAATGCGTATGTTGAACCACTAGCAGTCGGTAAAGTGTTAACCCTTTGAACTCGAGAGGAGAGTGTTAGTCATCTAATGATGCTAACTTCAAAAATGTTCAAATTCGAAATATTTACTATGATTCACGTATATTAAACTTCATTTAGTTCAGTTAAATTGTATATTAAAATTTACATATATGACTATTTAACGTTCGGGTCTGAACTAACGTCTGAAAATTTGCGAAACTATCATATGCTAGGATTACGATGTCCCATGAGAGGGGACAGCCGAGTGCAAAGGGTTAACACTAGATTTACAGACATTTCTTGCATATCTATTTCCAATATACATCCACTAAGGAATAAGATATACATCAAACAGAATTTGAGATTGCAAAACTCAGAAGGAAATAAATTTGGGTATATTTGTATCGTTTCATCGATAAAAGTTAGCAAAAATTGCTAGGAGCAATAGTAATTGTTTTTGCAAATTGACGAGTCCCGTAAACCTAGTGTTAAGCGATCGAAAAGCGCCGATTACTCGTGATCGACGCGTGTCAGCACTGCGATCGAAAATTAACCCATTCACTGCCAGGCAAATTTAGAGTGTTTTGCCCTGGGTGCCAAGATTTTATTTTAAAGAAAACACGGAATTTAGCAAAATCTAATAATGTTAAGTGACAGATATAGTATTGAAATGGCATTTACTGTAATTTGAAAATGAAAAAAAAAACTGCAGCTAGCGTAGCTGAATAAGATTCCTGAGTGTGCTGAGTGCCATTTGTTATCAATCTAAATTGTAGCGTACATTACGAGACGTCTCGTAGTCGGCAGTTTTGGTGCACACGCTTACTACGAGATATCTCGTAGTTAACCGTGCTTGCGAACTTGTTGTTAGATATTTTACGGATTGTTGCACAGCGGAATCGCAACGAAATCGCGTCGGACGGAAGAAGGACCACCGCGACCTCGGCTTGTCCGCCATAGAAGCGGTGAATCATGTCCACCTTGTGAGAGTATCGTTGGACGTTGGCCAAGCTTGAAGTTCTAACGGCGCTGCTTCACCAAAAGATTCCACGGAAAGATACGATGGGTAGGACTCATCTCGTTTATAGATGACTTTGTTTAAAGAGAGACCGCAAACAATAAATCAATGCTCATACGAGGATGCAATTACGCTGTGATGTCCCTCCTTCATTGTACGAGACATAAATTTCAAGGGAATTACGATTTTAGCCATAGTATTGTCCTGGTTGGAGACCAGTAACAGGCAAGAGTTTGTGTTGAAAAAGATTTTACAGATTTTAAAACAGATTTTATGCATTCGTATTGATAACATTGAACATAGAGGAAACGGGCTTCGTATCTTATAGAATCGAAATTTTGATTAAAATTGGATTCTTTAGATTCTTGGTTCTTTGAATGGACGTTCAGTTTGAAAAAGGTTATTATGTAAAAAAATAAAATTAATAAAATAGTGTTACATTATTCTATTATGGTTAGATATGTGTATTTCAGGAAGAATTTCCTAATCATTACACGAAACGGGGGGAGTAATCAAAATCGTATTTTAGCTCCTTGTTTGTACGGTTATTCCTTTTGATTTGTTCTAGCGTATGGTTATCCTGAGTTTAATTAAACCGAAATTAAACCTTACTAACGATGAAAGAATGTAATGTCGTTTCGTATGTAAATTTATCCACGAAGTATTATAAAGTAGTATGCGTATATTTAATTTCTTCGTCTCTCAATTGCTCTAACGGTTCTCTCATCTCGCTTTACGGTAAATATCCTCAGATGGTTTAGGTTACACTACCGACTAATCGCTATACACGATCATTCCGTCGCTAATGTTTTGAAAAATAATTAATATTGATAATTTCTCAGCTGAGAATTCGTTTAACAGGTGACTAACAACACAGTCGAGATATAGAACATATTTGTGTCCACTTGTAGCACTTTGTATCTCGCGAAATGAAACACGCTCTTCAATATCTTTGATTTTATAAAGGACCGCCGTGAATAGACAATGAATAAAGTTGATTCTATCTAATTTACCAATTTTTACTGAAAATTTGTTTCCCATAATTTGTTGCAACAAACAAATGCAACGATTTACGTGTCCCTTTGCACTTGTAAGAGATTCTTTTATCGTTCTTTAGTATCATTCTCATTCTTCGCAATAATAACCGTATTAACCTATCTTCCCATCAAACCCCTTCACTCCTGATTTTTAAAATTTTTATTTTAGAAATAAAAAAATTAGAGAAATGTACTCTAGTAGGAGGCATAATAAAACTAAATATATATTATAAAAAATTGTATGTTTTAAACTTTTTGAAAAAATTGTATGGGATTATATCTCCCACTAGTATTTCCCAGAATATATAATCCCAACAGTACACAAATTCCTGATACTTATATACAATAAGGTGTGGAACAATCAGAACATAATGGCGCAACACACATTTTTCCCTCGAACTTTGGTACATCGTTTCGAACAATACTTGGGATAAATGTATCCCGACAGGAGTGAAAGGGTTAATTTCTCATTTTACAAACAGACGTTCTGTTGTGTTTGAGCAACGACCAAAGGAGAGCGAAACGAGAAGTTTCTTGTCCAAGGAGAACCGAAATTGGCCGATCGAGCCGCGTAATCAGAATTGCTGGCAAAAGGGTTACTTCTGTTTCCCGCAGCTGGCAACGTCAATGTTACCAGACAGGTCGCTCGGAGCGAATTTAATGACGGTCGTAAACGCGGTTTGCTTTACAGCTCCCTGCATTTTTTTTTGCCCTCCACCCCTCTTTTTCTCTCCCTCTGTGCTTTGCTGCCCCCGTTCGCCCTCCCGTTTCCGTTTCTGCGGCTGTTCCTCTTCAGGGCGTACTACTGCTCGCTAGCAATCGTCATCGCGGAGCCGTAAGTAAGATGCGCGTCTCCGATCCGAACTTATTTTACTCCGGGCGCAGTAAACTAGCGGACTTTATGTGACAGACACTAGCGAGATCCGAAATCGTCTCGCGGCTCAGAAAGCAAGCACGAGCCCCGCGAGAAGATCCCGGAAATCGCGGGCCCGTCTTCGCTGAGATCGTAAAAGCTCTGGGATGTTCTAGGGGAGCGGACGAAGGGTTGTCTTTGGGGGTGAACGTTCAGTAGAAACGCTGTCCATCGATCGAAGTCATCGGTTTACTGGATTTTGTTGTTACAGGATGGGATGATAATTCACTTTTCAGTCAGAGTATAGAAAACGTTGCAAAGTTTTGATTTTAAATTTGTAAAATGTCGGCGAGACAAGGGATGAAGACATTTTTTTAGTTTTGACAGAAAGGAAGCTTCAATCTCTCGTCTTGTAATATCTTATTATGTGGTTCGCGTGTGAATATTATAATTTGTATCGGGGATGAATTATGATTACGGTATAGGTTCAGCGTATGGGGTTGATTGCTTGATCTCTTCAACGTATTCGTGAAAGAAATACAAATTATATTGACGTCTTTTAATATTAGGTATAAAAAGGATATTAAAAGTCTGCGAATTACGTATATTGCGAGTTATTCTAAGAATTGGTCACAATTTTTTTTAATTCAGAAGTTACAAAATTCTACTTCGACCTCGACAGATTTAGTGGCGAATTTCGAATAAAAATCCGAACACAGTGAAACGTCGACCGGTAAACGGTGACCCAACAAGGAATGAAAAAAGTCAGTTTCGACGAAGGGAAACTTTATTGGTTACATAAATTTCCTCCTATAATTTAAACAGCCACGCTTAGGATTTACAGCTGAACGCGTAGAAAATATCCTGTATACACGTTAAGGGGCGATTGTACGGTGTTATGGCCAAGACAGCTTGTATATTTCGCCAACCATAAGTGTGCGACAATAAAGATCTAATCGTTTTATATATAAAAGACAACGCTGCGCTGTGGGCGCGCACTTTTGCGTATGCAAATCGTAAAATCATCAAGATTTATGCCTCGATCCTTGACGAATAACGTTCAACGTTACAAAATGTCGGTGTGGTTAAGCAATACGAGACAGGTTTATATTTGGTCCTGTGAAGACCTTTGACAAACAAGAGTTATCGTCGAAGCTTGCATTTTTTGACGAGAATAACAGTTCACGAGAAGAATGCATCGTTCGAAAAATTTCAAGAGTTAGTCGAGAGAAAGATCGATCAGAGTTCTTATCATCGTTCCTATTTGAACTGCCCCTAAATGGTTGTTTACCTCGAGCAAATACGTAAGACAACGACGAGTGGATACGAAAATCGAATTCGTTCGGAGCAATTATGAAGCAATGGAAAACAAGCAGGGGAAGAGAAAAGGGAAGAAGGGAGGTAAACGTTGTTGCGAGACCTTGGCGGCGATCGTTGGCCCTATTCTCTAAGAATGGAGGCGCAATTCCCAAGACAAAGCATTAATTAACAGCAGAGAAGTGCGTGAGCCGACGCCAGTTCTTCATCATCCTCCTCATCATCATCGTCGTGTCTTCCAAGTACGTGCGCCAAGAACCGGAGAGCGTTAAGCAGTGTAACAGGCCCGACTCTGGCGGGCAAAAGGAGTTTTACTACTTTCTAACCACAGTCGCGGGCTACAATTAAACCCCCATAAAACCTCGTCGTAACTTTTTTAAAAGCGACCAACCGCTCTCTCGCGCGTAGCCAGCCAGCTCCCTTCGTTTGCTCGGCAAAAACCATGCTGTATCGCATCCTTAATGAATCCTCGAGACGTTACGGGTACCGACTTCTTCCGGTCGACCCTAAACCCACCGTCCCCTTTCGGTACAGACCTGCCCACCGTCCAATGGGGACCAAAGTTTTCAAAACTGCCTATTTTCGAGACATATGGAAGCTTCCTCCGCTCCACCTTCGCGTTGCATAATAAACATCCGCACAGTTGCCAATACCTGTGTTAACCCTTTGCCTTCGAGAGGTAACTGTTAGTCACCAAATGATAATTTCGCAAATCTTCAGACTTTAGTTAATTTGTTTATTAGTTAGACTCACAGATTAAATAGTCATATATGTAAATTTTAGTATATTGCTTAACTAAACTAAATGACGTGTAATATAGGCGAATTTTAGTAAACACTTTGAAATTAACAATTTTTGAAGTCAGTATCATTAGATGACTAACAGTCTCCTCTCAAGTTCAAAGGGTTAACACTTAGCCAACCGAATGGGGAGATCTACCATTTTCTCCCCAACAAGGATGCTACGATTGATTCTATTTACTTTTGTTAGTAGTTAGTCTTAGACTAGTATTGTTCACAATTCGACAATTGCATTTTATGCATTTCCAAAGTACCGTTTTCAATAAATTCTCAATACGCGATGGACAGTGTCCGGTTAGGTGTATCCACCGTGCGGTTAGCTAAATGTTAATAGGTTGCCGGTCGGTGAAGTGTTAACTAGACGTATGATATCTGTCCTGTTCCCTTTGCTTCGTACCTAAATCATTGTCGCTGTTAGAACCTTCGTCGTACGTCATGCAACACGCTATTTC
>JAOPTO010000656.1:161501-208437 GCA_033822845.1 Tetrapedia diversipes | reverse complement strand
AGGTGTAGGTATCACAATAAATTTACAAAGTTTCCACGAAAAATTACGAATTGGTCATTTTGACCGGTCTTGGTAGTTATAGTGATAATTTATCTTTTTAAAAATGTTTTACCTCTCAATGATGTGTCGTCGTTGAAAAATGCCACGCGTCGAATTTAAACGGCTCTAAAACACACCTAATTCTGCATCAATTCCTTTTTATCCGCTTCTGATTCCGTGCACGTAGGAGTAATCCGGTTAACAAGTTAAACATCGTGTTGCGATAAGCGAACACGAGGGACATAAGACTGGAAAGCAATTTATTTTTACTCGCTTTTAGAATGGCCGCGGGAAGAAGGATCCCCCGGGAACCGGGATCCCTGATTAGTTATCGCGTACACTCGGTTACTGCGACCGGTTGATTCCACTGGAAATTACAAGCGACTCTTGCGTCTTCCTTAACGCTAGAACTACCAAGCAGGTCAAAATGACCCAATTTGTAATTTTTCATAGAAACATGGTAACCTACTGTTTGGTGCCTACACGTTTGAAAATTCACTATGATTTTTACTGTGATTGCTAAAATTTGTTTTTTTTTTATATCACGTGTTTTTTTCTGTACAGTTTTCAGCTTAATTTCTTTGTCTTCAATAAATACACTCTAATCATCGGTAGTTCTAGTGTTAATGACCGGCTGCCGAGGAAAACGGATAGAATCTCTGGAATCGCTGGATACTGAATTACTGAAATAAGATTCAAAAGATCGAAGTAACGGGTGAAGAAGAATGCGTTTTTAACTACTTTTACTTCTGCACGACGGCGGCGGCAATAGTGTACAGGCAAAAGATCCCCGATCGCCTGAACAACGTTTAAGCGAACGTTCGATTATCTAAATAGCGTTGCTCGCGGGGTAAATCGAAGAGAATGCTCCGTTAATTTGCATTCTCCTGCGTTATCGTTCGGGCGTTGATCTTAATACCGTTTAAACAGGGAAGGCGAGATTTAAAATTGATCTTGAAAATTAATGCTATAACGTTCGTTTTGCTTCCCGTTGGATTTATGCCGATACCCCGCAAGTAAACCATACTCGATGCAATCAATGCACGGGTAACATTAAACTTATTTTTATCACCCTGCTGATTTTCTTATGACTGACTCTTGCAGACGTGTTTTTAACTTGTTCGTTTATTATTATTATTATATTCAGATCGATTCAGAAATTCACGCGCAGTGTGTTTAAAAATTTTAACGAATTTTAGACGAACTTCAAAATTTTTTTATTTTTTCGGTAGCTGTCTTCTTTCTTTTAAAAACTCAGCAATTGCAGCGGTGAGTAACTCGTAATTCATGAATTTTTTATTATGAATTTTTTTTGTTTTTTTTTTTGTTCTTTTGTGTACTCATCCCACTCGTGTGATCTACTTTTATTTTCTTCCTTCTATTGCAACAAAGGGTTTACCCCATTGAAGATAAATAAATAAATAAATTATCTCTTAGTTTCAATGGAGAGTACAATTTCGATACTACCTATGTTCCCGGCTTTCGTCATTTTTCGAGCTCCACAGTGTTTTGGTTAATTTCTCAATCGTTCGCAGCTGGAAACGCTCGTTAATCATACCCGAGCTTCGTTAAACGAATTAGTACCGAAAAATTAATTCCGCCTCTTCCGACCTATCGCGAGCGCGTTTCGTTGAAATTTCGAAACACGGTCGAAGTTAAACGGCGCACGGTTCGGCTGAGATATCATGTCGGGCAAAGGAGATTGCCAGGCAGCATAGTTGTAAATCATACTTTTATGGGACACCCCACGGTCAATCGGGAAAGGAAGGCCGCAGACGAAAAGAATGGAGCATGAACTGTGAAGCGATGTATGCTTATCGACAGTCTCGGTCGCTCGTTCCCGCCCGTGATGCTTCTGTCTCTATCCGATCATCTTTCAACGTTTCTTGCGACTCGGCTGTGTACGCTTCTTCCTAACCCGCAGACATCGATCGAGCTTTTACGACTTTGTAATTACAGACCCGGCCCGAAGTTGAAGCCTCCCCCCTTCAACATCGTCGGCAGGTCTTCGTGTTCCCTCTGCGAAATCGATACCGGAGGATTGTTGCTCACCTGGTTGACGGATCTATCAGAATTTTCTCTTCGTGTTGTTGAGAGAGGTTCACCTTCGGTTTACCGTGAATTTACTTTTTGTGCATAAGTTTTCTTTAGTTACGCTCTTTAAATGGCTAAAATATCATCGGTAAATCTTTTCTTTTTTTTTCGATATTCATTAAGTTATTCGTTATTCGGTTATAATTTCACATTTTGCTTTGCCAATTTTATAGTTTTAAAATCTGCTACGTAAATCACGTTTATTTTTTTAATGCTTACTTAACCCCTTGACGTACAAATAAAATGAAATTTGATGACTCCGAAAAATACTTATTTAATTTGGCTCAACTGAACGGTTACGTGCAAGCTTAGAAACAGAACATTTTGTTTTGAAATTTATTCTGAAAGGGGAAGGGGGAAGCATCTTGAATATTCCGAACAAAACAGAATCGACGCACGTGTGAAATAATTAAATAATCTAATAATATACTGCTCGGCGTTCGCTGAAAACAGATCTTGACGAGTCAGATTCGGCCAAGTCTACAGTGGCACACAAAATGAATAACTTTAACTCGTCATTGTACGTGAAGGGGTTAATTTTTATCCAACTTTGTTCGAAATTTCATGTACACTGTTGTGTTGTCGTTATTTTAATTCGATTCAAATTCAGTACTCGATGTCAATTTGAAATAATAAAATCTTAAAGTGTACGTAATTTTATATCTATGATTTTCTGAAGCACCCACAAACAAATCATCGAGCAAAGTTTCATTGGCATGAATCATCGTTTCCTCTTTCACTAAATGCTTAACGTTTAACTTCCTTACTTAGAAACGTCAGTCAATGCAAACATTTACATATGTGCCCCCCGTTACCTCGTTCTCCTCCTGTATTTGTAAAGGTAAAAATACGACACAGTCTTGTTAGTATTAAATACTGTGTCATTCTTTTTGAGCAGCGACCCTAACGATGCGTCGTTAAAGGAAAAGAAGTTATATAGCCCGTTCCCCGTGTCTTTCTCCGCGAAACGCGTGCCTCAATAAAACAGCCTGAAAAATATGGAGGACGGGAGAGCGAGAGGAGGAAGAAGTAAAGAGAGGAACGATCGATAAATAGTGAAACAAAGAGAAACTTTAGATGTTCACGCTTTCAAATACGATAGCACAATTTTTGTAGCGTTTAATACCTCTGCCACTTCCATCGATGTAAATATCGAAAACCACGCACACTTCCGTAAGGTGAAATTCATCGGAGTGAAAGCCAAACAATAATTATGTTTTTATTGCTGAAAAACGTAAATCACATGTGCCAAAGAGGGATCAGTCAGTAGGTACTAAAATGCTTCCTGTGCTTTGTACCGGAAACGCTTGAAAAACCTGCGGTATATTTATAGTGCTTTTAGTGCTTTGACATTGGCAGGGTAAAGAAAGAGGAAGAACAACGATTTTAAATTATGAAAACGGTTTGTAAAACTCGGAGAACTCAGTTCGTGTACTAGATAGGGACGCAAATGCGACTCGAATCGTGTTTGTGGGAGGAACTAGAGAAACAAAGTCGTTGATCCTCCCTCTTGATCCGTGAAACAGCGTCAAAACAACAGCAGATCGTTCAAGTGGTTCGTTTTACGAGGGGAAATAATATTTCCAGTTATGCCAATGTGTTGAATATGTGTAACGTTTGATGGGGTCGTCTTGCGTAAGCGTTGCTGAACTCGTTAAGAGAGTCCCATTAACCGGTCCTTTCTTTTCGCCATGTTGTCGTCCTCCATTCTTTCGCTCGCCGCTCTTTCACGCGTTTTCGTGTTTAACTTGCGACCTTTCCTCGTTTGCTCGGTTTCTTAGATTCCAAGAAGAAAGACGACCGCAAAAACTTCCAAATTGTACATCGTTCACAATCTGCATTAAAGCCAATAAATTATAAGTGCTCACATAAATCTTTCTTCCAGCAATTCACGCAACCTCAAAAATATGTTGCGCAAATTATTGTAAATTGAAACGCTTTCCTTCTCAGCTAAGTGGCGTGTATTATATGTATTATGTTATACTGTCTTTTAATCACCGTATATAACTTATATACATTAATGGGACCCGTGGTCTCGTTTATAAAAATAAATTAAATTAAATTAAATTAAATAATTAACACTATTCCTACCGACACTTCACGTATACCTATTCCTACCGCGACATTCCCACATAAGACAGACTACAAATTTTTCTCAAAATATGAACAATGAAAAAAGAAGTGAATATTGAAAAATGTATTATACGTATGTTTGAGAAAAAGTCTAAAGTTTAAAGGCGATTCAATTACGTTGTATCTATGAAATTTTAATCGAAATTTTAAAAACGGTCATTTCACCGGTTGTGGTAGGAGTAGTGTTAATCGCTCGCTGTAAACGTTCGCGTGGTCACCCATCGGTTGCTTTAGAGATGATTGAAAAATCTTAACAAGTATCCAGAGGCATAACACTTTGGTTGACCAAAGTGAAGAAGAAATAATTTCAATATTTATGGTTGCCATTATTGTTACTCGTCCTCTACTCCTCCCATCTACGAAGATTCTACGTTCTACTCCATAAAACTAGCCAGGATTGCTAAACGGGGACCGATAAATGGCTCAACCCGTACATCGATTTTGAGTCTTTTTTACGAGGCGCAACGGCCGGGGCTGGTTTACCGAGAATGCCGTGCGATTTTCTGGAGTCAGAAGCTTCCTGGAAGGACCCCGGGGATTGTTAAACGGGAGAAGGCAGTTAACGCGTACCCGCCTTTCGTTTCACGTATTCATTTTCGGCGCCTTTATGCGCGATCACGGATTGGTTTTAAGGACCTTCCCCTGTTTGGACACGGTTAGGCTATCGAGGGGCCACGGATGCCGATTAAGAGCGGTCTTTAAAAGGTGGGGGACTCGAAACGTCTACGAAAATCCTCCAGCCGAAAGTCCCTAGGCCCCGCGCCCCTGGGTACGCGGCGGTCAGTCCTCTTTATCGCCGCGATGCTTTTCCAGGCGTACGTCGACGAGACTCGTTTTACGACGCGACCAAGTTTTAGTGCCGTGCAAGGTTCCGCTTCGCCAGGATTTTCTGACTTCGACCTTTGCTCCATTCTTTCGCGGTGGCGACTGTGGTGGTGGATCCGTCCGGGGATTCTTGTCAAGAGACGATGGTCGTTGCGTGAGTGCACGCTAAAGTTTGGATCGCGTTGATTGCAGATGCGTGGCTGCATTTTTGTGAGTTGACAATTAGCATTGCAAACGTTAATAATCGCTTTAATTCCGAGATTTCTATGGGGATAAATAAAATATGGGGCTTTAAATGTTTATTTTTATCGACAAAGTTTTACTTAACACTTAGCCAACCATACAGAGAGATCTATTTTTTCCTCAACAAAGCGCTACCGTTGATTCTATTTACTTTTGTTATTAATTAGTCTTGACCTAGTGTTCACAGTTCGTTAAACGCATTTTCTACTTTTCCAAAGTACAGTTTTTAATCAATTCAACGGTGGTGCAAGACTAACTAATAAAAGTAAATAGAATCAACGGCAGTACTTTGTCGAGGAAAGATGGGAGATCTCCCCGTTCGGTTGGCTAAGTGTTAATATATATTGTAATAATTTGGTTTATTTGTTTAATTTTATACGCGTACACATTGTATTGTTGTCAGTTCCCACGTTTGCTGTTGATAATATACAGTTACTGCAACAATTCGAGGTAATAGGAGTAATTCCTTGTTTCCATGAAACATAAAAAAAATGATTTATCGATGCAAATGCGCTTTCAGAAGTGTTTCGCAGTCAATTAAAACGTTTCATGGAAAACGGAAGCCCCGCTATTAATTAAGTTTAAAAACCAGGATAAGCCCGTAATTAGTACAGTTGCACATGAAAAATACCTTCGAGGCAGAAAATTAGTTGATGTACTCGTTGTACATGGAAATCGGTATTAATGTTACCACGAATGCCGGTGATTTCGCTCAATTAAAATATTCTATCAGCTTTCCTTTTTTATCCGCTGAATTATTTATAAATCACTGAAGAACTTTATAGTTAACAAACATGAGGATATTATCATTGTAGTAAGTAACTAAATTTAGTTTCTAATATTCCGGTGATCGATTCCAATTTATAAATTTATATTTTATTGAAAAAGTAACTAAAAGATGTGCTTAATATTTTTTAATCCCATACAGTAAAGCGACACATTGTTTGCAACTCCTCAACATTCAACGGTATATACTTCTTAAGTTATATTACTTTTAGTTTCCATGAAAAGAGTTTCAAAGAATTGTAAATTATTAAACAAATAGAAATTAAGCTCTTTAGAAATTAAGAGACACGGTTAAAAGCTTGTCCTTCAAACTTTCACAGTTACAACAGATTTATTTTACCACTTAACAGTCAAATAACTCAAACTGAATCCCCCTCGTAAACGTTAATCCTGCGAATCCACCAAAAACAACTAACCATCTCTCAAGACCCAAAAGACATCCCCTGACATTGTTCACGAAGTAATTCATTGAAGTATTCATCTATCAAGCTAAACAACAACTGAAGGCAGAATTGTAGCTGTTGGAAAACATGCCCGTAGTCTTCAGCAGTATCGTGTGCACCCTGAAGAGGAACCGGCGTGTCTAGACTCCCGAAAAAGTCAGCCACGACCCTCCTCCACCGGCGGAGCAGGAAACCGGGTCTGGTCTGGCCGGGTGAATGCCGGGTGGATGCACGTATGAAAACTAAGTCTGGGTTTCATTTGACTGGCTTTACGAGGTAGACATAAAATGGATTTTACTGTCGGCTAGTTCGCCAGTTCTCGAGTTGGTAACATTGCTTTAGCGAGCATAATATAGCCCCTTGCCTTCCCTCCTTTTCTCCTCCTTGTCCCTCCTCTTTCCTTGTATTCTCCTCTTTCTCTTCTCTCTTTCCCTCTCTTTCCCTCTTGTTTCTCTTCGTCGTCACCAAGGCACGTCCCTTTCATTGTCGTCCCGACTCCTGTCTCTTTCCACCTCTGTCTTCCTCCCTTCTTGTATCTCTTTTTGTCGTTCCTCTTTTCCCGTCCTTTTTGTTCTTCTCGTCTGCTTCCTCCCTGTCCTCTTCCACTCTGCCCGTGGCCGACCAGTCGCACCTCCTTAAACTCATGCTCCGTGGTAAGTTTCCGTCCTACCGACGGAAAGTTTCACCACGAGAAATATCTCGGCGACGGATTTAATATCCGCCGGATAAGACGGGAGGCACGCCGGTCGTTAAAGTTAACGCTGATTCCGTTTCCTTCAGTTTCGGTGGCGGGCTCCGGCCCTTGCTACGGCTCTGCTACCTTTTCCGTGATTAGTAGGCGCCATTACCGATCGTTTTCGGTCCCATGCCACTGTTTAATGGCCGCCTTTTGGCGAAGACGCTTATACTCGGGTTAACTATTTTTTCTTGTCGTTCTGGTATTTCCTGTTTTTCCTCTTTTCTAGAACCTGCGGTTCTTAGGCGGTACAACGATTTTAAGAAAATATATGTTGCATAACAAATGACTTATGCGTAATAAATTTTGCTGATCTAAAGACCGATAGCGTTATATAATTTCAACGTGATCGTTGCTACTGCGGGCAATTAAAAAGGAACCAGGAATTGTCGGTTATTAATTTTGCTACTTTCGATCATTACACCTGTAAAGCTTCGAAGGTATTATCTGTAGTAGTTACGCGTTCCAAAGCAACATATAAAGGTTGTAGATCAACTGTAGGCAGAGATCAATGATCAATGATCGACCGAAGACGAGCGCAAACTGTGTTCCTTCGGAGTTTGCGGATGCGCCGAAATGTAACACATCGCTAACCGCAGGCGAACCTTTTTTCTGATTTCAGATCGATTACCGACCAGTCGGCGAAGTAAAGCGACTGTAAGAACAGGTCGAATCCAACGAGAAATGACGCCCGGGCGAAGAAAAGGAGAGGAAGAGACGGAAGGCCTGGAAGGAGGGGAAGAAGATGAGAAAGAAGAAGAAGAAGAAGAAGAAGAAGAAGAAGAGACCTTTCTCTCTTTAGTGTGATATCTGCTTCCATCCTGGTCATCGTTCTCCGTACGATCGAATTCGTTCCTCCTCGCCCGGGTGACACGAAACGACGAAATTTACGATTAACTGGAACACGTAATACTTTTCGGAAGCAGCCCCGGGCCACGTTGGTCCGGTTCCACTGGTCCTGATAGCTTGTCCATGGTAATTCGACTTGTCAATGTTAATGCCCCCTCGATTTGGACCACTATACCTGTCGCGAAAGAGAAAGGGGGGGAAAGGAGGCGAAAGGGGTATATACGGGCGATCGATGGAGGGAATCGATGCCCCAAGGATCCCTTCATCCTCCGTTCGTACAACAGCGTCGCACAATTTGAGCTCGTGCTCATATCACAAAAGGGATCCGGCTGCGAGCAGATCGAGGGAGAGACAGAGAGGGATGGAGAGGCTGTCTTGTGTTGTGCGTTTGTGTTCCTCGGGCTTCTTCGCGTTGTTCTTTTCTTTCTTTTTTTATTCCTCCGCTGACCGAGAGAACAAGAAAATCATGGACGTTTTTGTGAGTGGTTCGTGGGATGCCGGGGTTCACGGACAACACGTACCTCGGGCATCCCTCGTCCTTGCACGTCCTTCGGTTCGTTGATCGAATCTGCCACCTTCGCTCACTTCGTATCTACCTCTCCTTCTGTTCGTCCGTCTGTTCCCCCTTCGCCTCTCTCTCTTTCTTCTTAACTCTTTCAAATCGTCCTTTTCATTAAATATTATCCTCCTGATCCCTTCGATCTCTCTTTCCTTCCTCTCTTCGTGGCGTTCGTTGGGCAGACAGAGAGAGAGAGAGAGAGAGAGCGATGGAACGCGACGCGCGTTGTCGAGACGCGAAACGAGAAAACGTTGAAGCTCTCGTTCGCAGGATCGTGAAAGACGACTCGACTGGTTCCTATAGGCCTGTCGCGCGTGAACGAGATCGCCAGACACAAGCAGTCATCTCCGTAATCGAGTGTCGCCGTGTGCTGTAAACCTCGCATGCATGTATAACCGTGGCTGGCTCTCCTTCGAGCCTGAGGTGTACTTTGTAAGTGCACAAGTTCTCTGCTCTCTCGCGGTGTGCTCCGTCCCTGTCGCGAGAGGGACGCTCTTTCGTTTTGTCCCGCCGAGAACGATCGCCGGGTGTCCCCTCCTCCTTAATATAAGTAGTAAAACGCGATTCCAGGGATCCATGCCCTTCACCTGCCGCCTCGACTTCCCCTGCGCAAAAAAAGGTTCGTAGCCCGCGCGTTTCGAAGCAAGGAGGACCCTTCTTCGATGATCACCGTAATCTCGGATGCTCTTAATGCCACGTAATGACCGCACGGCAGTATTGGCAGTTAATGGTGACACATGCGTGTAAATGAACTTGTCGGGGAGCATCGTGGCAGGTAAGGGAATTCGAGGGTGCGGCGTCGGGGCGAGGAAGGGGGCAGATGGTCGACAAGCTTCCGTCGAATGTCGCACGGAAGTGTTTAGATTGCGTGCGTGCTCTTGCGATCCGGCCACGAACGCGCGTAACTGTTTAAAGGTTTGGCCTTTAATCGAACGGTCCCCGATCTCGACTCGTTAACGCGTGATTTCGCTCGATAAAACCCGAACTAACCCCGGACCTCCCTGGGCAACAAGTCGACGAAGAATCTTCGGGTCTGGTAATATCAAGCATGCGTCCTCTTACCTCTGCACGCGTACAGTCAACAGGTTCAGCTTTGATAGACACGTTTCGAGAACAGGTCCCCGTGAAACTGGTTCGATTAACACCGAGTGCCACGGTAATGAGGTCGAACGGATTTCGTTAGGTATCCGTAATTGTATTGAACGAGAACGATAAGGATTCATTGTCGTAGTGCTCATGACTAAGGGAAGTTAGTTTCTGGGCCTCGCAGGGATCGTTTGTGAATTGTGCTTGGCTCTCAGGCTGTAATGGCTAACCTGATTTAACTCCTCGACAAATGCGCGATTAAATGTAACGATTAGTGATACACGTGTCATGTTCACGCGAAAATAATAGACCTGATGGTACCCATAAAATTGTCCACGGAACAATAGCGCATAGTTCGCATCAACGCTAACTGGCGTCGCGAAGAGGACAGACCGTATGCACGCACGTGATCAAGAAATCGACGGATGTCTAGGTTGCACGGTGTGATGTACATTAAAACGTTCGTTGAAAAACTGGTCGTTCCATCTCTCGAGAAATTAAATCTCAAACAAGACCGCTAAGAGCTGTCCTCCTCGATGTGCTGTTTCATTCTTACTTCCTTTTTTCCGATCGCCTCCCCGGTTCCATCCCCTTCTTTTTCGCAGAGATCACACCGTCGACCTTCTTCGTTCTCATCATCGTCCCTCCTTCCCCCTACTTTACTACTTTTCCTATTTTTATGTCATGAGAACACGTTTCGAGTAAAAATTCGATACGACGTGATTAGTAATTAATATGCAAAGAGCTTAACAACTTGTCCCTGTTAAATGAACCTGCGACTCTAACGCTAGCATCTGTGCCATCGATGGTTACCGTTCGATTCGCAACAACCACGTCTCAATTTGATTGTGCCCGCGAACAGATCAGTTCCATTCAGTCAGTTAGGTTCCTTTTCGATCGTTAATGATCGAACGATCAAGCCGAGAGTAATCAAACATCGACCAGAGGGAAGATTGTGCTGCATGGATGTGGAAAGTGAGAAAATACAAGGTAGACCCCGTTATTTTAAGTTATATCGAGAAACGAGGGAAATTACTTGGTCTACGATTAGTGTTCACCGGAAGTGACACGGTAGCTCGGATGTGCATCGAAATAAAGAGATCTTCGTGTGCGGGAACAGGTCGCATGCAGAATGGGGTTGCGGTTAGAGTGTCATAGCGATCGCAACAGAAAGATGTTGAATGTTGAAAGAAACATCTTAATTACAGCATCCTTAACACGAAGATCAGTGCTCGAAAGTCGCTGACGTGCGAAATGTATTCTGGGGAAGGCGTGGTCGGTTCCGTAAGGTGTTGACGTTTCTCGTAATGCTTCAAAAAGACTTGATTTTAACGCAACGAGGATTCTGTGCGACAGGATATTATGTTAAAAGGGAAACTGTTTATGAACGTTGAATCTGAACGAACGTATTTCTAATAGATCTTACGTGATTTTAAACGCTTCGAGAAACTGTAAATTGTTGTGACGACGATTCTAAGGATAATTTAGAAAAAAAGAAACGGTTGATTTGTGTTCTCTTTTTTTTTGTGCAGGTAATAGATACATTTTGTTTTTTTTTTTTGTTCAACGCTGAAATCACGCAGTGTAAGTTTATGTTTATTGTAATTGCGATATTGTTATGGGTGTAGATGTTTACGAAGTTTTGCGAAGAAAATTAGTTCCTTGTACGAATTAAAAATTTTGTATGCCAACAAACGTTGATCTCGATAATCGCAACGAAGACTGTTAAGTTTCATTGTTGATTAAAAATTTATTACCAGCTTAAAGCTTCTCCTCTTCCAACTTGTACACCAAATACGTAAGTATAACGAAGGAGCAGACGATTCGAACCGTTTTCCGGTCGTTAGAACGTTCCAGTTAGTCCTCTTCGAGAGAAAGTTGAACCGTCAAACCAAACCTGACGATTTATTGAAATTTAGAGTTGCATTAATCGCTAAAATTTGTTCTCCTTCATTTTTTATTTCACTCCTTCCATATTTAGATTACTAGTTAAACTAGACAAGACCTCGATGCTCGATTAGAAAAAGATCGGAAGTGTACCAATATATCATAAACTTTTTCTTCGAATTACTAAATGTCTTCGTTTCGCAACCGAAAACTGAGTATAAACCCAAGGAAGGTGCATCGATGTTTACGGATGTAAACGTAAGTCGGTTAATCGCGTGCTCGAACGCAACTTTCAAGAATACAAACTGACTCGATCTGTTTTTGCTTCGAGTTGTCGACTCGGTCGGTGTACATGCGTAACGTAAAAACCGTGCTGTTGTGATCCATCGAACGCGCGATATACGTGTCACAGTTTGTTTTCATCATTTTTCACCTCGTACGCAGCAGGCCGGACGGTTTTTCCGTAAAATATCCAAGTCGCGACAGCGTGACACCTCGGCTCGATACGGTTCATAAACCCTGGCATTTTGTCGCCTACAAAGCCGCTCCCGCGTCTAATAATGTGTCAGGTGTTCCGTGAGAGCGAGGTGATGTTTAACGTAAACGATCGGGACGAGAAGACGAGTTAATGCCCTACAATTTCGTGCTTCCGGCAACGGTGTTACGTAAAGCCTTTAATTTCAATGGAAAACTTTTGACTCCGACGCAGCAGCAGTGCAGATGTCCTGCACGATTCGCTCTGAATTCGGTCGTACGATCGGGAAACGCACGAACGAACGAAGAAAAAAACCCGCTGGGACGTGCCCGTGGAACCGGAAGTGCGGCTCACGTTCACGGTTCGGTCGAGAAAGTGCAATGAAAAAACGCTGATAAGTATCGTAAACAGAAAATGAAACTTCGTTGCTGCTGACACGCTTCCTGTGCAAGACATACTAATTTTGTTGTCGAAAACGTTTCGCGAAATCTGGCAAACGGTTCTATGAGAAATATAACCATTGGATGTGAAACGTGGACCGATGCGGACTGATTGAATCACGTGTCTCTTCTGTTTGAAAGGATTCGATAGTAAGATACGTACTCGAAACAATGATTCTTCTTTTTGAAAGAATACGGTCGATCCTTTGAAAAACGAAACGACACTAGACATGTAGTGAACTGTAAAAAAGTTTCTTCGGTAAGATTTTACTTGTTAAGCAATAAACTTGACCTCATTATGAAAGATAAGAAGAAATCACGAAAAGAACTTGACTTTTAATGAGTAAAATGCGCTTTCCTGTAATTATTTTCCTTTTTCATTTTATTAAGTAAGGTGGAGTGTTTCAGTTCTGTAAATAGGCTGTTTAATTAAAGTGGCCAAGGTCCATTAACGCATGTTCCCCTTTCTGTGTTTATTTTCGCGTTTCTTATCATCCGTTCTCTCTTTAATGATACTCGATGTTTAAATCGCAATCCGTAGTACAAATCGTGCAGAAGTTAATCTAACTCTTTTTCTGTTAAATCTGATTCTCTATGTAAATTGAACTATTTTGTTTTACTTGCTGTCCATTTCCTCGAGTCCTAACTTCGTTTATAGCCAAACGAAATACTTTGAACTGCCTTTAAGCAACTACACTTTCAAATTAAATAAAAATTATTTTAGGCTTGGGCTCGTTGTGATTATTTTTAATCATTTTCAAATTATCGTTGCCTTCAGTAAATAGTTATCTACGAATGCGAGCAAGTCATTCGATTATCGCGACATTGCAGAATATTGTACCCGACAAGAAATAGCCTTAATGTTTTGTGAAGTTTGTTGCACACAACGATGACGACAAGCTTTCACGTGTTCTAAACAAAGTTTAGTTCCTATTTGGTCGAACACCGTTTAAAGAACAAATTCCAAATTTTATTTGATCGTCGTTACAAAATTTCTCGCTGAAACATGTGCGTAAATTAGTTGCACCCGAGACATGCTTCATTTCGATAAATTCTGCAAGACTTGTACACGGCTGCCATGCACATTCTCTCCGAAACATGTGCGTTAATTGTTTGCATTCAAGATAAGCTTCATTTCGATAATTTTTGCGAGAGTTATGGTACAAGGCTGCCATGCATATTCTCGTCGAAACATGTGCGGCTACTGGTTGCACTTGAGACATGCTTCATTTCGATAAATTCTGCGAGACTTGTGGTACACGATTGCCATGCACATTCTCGTCGAAACATGTGCGTAAATTGGTTGCACCAGAGACAAACTTTATTTCGATAAATTTTGCGAGACTTATGGTTAGATTCGTTCTGCACACATTCAATCTGTTAACCGAATAATCATGTTTCGATTACAAAACTTGTTGCTGTTTAATCGAGTATTTTCGACATAAATAATTCAGGAACTAATTCATCTTCCCCAAAACAGATCAATCCCTAACGACACTTTTCTTATACGTGTACTGATAAAACCATACCTAAACAACAAACTTCGCCAATTAACGGGCAAACAATTTTATTTTAAATATCGTATCTTGTCGCCATATTGCTCTTCTCTTTTCATCATACTTATTTGTACTTTACTTTGTTTTAATAAATGTATATATATGTGATAAGTATGTATGTATAGTACAATTACATCGTCGACCATGAACGTGGAATTCCAGGGTAATTGAATTTCATGTTTCACATGAAATAGATTCGACGATTTCGATAATACCATTCAATGTTCCTAGCGTCGTGCAATAGTTTTAGAAATCCTCGGGAGAAACTTCAAAAAGAACAATTTATGCTATGTCTTCAAAGGAATTTATATATATTTAACGTTATTTATTGGTAATTGTTATTTCTTAGTTACGTTTGAAAAAAATAATTCATTTTTAACGCAACACCCGAATGTTATTCGAGTTATTTAATTGAATACGACGGTTTATCGTCATTTTCTTTCGTTTTATCTGATCGATTCGAAGGTGAAGAGATTGTACGAACATTACCAAAAGCTATTTTGCACGACGTAACCGAAAAAGAAGAGAAAATATTCCTATTAAAATAATCGAACTGCGCGAAGATTCGTTGCACGCGTTGCTTGCCAAGTCAGAGCCTCTGTCTAACGGATGGCTCAAAAATTAATGATATAAATGTTCTGTAAATACAAGCTACACCTCTGTAAATTTCCTTTCGTACAATATAATACAGTTATACGTATCGATATACAATAACCGGTTACTACTACGACAGTGCAAAATGTAACCGATATTTCTACGCGACGTGCTACTTCGAAATCCACCGCGAGAATCAGCGATTACAGCGTTGATAGAAACAAGAAAAAAAAAAGAAAAGAAGAAGAAGTCGATACACGATCTCGTTTTATCGCGTCAATTTGTAATCTTACTGTATACCATTGTTATAATCGACAAGCGTATGAAACATTACTCACCCGTTTAATATCCAGACAAAACGAGTAATCGTTTCTCTTTGTATGTCGAAACATTCTGGGAGGAAGCTATTGTACTTGTATCAGGCGTAAAACGACGAACGAGCCTTCAGTCCGAGGCATACGCGTGAATATCGGCGTTGAGCATTATTGGAATACGTGTGTGTATATAAATATTTATTTGTTCAGTTTTACTGACCTATCAGGTAACAAATAAAATTCTAATTTTTCCATTTTCATTGCAATTATTCCTATTTCAACGAATAACAATCAACGTTGTCATTCGTTCACAAAATTCCTAGATATCTCTTGCATTCTCCATTTCGAAATAAAGATTTAGAAGTAATAAGTTGAATGATTCTCCTTCGATCTGTTCGCAATTTTATTTGTTACTCGCTACTCGTTATTAACCACTGAATCGAATTTACTAAGACGTTCCAAATAACGTTTGCTCGACGCTGGTATCAACGTGCAACTTTTCGATCTTTCCTCCGTCCCCCTTCCCTTCCTCGTGTTCACGTGAATGTAAACGGCGACGTGCACGAGTGGATGAACATAACGAGGATCTTACAACAGCATCGTGGCCGATGACAGTTTCGTTTTTACAGCTTGTAAGGTATCGCGTAAAAGTCTGAAACGACGGTCGAGGGTTCGTGGCACGGCACGGGAACGAAAAACGAGAGGTGATGAGAGAAGGAAGAGTGAAAAGAAAGTCGGACAATAGAGTGGGAGCCCGTATTGCACCCACTTTAATGCTATTTGTCTACCCGTATTAATCAGTCTGATCGTTCTAGTTATTTATTCGACGATTCGTAAACGGGATATGCGTCGTTGTGCATGCGATCGCGAAGTTCAAGCTTTTGCGATCCGATCCCTCGAGTAACGAAAGAAGAAAAGATGCGAAGCAGATCGAATCGAGACACTGTGCATGCGCGTATCGTTATTCACGGCGTACCCCTGATAATTGTTACATTATAACGCATTAAATAAATGCTGGTACGATTAATGGTGTTTTTATAGGTGCTCATCCCCTTACTTCCGTTTACCGTTCTTGATTTCCTGTGGGTATCCCCTTTTCTCCGTCTATATTTCGATCGTTTCTTTATCACTATGTTTGTTCACCGATGAAATGAGTATTTATTTTCTTTTATTAATTATGTTAAACATAACTCTCAAGCTTTGTTGTAACTTATATTTGTTTAATTTCGTTGACTCTTTGGTCAGCTGTATTTAACCCTTTGCACTCGGCTGTCCCCTCTCATGGGACATCGTAATCTTAGCATATGATAGTTTCGCAAATTTTCAGACGTTAGTTCAGACCCGGACGTTAAACAGTCATATATGTAAATTTTAATATACTACTTAACTAAACTAAATGAAGTTTAATATACGTGAATCATAGTAAATATTTCGAATTTGAAAATTTTTGAAGGTAGTATCATTAAACGACTAACGGTCACCTCTCGAGTGCAAAGGGTTAAAATGGTACGGGTTAAAGTGTAACTCGATATTTAGGAGTTACTGCGATAAAAGCTGACGTCGAGTCACAATCTACAAATAAATGCAAAGGATTAATTTGTATTCCTTTTTCTTTATTGGTCCAACGCATCAATTTCACGGTCCGTTTACTCAACCGTGTCTTATTAAAAACAAACGCGAATCCAGATGTCTCAGGTGTATTGTCGCGTCTCGTCGCGCGTCTGAACAGGGCTTAACCCTTTACACTCGAGAGATTACCGTTAACTGTCTAACAATATCAATTCCAAAAATTTTCAAGTGCAAAATATTTACTAAGATTCGCCTGTATTAAATGTTACTTAGTTTGATTAAGTAACATATACTAAAATTTACATATATGACTCTTTAACCTCCGGGTCGAACTAATAAACAAACTAACTAAAGTCTGAAAATTTGTGAAACTATCATTTAGCTATTAACGGTCGCCTTTTGAGCGCAAAGGGTTAAGCGAGCACAAACCGTGAACCATAGCAATGGAACAGAGACGAAAAGGGAGAACATACCGGTTCCATTTTACTACGGGCGGTTGACGCTTCGACGCGAAGAAGATGGCGCGAGCTGGAGAACACCGAACGATTGTACGACTTATGCAGATTCTGAGACGCGGCACCGGTTTTGAGTAGCATACTTCGAAATAAACCGAGGAACTCGTCCCCTCGGCTTCTTGTCGGTCACTTGTCAGCTATCGTGTCCTGTCCTGTTGCTAAGATGGCGAGCCACGTCGAGGATCGTGTATTTCGATGCTGATCCACAGCTCTGTTCTGCGTCGGTTCACGATAAATGTTCGATCTTCGGATACGATCCATTCTAACACTTGGACTGCGGGTATATTTCGCCACCAACTTACGCGTGCAGCGGGCGTTTTCTCGTGAACCGCGCGAGATTTTGGTCGTTCAGTAAATTTGTGGGAAAAAAGAATGCGAAGCCTTGTTGTCTAGCAACGCAACAACACACATATAATGTCCTACATACGTGTATGCGTGACATTGTATATAATTTCATTGTAATTACACAATACCCGTTATCCGCCACAAATCTACTAAACACGTATTTTTACGTGACCCGCGCTCCACTGACAGAATGCGAAAAACGTAAAAGTACGTTGCCCGCAGTCCAAGTGTTAACACTTAGCCGACCGAATGGGGAGATCTCCCATTTTTTCCTCGACAAAGCGCTGCAATTGATTCTATTTGCTTTCGTTATTAGTTTGTCTTAAACCAGTACCGTTCATAAATTCTCCAAAGTACAATTTTTAATAAATTCAACATTAGCTCAAGACCAACTAATAACAAAAGTAAATAGAATCAATGGCACCGCTTTGTTGAAGAAAAAAAATGGGTGATCTTCCCATTCGGTCGGCTAAGTGTTAACGCATTGCGTACGGCGCTCTGCTCGCCAAAAAACTAAACGCACTGCTTGCAAGTACGTTTTCCAATTTACATTTGTTAATTCTTGAGCGTTAGTATTTGTTCTTTATATATCGGTTTATTGTGTAACAATAAACGTGACAAATGTAACAAACACAA
Source organism: Tetrapedia diversipes (assembly GCA_033822845.1). Lineage (NCBI taxonomy): Eukaryota > Metazoa > Arthropoda > Insecta > Hymenoptera > Apidae > Tetrapedia > Tetrapedia diversipes. The sequence goes on along the minus strand of JAOPTO010000656.1, from coordinate 190,313 downwards.
CAAAAAGATTAAATTACTTCGAGTCGTGGATATATGTATGTAAGAAAACATTAAAACGAGATATCTCGTGACCCGTACGCAATGTGTTAACCGCGTTATCGCGTTTTCCTAGCTTCCTTACGATTTCACTGGAGGATAGTTCGTTTGACAAGCCCGAAGCAAGTCGACGACGTTATTCCATTAACATATTAAACGGATGTTTAGATCCGTTCAATTTTGTCCCATTGAAAAATTTGAAATTGTATGCAAACTGCGATCGTTCGACAAACCCGGATCCGAGGGGTAATTTCAGCGGGTATCTATTAAACAATTTAATTTATCTATCGTTCGGACGCTTTGGCTACACGAATTTCAGATGATTGAATGCGAATGATTACAGTCATTATGTTCTCTAACATAAAACTGAACAGCCATAACAATACACGGTATAATTTGTTCGACAGCTCTTATGCACGGAGTATAATATTAATTTCGATACTTTTAGTAGTTAAACTGTGTAATTTGTAAGAAACTGGAATCGTTACCATCCAGTTTCTATTAAACTCTTGCCTAAAGAGCATATAAATACCTAGCAGGTTGCGCTCTGTTAAATGTTAACCACCGGCAATTATATTGTTAAATTATATATTAAAATAGTGTTTCGCTCGAAATGAAGTATCGTTCGATATTTGTAACCTAACAACGCGTCTGCTTATCGAAAACAGCTCGTTTTACTCATGAAACTTTCCAACGGAACCGTAGACCCTCTTCTAACCATCATAGATCCTTAGTATTAGAATTGTGCACCAATTATTTCAGCTTCTTCGACGAAATTCGTAGACGTCCTTGTTTTTGAGAACTGCGAGTGTACGCTAACAAGTTGCCAGACCTGTTCTCCGTTCCAGAAGAATCTCACCTGTTATTACAGGGATGACTTGAAACACTCTGTTTCGATGATGACTCTGCTCCCGCACACGCGATCAATTCTTCCTAGCAGGCTTCTCCGAAAAAAGGGAGCCATTCCTGACCGACTCAAAACTGTTTTTCGCGTGCATGAACATAGGTCGCGTGTCAAAACTGTTGCAGGTTAGCTTACAAACAGCGAATTAGTAGTCTCCGAATTAGTCCTGCGATTCATTAACCCGTTGGCATAACCATTTATAATTGTACGTCTCGATTTTATACAGTGAGAACAGCAATATTAGCACATATCCTTAATTTTCAACAAAACAATCTGTAATCATACCTACACAGTTTTCGAATAAGAGCAATAATTAATCATTAACCCTTTGGCATACAAATAAAATGGAATTTGATGCATCCAAAAAATATTTAATTTAACTCAATTAGACAGTTGTGTGCAAGCTTGGAAACAAAACAGTTTATTTTGAAATTCTTTTTGAAACCAGAGAGAGAAGAGGGGGAGCATCTTTAATATTCTAAACAAAACAGAATCGAATGCATGAGTGAAGCAACTAAGTAATTTAATTTATATAGTGCACAGCGTTCGCTGAAAACAGCTCATGACCAGTCAAACTCGACAAAGTCTACAGTGGCACATAAAATGAACGACGACCCCAACTCGTCATTGTACGTCAAAGGGTTAATAGAATTTTTGTTTAGCCTTAGCTTGGTACAACGATCGAAGATGCTTCGAAATTCGAAGAATTTCTTCTCGTTACGCATACGGAATGACCGCGAAAGGGATTATCTTAAGCGCGGCAATCTAGAAAGTAACGTAAATAAACGTTTCATGAGCTTAACGACGGAAACGTGTACTTAATTAGCGGACGGTGGAAAGGCAGACCCGATTGAATGTTAAAAATTGTAGGACGCGTAACGATTGAAACGGGAGGGAAATGTTGTCGCAGGAAAAAGAGGTGAATAAATTAAACCACACAACAGAATGGTAATACAACTGTAATATAATTTGTTAACACCTATCCAGAGGGCGATGAAATAAAAATTTGCTTGAACGACGAGATCGATGAACGATACGGTAAACGAATTTCGTTGGAGTTACAAAAGAACGAAAGGTTAATTAAATTTAACGATAATCGGTCGCTTTTGTGGTGAATTTACTGCAATTAGATGTATGCACGTGTACGCGCAGGTAATAATTACGGCGGTGTCCGTTATTAAATTCGAGGCTTTACGATAATGCCTATGAAACGACTGTTGTTCGTGGTTTTTGAACTTCGCGATCGCCGTTTGATAATTTCTTTATTCACGTTTTTTCTCCACCCTCCCCATTGCTGTCTTTCTTCCTAGCTGGACCGCAATCGGCCAATAATCGCGCGAAACGAACTCGCCTTAGGTACTCGGGAACACATTTTCAGGTTTTCATCGTTTCGTAATCGACCATCTCGAATTGTCATTCGATTGTTGTTCCACGCGGTGATCAAAGCATCATGATGGAAAGCATGATGAAAATGAGAGATAGGAATTTCGGGAAAATTATTAAACGTAAGACGGATATTAAGATGCAGCAGTTAAGAAATTGGAAATTATATTTCTGTTAGAATAATTACAAAGACTATATTAATTTTCTAATTTAAAGGTGAATTATGTGGATCCTTTTATTTCTACCAAATAAACTTTATTTTGTATTATTTCCTAGCACTAGATTACATTTTTCTCTTAGCTAACACGCGCAGCAGTAATAACACATCTCGTACAACTTTTCTTTGTTTTACACAACCTGCCTCTCTCGACTCATACGTAATAATGTGGATTTATTTTATTAGGTTGGAGGGAAAGTTCTGTCGTATTTTCCGTTTCCGTTCATTCACGTGGAACCCAAACACTTTGCTTGAACACAAACCCAAGAGATTTAATGTGATCTCCAACAATTGTACGATGAATGCCAAACTCTTCTGCAATTTCTCGACTTGTTAAACGTGGATTATTTTCCAACATGGATCGCAAAACATGATTATCGATCTTGGATGGTCGTCCAGATCGATCACTTTCTTGGAGACTCAGATCCCCGGAACGAAATTTGCTAAACCATCTTTGACAAGTACGAACGTTTACAATATCTTTTCCAAATACCGCACATAAATTTTTACACGCAACCGATGCGTTGCTTCCTTTTTGGAATTCATACAAAATGCAGTGTCGTAAATGCACTTTATCTACTGACACGTTTTTCACTTTAAATATCACAAGTAAATGATGAACGGTAAAAAAGGACTCCTTTTATATTATACAGCAGGTAAAAAAACAAAAAATATTCCCAATGACTCACTAGCCAGATGTTTTTTTTATTTACAAGAAAAATTACCTGCCCATTTAAAATACGACAGAACTTTCCCTCCAACCCAATTCAGTTATTGATTCACACAGTGTTTGTTACATTGTTATTAATTCAAACGAACTAATTACTCATTTAACTCTGCTACGCTTTCTGAATCGAGTTCATTAGTAATGTATAGGATACGCTACTTATCGTCTGGATTCGAAAGGATTGCCATAATTGCCATTACCATTGTTATGCTACGTTGTTTATACGAAAGCATATGGAGCGGCAAATAAACAAAGCTTTCGAGTGTGGCTTTATTTGCGTTTGTACATCAAAGGTTACTGGTTTGAATGTTCCCAAAATTCATCCCGCCTCTCGTAAATAATAAGCAAATCGCTTCTTAGGAATTTCTCAAAGCTTCTTCCCTACAACGATGTTTCGGTGACTAAAAGGACAACAGTTTATTAGCATAATAACCGGACATTTCGTCTGGTGTGACAAAACTTCCTGTACAAGGTTACCTCATTTCTTCCGTGCTGTCATTGCAAGGTGCGGCCAAGCATTGTCACGGTGAAAGGTAAACCAGTTACACTTTTCCAAGCACAGACATTTGTCTGTTACAATTGAACATCATTAGTCACAAATTGTCCATAATTATGTGCTTGAATATTTTTTCCTACGTGTTCATAATCTTTAATGCATTCCTCTACTACTTGCGCAATAAAATATACCAGAACTGTTCTATTTAATCGTATTGCCTTATACGGGAATAAAAAATTTTATATACAACGATATTTAAAATTTATTCGCGTAAACGGATATGCAGGCATTTAAACATGCGAGGGTACACTTTCAGATAACAGTTTTACGATCCGTGTACAAAGAAAAAGAGTCCCGTAATGCCGAAGGAGTTACTTCGACCGTTTAAAATATGCAATAAAAGAATTTCATTGTCTATAAAAGAGCGGTGTGGTGTGCTTATCGTATCCTAATTGCAAGATGGTTATTTCTTTACTGTTTTTTAATTAATGCCGCATATTAACGACAAGGTTGGACTGAATCCAAGCGAAACACGAAAGTTTCCCTGAGAAAGCGTTCAAAGTAATCCAGTTACGTCCGACCGATCCACGGTACACGCACGAGCGATAACTGCACGTTTGCTCCGTTCAAATCGCAAACGACAGGAAACTTCGGTATAAATTTTCCGTTGACGGAAGCGAGGAACGTTCAGAAAATCAGTTTAATAGCTTGAAAGATCTAAATAAACTTACCGTACACGTTTAACCGTTTGCACCCCTTTGTCGAGTGCGAGTCGACGTTAATTGCTATCGCAATAACTCCTACGACGAGTCACACTCCACATTTTTAAAGTGCCATCTTAAATACAGTAGCGGACAAAAGTTTACGACCAAAGAGCCAACGAAATGAAACAAATATATAAATTACAACGAAGTCTACGAACAAAGTTAATTATATTACCTATATTTAATATAATTAATAAAAGAAGATAAATACCACTCGAGGAATCGTCCTTTAAAGTAAATTTCAAATGAAGCACCTAAAATACCAAGCCAGTTATTAACAACAAAATTGAAAGATAATTCATGGTAAAAAGGGTTAATTACTCGACCACGTCTTCCGTGTCCCTCTGTCGGTCGTAATCCTGCCGTGAACTACTTGTTGTGACGTTTACCAAAACTAAAATTAAGATGCCACTATATCCTACGTGACTCTTCTCGGTTATACGATCAGACGAGTCTATCTCGTTGTTCTTCGCAACGCTACTGTCCACCGTCAAACGTTCAAGCAAACGGGCGAATCGGAAACTGGAACGCAGCCAAAGCGGTTACACGCGGTACCACTCTTAGGCGCGTAAAGAGGGCGAACAAAGAAAGGGTTGCTGCTTGAAGAAGCCGGGTCAGCGAGGGGGGAGGGGTGTGTACGGCAGGAGGCAAAAGCGAAAAGCAAGGAAATTTCAAGCGCAAGGAAAACCACGAGAGTCGGCCGGCCGGATCGAGATATATAAAAGCGTTGCATCGCCTTAGCCACGGTATATTTCTGCGTTATGTAAGCAATATAGTCTTTAGTTTATGCCGGGGACGCCGCAGTTAAACGTTGCGAAGACTTTTATAGGCCTATACGCGAATTCCCGTACTTATGCCAGTTACGACGCCCGACGTGTTTCCATTTGAACACGCGGCGCGTACGCGCTCGCACAAGCCCGCACCGATATACACGTGCATCCTCGTCGTTTCTTGCCAGCACCGATGGGAAACACGTTCAACCGACGAGATGGATGGCTCTGCTCTTCGCCGGATAACGAAGTGTTAACCCTTAACCGGTAGCGCGAATTTTTTATCGCCGATCTGAAGCCGCCGGTCCCGCGTCATTATCTACGTCGAAGGGCCGTTCGGCCTTCGGTGTCCCGTGTTGGCGGCTTCGAGATTAACACTAGGTTTACGGGATCCGTCAATTTGACGGGTTTCAGGCTGCATAAGCAAAATTTGCAGAAACAACTATTATTATTCCTAGCAATTTTTGCCAGCTTTTATCGATGGAGCGATACAAATATACATAAATCGATTTCCCTCTAAGTTCTGCAATTTCAAATTCTGTTCGATGTATACCTTACTCCTTAAGTATACGTATGTTGAAAATAGATACACAAGAAATGTCCAGTGTAAATCTAGTGTTAATCAAAATTGATCGCAGACGACGAACAAACTCTGCTGAAACGGATCTTTCCGAGAGGACGTTGAACGTTCAAATGAACGAGAGAGTAACCTGTGAGATGAAGATATAATATTAGTACAGGATAGTAGCTGCGTTTATAAGTTAGCTCGACGGAAAAAGGATTCCAGAAGCAAGTTTTTGTCGCAATCCTTTGTTGGAAATTTCTTAAGGACTCGCGGAAGCTCCTTTTAATTAGCTGGTAACGGATGTATAAATTTTATGTTTAATGAAACCCGATTAAAAAGGTCAGGAAGTATGGCGTTCATTATAATTTTTAGCAGTTCTTGTGCATCGAACAATTTTTAGACAATTTCTAGGTTCACTGAAACAGCTCTTATTTTTTTTATCAAATTTTATTCCAGAGTGAGTTGTGCTAGAAATAGAATACGTATCTGTCCTTCTAGATTTCTTTCATGAAACCCCACAGATGTCAATATCGCATACCATCACGTGATATTAAATGTAATCACGCAGCAATTTGGTATTCTAATTAATCGCTGCAATTATCGAGATCGCTTCGATTATTTATCGACGTATAAGTTTGACGACGAAGCATAAAGAAGCCGGGGGAACCGTGCGTTTAGCAATCGAGTAAGCGATAATTACACGTTGCTTGTTTTCACATTTTCCGTAAATTAATGGAAACATTAAGGATTTCTTGTCCGACAAAAGAGCTGTCGACCGTATTAATATGTTCTCCCTGGCTAGTCATCAACGGTTATCTAAAATCTACTTCGCTTGTCGGTGTCCCGACGGTAATTAATTTACGTCAACGTTCGACGTTATCGGCGCAAATTTTGCCGCGTATGCATGCATAATGCGTCGTAAAAATTTCACCAGGACGTTGGCCGGGCTCGGAAAAGGTGCACATTGTCTCGAGAACGACGATGATCGCCCCGGAGAAAGCGAACAACCGATACTGTCGATCTGCCGAGTTGATACTTACACGATACGCGCATAAACGAGATTGATCGCTGTGTCACTTTCGAATTACGTCCTCGCTGATAGCTCGCCGAAAGCCCTTTCCGTCGCTCGATGTCTGGTTAACGTAATTTCCGCATAATTTTTAAACGAAATCGTTCGAATCACGATGCAAGCGATCCAATTAGCATCGCTGTCCTTCCCGCCGCGACTGTGCACGGGGGAACGGTTATACGCGCTAATTACCCTTCGGGGGTAATCATTTTGCGATTCGACAACGATTCCCGTACCAACAGAGAGCTAGGGAAGAAAAATGTTCGCTAGTATGTTTGTAAATTACACACTCTGTGTATGCTAAGTAGCCGCCTCGGATAATTAATCCGAGTAACAGCGATAGTTTTGTACTACACTTTACATATTAAGCACTCGCTACAGTTCGAACAACAAGTAACTTAATGGGCGAACCTCTGGACGGACCCGTAGCCCATCGCATTATGCGAGCAAAAATTTGATCGACCTTCGCTGCGTTTATTACAACAAGTCCCGAAGTTGCAACCTGTCATTACGTTGGTGCCTACCCTGTAACCAGGTTACGTTACACGCTTCCTCTTTCTTATTTCTTCATTTCGATTACGCGCCAGCAGTCTTCGAACGGCTGTTGTTCGTGGTCCCGCCGTGGTCAGTTGTCATAACGTAGCTTTTAACCCTTTGTGCGGTAACTTTCCAAACATCCAACAGTTCCCAAAAAGTGAGTTTTTTTTTTTTAATTCGTTAAATAACGTTTTAATCGTATGGATTATTATTATATGGATACTTTATATTGTGTTAGTTCAAAAGTTATGACATTTTGTGAACAGAAAAATGTTGTTTAACCACTGTTTTGATATGAACAAACTTTTTTTTTTTAAAACCCCAGTTTTGGTAGAAACCAATAGGGAAAATGAAGAAAAGTCGTTTATAGAAAGATTATTAGTTCACCAGTTTAGTAGTTCGCTAGATTAGTAGTTCGTTAACAAAAATAAGTAGATCGCAACATATACTGTTCACACACTGGTTTAAGATAAATATAAAAAATCGCAACAGTGACGTAGTTATTGCGGGTGGCTTGTTCCGCAGAAACGTGATTGTTGCGTCGTTAATGCTCAAAGGGTTAATCTTACACCTGACAAGCCCTCGTACCCCGACGATTGCACGCGTCATGGATAATTCATGAACACCGGTGATTGCTCTTACAATTTCGAGAACAAACTGTGATACGAGTCTCGTGCACACCGATTGAGCATGATACATTATTCGTGGCAATATACATTTTTCTGTTCGAGAAACATCCAATGCACCATTGATCACTTTTGTTCGATTCCGTTCACGATTTAATACAAGAACCGCCGACGATTAGGATATACTTATTGGAGGCAAAGAAATTAAACTGAAAACTGTCCAAAAAATATACCTAATATAAGAGAAACAAATTTGAGCAATCATAGTAAAAATCATAGTAAATTTTCAAATGTATAGGCACCAAGTTTAGTAAGTTTACCACGTTTCTATGAGAAATTGCTGATTGGGTCATTTTGACCCCCTTGGTAGTTAATGCAATCAATTTCTGTGTATATAAATCATCGTCTGACTGTAGTCTTAAAAACAAAAAAGAAAAATTTCTAACTCGATTCCGGTGTTCACATATTTAAGCGTATCATCAGTGAGATTATCAGTGAGGCTCGTGCCTGTTTCTTTAACATACTGCTGCTTTTTTAACATACGTTTAGTATGTCAATGTTGAATACGAAATGTATGAATTGGTTGTATTGCGTGTTGCTGATATGTTTCACATTTCGTTATGTCAGGATAAATTGCGTTAAAAAACGAGATGAAAACGTGCTAGATAACTTTATTGATAAATGATAGCAAGTACCTCTCCTTTTTCTCTCTTTTTTACCCCTCTTCCATCCTCAAAGATCCCAGTCGATTTGCCTATTTCACATTAATCGTGGGTACGTTTGGGAAAGTATAATGAGTAAAATATCTGGTTAAAAGTATCTATTAAATAAAATAAAAATATTTAGTAGCAATACAATAGTAATAAATGAAAGGTAGAAGTATCACGATAATATGTTCGTTCTATTTTGAACTTCTCTATATTGGGATTCTTACTTACACTCCACACTTTTACGATCTATTAGCATGGTAATTAACCGTTCTGCTGGTGTTCCGAATCGATGGTCGCTGCTTACGGCTTTTAATTGACTAGCCGTCAAATGAAATAACAGAGAAAAGTATTCTTCTAAGCCAACATGCGAACTTCTTTTTTTTTTAATTTATCTCCCAAGGAATTTACTATTTGTTTCAAAGAAACGTTAATTAAATTATTTTAAATTTAAGTTAATTTAGCTCTCTCAATGAATTGTATCCGAGTGTAGGAAGGCTTTAACACTATTCCTACCACAACCGGTCAAATGACCGTTTTTAAAATTTCGATTAAAATTTCATAGATATAATGTAATTGAATCGCCTTTAAACTTTAGATTTTTCCTCAAATATACGTATAATACATTTTTCAATATTCTCTTCTTTTTTCATTATTTATTTTCTGTCTTACGTGGGAATGTCGTGGTAGGATTAGGTATATGTGAAGTGTCGGCAGGAATAGTGTTAATGCAAACCATTCCAGTTGCTTGGATTCTTCTTTTAAACGTTATACGAAGGCACAAACGATCGCAATTGCAAGTACACAAATCGCGTTATATTTAATTACGTTCTGCCACAAAACACGATTAAATTGTCGCTTTCAATTCACGATGGAGTCGATTATAAGAACGGTAATAAAATCGATCGTTCGTGTCCCCGATTTCATACCCTTCAATCGTTAATGCGTTTTCTAGAAAAGTATCCCTTCAAACTGGTCATTATCGTAATTTTCGTTTCGGTTGTTTATTGCCTTCGGAATTTACAATCGCGTTACTGATGTTGCTGTTGGCCAACCGCATTTAAATAACTTACAGAATCGGTACCCCTGCGAGACGTACCTGTCCAGGGAGGAGTGTTCGCTAATTTATACCCCACCGTGCAAAACATTGTTAAATATACGAGAACCACGGTATCCGTTTATTAACGAATTCGATGGCCCTTCAGTTCTCTTTGACGTAGCAGCTTCTGTTTTATGACGGTCAATCCCGAGACACAAAGAGGAGAACCAGCGGAGAAACACGGGATCGCAGAATCGTGAAATTACCGGATTCACGTACTACCAAGCAATTAGGTATTCGTTCTGCTGCTTCATTTTTTGTCGAGAAATTGCCGCCTGTTCCTGGTAAATATAGAAAGGAAATTTAAACCACGGTGAGAACTCATTTCACTGTTACCGAGAAATTCATCGGCGTCGCGGATATACCGGGTGTATCGTAACGCATGATTAACTTCGAGGCATAAAATTAAGAAAAATTCGTACAAACGTGTTCGGTTTTCGGTATCATGTACCACTTACTCTGTAAGCTGTGTAAGAAATTCGGATAACCATCAATATTTATTTGCTTTATGAATTATATTAAATTGCTTGTAAATTAATTTGCTTTAAAGTTGTACGCGTTGAAGATAAAACGTTACCATCATTCGATACTTAACATCATTTACATAAGAATCATTAATTACATCGTGAGATATTTGAATTAATTATAATATTTTCTTATTTTAAGTCCAGCTTCGATATGAATATGCTGAGACATTACGATACACCATGTAGTTTCTTGTACAGGATTTTTTTTTTTTTTTAAAGATTTCTCATAACCTGTTATTTAACCGACCCTCATTCTCAATGTTGTCAATAAAAAAAGATTCGTTCTTTTGCTGTTCTGAGCATCTTGAAATTGCGAACTGCATAAAATGTGCAACAGTTATTTGAAAAGAAAATAGCGATCCCCGTTTAACGTATTAGAGATCTAATCTGAAATACATTTATCATCCTCATAAATTGCTTCGTGAAAATAATTAATTCGCTTCAATTTATCTGATTGACTTTCACAGGGCAGAACGCACGGTGGACTCTCCGTAGTGAATTATTATCTTCGGAAATGAGAATACTTCCTGTCGTGGTTAAAAAAAAACCCGATCATGGTTTTTAACGGGCATAAATTAGATTACAACTCTGTTTAAATAATTTGGACCTAATTTAAGTTTTTATAAGACAGATTATCGTTACGCCGATCGGAAACTATAATAACGCTTAAATACAGTTAATAATACGTATTACGAATTGGTTTCTTCTCTTATAACTTCTTGAATAAGAATACTGCAACTTTTTTAATATAAAGGGCTCAGTATCTTCAATTTCAAAAACGAAATTCATTGTGTTCGTTTGTTTTTTCATTAAAAAAAAAAAATTGACGTGTATCCAATAAAACAATTATTTAACTTTTAAAGATCCATTAAATTATCTTGATTTTAAAATCAGTAATTAACCCTTTCGCTTCGAGCGCCGCTTATAAGCGGCATCTAAATATATTTTGTATTTTAATAATTTTATATTTTAATAATTCTGTATTTTAATAATTTTGTAAGCCTTTTCATATTAAAAATGTAAATATACTTGTTACATTAGAGCAGCGATTGTTTTATTCAGCACAATTGTTATTTAAGACTTAGAAAAACGCGTACTGTGCATATTTCTGACGCGTGTTTCCGTTCAGTGACGGTACTTCGGCGGATTGGACAGCCGAAGCGAAAGGGTTAAAACTTCTAGAATGACAAATTAATTTTTATGAACAGAATATATTTGTAAATTTCCCGACTGAATTTCGTACCCACCCCGTATGTTGAAAACGCATCGCAGACGCGCATGGTTTCACGTATTTCAGAGCTGACTTTTCGAAAATTCCAGTTCCGGCAAAATTATGCCTGGGTTCGATACAAAGTATATACATATCGTAGCAGGGCGATGATCAGGTATAAAATTGGCGAGGTTCCCAAATCGCCAATGGGCACGAATGGTTCAATCTGACCGGAAGGCGATCGGGAGTCCGGCTACCTGGCCCGACTTCTGCACGCTATCAAGTTGATAGACTTTCGCGAAACTTGGTGCCTGTTTCTATCAAGGGAACACAAATGTTGCAGTACGCCCGCAGATCGGTTTAATGCGTATTCTTGAAATAGAAAAAGTGTTCAAAATTGCAAGTTTCAAGTTTCCATCGATCTGGCATACCAAAGTATGCAGGATAGAAAATTAGAAAACTAACAAGCGTGTACAACATTATTTATCTAAACGTGCATCAAGTTGAAAGTAATGAAACGGTGCAATGAACACAAATTTCGGTGTCCAATTTCTATTGGGAGCTATTTAAACAGAAGTTACGTAAGTATATCGCATGCTCTCATTCTCATAGAAGAAATACACGTAGCTGCTTACGCATTTATACTATTTCAGTGACAGTAAGTGCTCCACTTTGATTTCATAATTACACTGTATCTTCAAACTTGCTAATATCTTGCATAGCAGAGCTATGTGCTTTATTGCTCCTAAAATTTTAAACATACGACCTCTATATATAGGAAAATAAAAATTCCTGGTTTTAGGTATTAGAGTTCTTATGCGCAACAAGTGCAGAGTAAATATTGCACACAATTAATAATGTATAACAAATTTACTGACACAGCAAAGTCGATTCGTATGACGTTTAATTCCTCGATATAAGTTAACTCATCGATACGAAATATTTGGTTGCCCTCGTAATTGCTTCGTTACAGGATCTTTGTATAATAAATCGAATGTTAAAATGTATGACTTTTTCTTCACTGTGGCCTCCATAGTATTTTTTAAATTGTTAATTATGAAATTATCTGCGCGTGACTGAATTGCTATACGGTCAGATGAGTAATGGTAAGCGCGACTACAACACGATTACTATGGTTGCTATGTAAATTTACATCATGTACAAAGACACAGCAGCTTGAAGTAATGGTAGTTTGTATTTAGAGGCTAAATTTTAACGTAATACGGTTATGGTGTATGCGTGCAACACAATTTTACGGTAAGTGCATTGTGCTTAATTTATGGAGTGATGATATACTTACATATAAGGAATCCTTTGATTTTATGTAATTTTTCGTACTTTCTAATTGGCGAAAAGTGCAGTACACTCTCGAACAGTTCAGGGTATAACATGTTATTTTGCTAGTAAATTTAATAAATCGATTTAATTATTATCTTAGGCAAAAGATTAACACGTTTTTTTTTATTAATTGGTTTTATTAAGTTCACTTTGAAAGAAGAAAATATAGTATACAAATCTGTTATACCGGCGGAGTCATGAGTTACCGGAAGTCTCCGCCAGAAGAAGATCCAGCGCACTTTCACGAGCGTTTAATTAGACGTGTTTTTCAATTAGTGTGTATTACTGATTAATGTAATATATTTTGGATTCTTTTTGTGTAAAGAGAATATGAAACATTATGCTGCACGTTTTAGTTCGTGATTACTTAAAATGTTAAAATGAATGTTGTACGTTTATGATCATGCTTACGTTAACCTCAATCATTGTTAACATTTTTTTTTCTGAATAAGTTCAATTGGTCGTAAATAATAAGAGGTGTACGTTGTGAAAGAATTTAATAGTTGAATGTATTTCTGGTACGTATATTTAACGTTAAATTGTACTCTTATGCGCAATAATGTAATATATAATTATCATAACCTATATTGTACAAGCTTTCACCATTTACTTTCTATGACTATATAAAGCATGTAACGTCATAAACTGCAAACATTGTTGTAGCTTTTATATTACTTAGGTCATTTGATTATGAATCCTGATATTCAACAGAAGATTCTTAAGTTTGAAACTTTTATTAATGATGTATTAAAGGAGGATTTGGCTAAGTTAGAAAAGAAAGTTGACAGTAAAAATGCAGACCTTGCAGAATTTCTCCAGTTAAAGGGTACAATAACCACCCTACAGAGCAATGATTTTGATAAGAACGACTTTAAAACTCAAGTAGACATTGGACAGAACTTTTTCATTGAAGCGCACGTTCCTGAGGCCTCAACAATTCTGTTGGATATTGGTTTAGGACACTATGTGGAACTTTCTCTGGCCGATGCTCTAGCAGTTATCAATGTTAGAATTAAACTGTTGGAACAACAGATTGCACATTTTCGCAAGGAGGTAGCAAAGACAAATGCTCACATTAAATTGATTCTGCTAGGCATCGGTGAGCTGCAAGGATTTCAAAGTTAAACTAAATCCAGATTCTGTACAAGATATGTTTATTGTACTATGTAGTTTTGTAACTTTCCATACATGTATATATCTCTACTTTGTAACTGTACATATTAGAGCTTAAAATAAATATTAATTAATGTTAAACAAACGATCGTTTATATATTTCTGAAGCTTGCTTCTTGCTTCGTTTTTCAAGATCAACCAACGGTGATCAATCTTGATGGTAATGCTTTGCATAATAAGCTCGCGCGTTTAATCGGCTGCAAGTCGTTTCGCTGCGCTTCATTAATTTCCTACCACGAATACCGCACTTTTGTTTCCTCGTTAAGCGCAATTACGTAAATTTGCGAGGACCTTGTACCTAGCTTATAAACGATAGAGGTCAAACCACGGCCAGATCAGTACGATTTTCGCTTCGACGCTGCTTTCCCTGATTTTCGCGACGCTTTCTAGCGCTGAGCGTTCATTATTAATGTCGGACTGGCAGAGCACACCAATCGCGGAGAGGCACAAAAAGTTTCTCGAGAACCTCGCCGCGACTTTGATCGATCACATCTTCGAAAGTGTATCGCGCGAGAATCCTGTTGTGAGATGGAGGGAACCGAGCCATCTGCAGGATATCATCGACTTCAAGTTACAGGAACAGCCTTTGAGTCAAGACGATCTTATAGGGATTGCGAGCAAGGTTTTTAAATATAGCGTTAAGACTGGACACCCTTACTTCATGAACCAATTGTTTTCTGGGTGAGATATCGTTAAGTGCATGAGCAATAGTGATAATTGCGAGAATTATGAAACTTGTACGCATTAAAACAATTTGTGAATTATTGGGTTCATGGAATATACATATATTTTAAGAAAAATTTGATTGAACGTACTTGAAGCTCTGTTATTATTATATTATATGTTTTTTTGTAAAGTTTGGATTAAATTTGTACATTATAGAATGGGTAGACAAAGAAATTTTGATAACACGTTATGAACCGTTCGATACTCTTCTATAATTCATCCTTAGCTGTTTCTATTGGTTTTACGATCATTAACACAGGGTTACATAGATAAAATATCAAATTGGCCAAATTAGGAACCTAAGTAACTAATTTACCATAACCGATCTAACATTGCGAGATTCAACTAAGAGAATCGCATATAGTTCCGAAATTGTTAAACAATAGTTCTACAGAGCCACGAAATCAACAAATACATATTAGACTCTGATCGTAGGAAAACGTATGAATTTAGCCACAACTTTTCAGAACCCCTTCAGATACCTTCATTTTTAATTATAAATTTAATTACAGTTCTGCTGGCTACAATCATTTTTAATTGCTGCAGACTTGAAAAATTCCTGAGCCAAGTCTGAATAAATTTAACGTTCCATAGAATATTAAAAAATTTAACTAAACGTGTTATATTGATTGTTGCAAACGTGTAAATATATCATGCCACAATTTTAAGTAAGCACTTAACACTATAACTACCAAGACCGGTTAAAATGACTAATTCGTAATTTTTTATGGGAACCTTGTAAATTTACTGTGATACCTACACCTTTGTGAATTTTCTGTGTTCTTTACTGGAATCATAAAGTTTGTTTCCCTTGTATGGGGTATTTTTTAAAGATAATTTTCGATTTGATTTTTTCGTCACAAATAAACGTATACCCTATTCCGTCGATAGGTTCAGTGTTAAAACCCTTAGGTTTTAAAGCATAAACAATATTACTTTCACCGTTTGTATTATCTATCGATGATGCGATTAACAAAACGATTTCTTATGCATTCTTCCATTTTTCTTGCACTGTGCACGCGCTTTTTCACTCGATCGACATTTATTTAGATTGGACCCATACGGTTTAGCCGGACAATGGCTCACCGACGCGTTAAACTCCTCGGTGTACACTTACGAGGTGGCGCCGGTCTTAACGTTAATGGAAAGGACTGTGATTACAAAATTGTTAAGCATGTTCTACAAGGAAGAGAATGGCACCACGATCGGGGACGGTCTTTTCTGCCCAGGAGGTTCCTTCGCTAACGGTACCGCGATTAACTTAGCCCGGTATTGGTTCAGAAAAAGAGTCCAAAATGTGAGTACTTCCACGTGGATAAATAGCTTTGATAATCGAGATCGTTCGTTCGAGGTGGCGAAGAAATTATTCTTCAAATTATTTAACACCACTGCTGGCGTGTAATTTTTGCATTTGGCGAACACTGAAAGTGTAAATTATCGGTCATAAGATAAAATGATAAAAGTGAAATAAGTGGAACCGGATTTTCAATATGTGCCGCTTACTTATTTTATAATGCTAGTTCTCAGGAATCATAAATTTTTTAGTTATTGCGTATGCTTTTTGTTGTATAATTATTTTTGTGCAACAAACGACTGTGATCAATTAATTTAGATATTTTACTTTCAATGGGCAGCGAAATGGTTGTTAATTGTGTAAGAAATAGTGTAAAGTAATGTAAAACGTTCGTAGAAATGATTTATATTTCTATAAAGGTTTCTTAGAGCTTTTAATTTTGAATTTAACATCTACGTGTATCTTGCAGTAATTATAATTTATGATTTTTTATATTTTAGGGCAAAAGTATATCATCCTCAAGTCTAACACTTTTCACATCCAAAGATGCTCATTACTCCGTTTCGAAGTGGGGGAACGTTTGCGATGTAGAAGTCGTGCTCGTAAAAGTTGACGAGTACGGTAGAATGGATGTTAATGATCTGAGAATTAACATATTGGAGGAACGAGAAAGGGGAAACTACCCTTTCGCTGTGTCTGCGACCGCTGGTGTGTTAAGTAATAGTATAAAAGTTAAAGAGTACAATAACGTAAGTGAAACATAAAGCGTATAAGAATTTTAATTGCTAATAACCATGTTCATTCGCAGGGACAACGGTTCTAGGCGCTTTCGATCCTTTAATCGAAATTGCAGATATCTGCCAAGAATTCGATATGTGGTTGCACGTAGATGCAGCTTGGGGAGGCGGTTTGATATTCAGCAAAAAGCACAGTGCTCTTTTGCGAGGAATACAAAGAGCAGACTCTATTCTATTTAATCCACACAAATTATTGGCTGTTCCCCAACAATGCTCATTGCTTCTAAGCAAACACCAGAGTATTTTTAAAGAAGCACATTCTAAACAAGCCCCCTATTTGTTTCAAAAGGATAAATTTTACTGTACAGACTTGGATGTGGGGGACAAGTATTTGCAGTGTGGACGTAGACCAGATGTATTAAAATTTTGGTTCATGTGGCAGGCAAAGGTAACTTTATAAATGACATGCTTAATTTAACTTGTTCTTGCCTGTACAAAATTGTTTGGCTTCTTTCTGGCTGAAAATATTGTCTATTCAAAAATATTCTCTCCTTTAGGGCTGTGCAAGGTCTCACATGCACCGAATACAGAATAAGATCACCTCACATGACATGTAGCTTCCTCTTCTTCCCTTATTAATCTTTAAGTGTCAACCACTTATGCAAATATGTGGAAAACTAGCTTTGGTAGCACTTTTTCCCCTGATCTTCTTTAGTTGTGCATCTTGTACTTTGTGATTTAAGCAGCTACTGCAATGCACTCCGTAGAAGATAAGGGTCTGTATGCTATGTTTCAAGTGTTTGCCAGTATACTTATGCATACATTAATTTCCCCTGCTAGGAGTAAAGAATGTTCATACTGCATCTATTCACTGGATTTTCAAGTTCATGAAAGAATCTCCTGAAATTCTCAAGGGGGTCTGCCGATAGCAGTGCTTTTAGATCAGTAACTCTTAAAGTTCCCATCTCTCATTCACACATTTCCATATTGTATCGTTTTTAGCATAATTTAGGCATGGAAGGGAAGTTTGAAAATCATACTGTCATGTTTTTAGTACTAGAAAATGTTTGAAAGGTAGTATTGCAATATGTATCATATTCCAGATTCTATTGTCCTGGTTAATTTTGCTAAATCTAGCAAGTTATAGGATTGATGCCGAGATAGAGTTAAGAAAATATGTTACCATATTTAAATATGACAAAATTTTAAGTACGAATGTCTTACAATTATCTCTTAAAATAAGCTTACTCTAGCGACTTGTAACACTTCCCAACATACATGTCAATACAAAAACTGTATTGTGTCTTCTCATTTGTTTTGCATTCAAAAATACCGTGAAGTTATATTATTTTTTTGTATTTATTAACAAAACGTAACTAGTTATAATTAATAAACAATAAATAATATTCGTCGGAAGTTTATACTTTATTAGTTATTTTGAGACGCGCAGTTTCCTTTTCTAATACGACGCTGATATTAAACGTTATGATTTAAATGCTTTTATTTTACACGTCAGTATCTGAAATTTATTAATCAAAATAGAAACTTGAAATAAATAATAATTATATGGCTTAATTAAGGCTTTAAGAATTGTTTTATAAAATTGCATTGCTTTATTGTAAGAAAAGTGCTTTTCGTTTTGAATAAGTTCGAGGACATTTAAAACATCGCTATCTTATAACGAAATCACAAGAAAATTTTAACGATATAATTTATATTTTGTTTAACCATATATCATTACTGCTAAAATAATTTTTGCGAAATTTGTTTATTTCCTAGGAACTAAGAATAACGTTGATATTCTGGTTTACCAATTTAAAACCATTTATTTCAGGGTACTTTGGGATTTGAAAAACATGTCGATCATTTAATGACACTTTCAGCTCTTTTTAAAGAAGAAGTTGAGAAAAGAGTCGGTTTTGAATTAGTAACAGACTCTTGTTTTATAAACGTGTGTTTTTGGTTCATTCCACCGTCTTTAAGAGCTAAAGGATCATTCTACGATTATAAAAAATGTTTAAACGAAGTAAGTTAAATAAATACTTTATATTTTGCTGGTAACGTTTTAAATGATAAAATACAGTATTTTAAAATAGTGGAATATTCAGATGCACGGCTCTGAACAATTTTTATTGAATGTATTGTATTGAATATTCTAAAAGTATTTAAAAGTATCTTAAATATGCATCCTATTTAATTTTTATGTTTTTGTATAATATACTCATTAAATATAAATTAAATTGTCAGTAATTATGTAATAATAGTTCAGATACAAATTCATCTCTAGTCATTTTAGATTTCGTGTTTACAATTAAAATTATTTTTTAAAATAACGTGGAAACTGTGTTTTATTTATTATACGTAATTTTTTAAAAGCATATTTTTAAATTATTGCAGGAGTTGAATTTATTTATATTATAAAAATATTATTACGTGCTTTACATTTTTTCATAATTTTATTTAAATTCACCTGTTGGTAGTAGGTATAGCAGGAATCTGTATTTCCTATTTTAGATGTTTAACTCTACCTGCTGTACCGATTGTCAATAAAAAGGTTACTCGATAATAAATATTTCTGTTTTATTAGCAATCGGAAAAGGTACTTTCTAGTTATTTGTTGGCATTTTGTTACGGAAAAGAAAATTATTGCAAATTGAAGTATAACGTTAAATTATGTCAAGCAATAATATATCAATAAATTTCGTAAATTTAAGACTCTTCTGTTTTATTAGGTTGCGCCAAAGTTAAAGGAAAAAATGACTAAAAGAGGAAGTTTAATGATCAATTATCAACCACTTCACGAGAAACCGAATTTCTTTCGGTTCGTTGTACAGAACTCAGGAGTGAACATGCAGGATATCTTCTACGTCTTCGACGAACTAGAAAATTTGGGAGAGTCTATGTAATAACTTACGTAACTTGCGAAATTAGGTATTACCATCTTTTATGTGATTATTTGTTTATAATTAATTATGTAATTAAAACAAACAGCAGTGATATCAAGCTTCATTTCTTTCTTTATTTTCATGCGATACATTTTGTTATGATACTTCTAAATTTGTGCATTCTACACGTTTTACAATATTCATAGCGGTTGTCACAAAAATTATACCGAACCTAGAGCTTAAGGTGTTCGAAGGAACCTCGAGGAACGCAAGGTCTCAAGGAGATCTCAGAATTATCGGCACCATAAGCTCCGAGTGATCTGAGGATTGTTGGGTACTGTGGATTTGGTGGTCCCCATGAGACCCAACAGAGATTATTCAAAACACCCTTAATGGATACTCTGCTATCCTCGAAAGAATGTCTGGGGGAACCCGGGAACCCAAACCTAACCATTTCCACGGATTCAAAAACCCATCGGTATTTTAAATTTCGTCAAAATGGCGGATCTGTGGTATGCAGAAGATGGTGGTTCCAATCATGTCCTACATCTGCACCCAACACACACACACACACATATCCTAATTCAACCTCCTTGGTTAAAGTTTACATACTTCACAGCTTAATTAATTTGTAAAGTGATTTCTTCAGATCATGGAGGACATACCAAAGTTTATAATTTTTTGTAAGATCGATATTTTAGATTGTTAGACGGAAAGCGGTAATAGTAAGTCTTGTAAGTGATAAGCCTATTCCATACCTGGTGTGTGATTCAATTCATGAGTGCCTTCGTTGTAGAACACGCTGCGTCGCGACGTACCGGCTGACGACTAATCCTGATTCAAGTGACAGCATATAGAGAAGCCCTATGTATATCTGTAGGACTGCGATCGCTCAATGTGGGGCATAATGATTCACAACCGCGGCTGCATGGTTTTCCAATTGAATCCGTCGAAGTCCTTTGACGCCGCATTCAGGCCAGTTCCATTGAAATGAAATGTGTTATCTACGATTTGGTAATTTCAAAATGGATTGTTATTTGCTGCGATTTGAGATTATTCTGTCTCGATCGAGACCTACTTTTATCGTAGAATAACATTCTTAGGTTATTTAAATAAAGATGATTTCGAGGATAGGTTGCTGCATGAGTTGGATATCAGATGAAAGTAGGGTGTTATTCTAAGAAGTCTAGAGACTGTATATGAAGTCGAATAAATTAACAAGTTTGATAGGAATATTTTAATTGTTGGAACAGTTGGAATTAGGTATTGATCGAGGATACTAATTTATACTATTCTATTATAAATTTCAATACTTTAATATTAATTTTACATGTTTCAATCCAACAGTTCCTATTATGTAAAACCTGAAATAAAATTTAAAATAAGGCTTGTTCAAGTTTTCTGTTTAAAAATTTTCCAAATTGTTTTTCATTCATAATCATAGCCAAAGAAAATTGTTATCACTATTGATTAATGTTAAATCGCTCAGATGAAGTGTTGTCGTTACACTAACATTAATTTGCAATGATTAAATTGCGAGCACAACAGTTAAAACGTTTTAATTCGATATAATTATAGCTTGTAAGTTTTCGTTTCAGATGCGTTTTCATCGTTTGTACCTGTGCATCGGAAATTCTCAATAAATTGTGCTAATGAGATGCTTAATATTTAATTACTGGTGTCGCCGAATCCTGTCAGCAATTCTGACAAACAATACGACTGTGTATGCGTAATTAATTATGAAAGCACGACCATGGATCCCGATAATCAGGTACAATTTCTGAACGTCGGAGATCATAAAATTTGGCGGCACCGTGGCGATTTATAAATTGCAAAATTGAATAGATTCACGCCAGCAAAATACCTGCTAAACGAACCACATTAGGATTTCTGAAAAAGACTTTAGAAACCCTTTAATCTCATAAGTTTCTGGTATCTCACCTGATTTTCCTCATTTCACCTCAGGTTTTGTATTTCTACGAAAATTGGAAATTCTAGTATTTATCCTTTCATTTTGATGAAACAGTTAACCCTTTGAACTCCGAATTATTTTTCAATTCTTCTTCCAATAACTCCCTAATATTTTAGGTGTTTTATTTGAAATTTACATCAAAGGACAATTTCGTGACTGGTACTCATTTTAAGTGACTTTTTTGTAATATTAATTATATTAAACATATTTTTTAAATTTTATTGTAACTCATATTTCTGAATTTTCTAAATTTTTTAATCAAAATATAAGCTTGCCACGTCGACACGACACACATTTAAAAGTGACGAGTGTGACTAAACATAAGAGTTATCGTGATAAAAACTGATGTCGAGTCAAACTCGACGAAGGATTGGAAAGGGTTAAATATCTTACAAAATTTTCATTTTTAAGAAATTAAATTTTTACGGAATCATTAAGTTTGTATAATTCCACACTAAATTTGCAAAATTCCTTACTACTTTATTGCTCGTTAAATTTGTGAAATTCTATTTTACAGCGACGCACCGTTTCGTTGTTATTCGTTAAATTTGCAAAATTTCATTTTTCCGCTACAGCCACAAGTTCAGTGAAACACGCGATGATTAGATGCGCTTCGTAATGATCGATATGCAAGCAATATGCTTGGTAGAGCAGCTCTTGAACGCGTTTCTTTATCGTATTAAAATAGGGCGTCCGAGAAACCCTTTACAGGGAACTGTGCCTGTGTGTTACGTTCCTGCCCCCGAGTCACTGCTAGGGGTGCTTGCCCTGCGGATGAACTTAGACAGTAGGTTGCCGCCACGAAAGACGGTGTTAACGTCGATAGCCACCGTTGGAATCGTTCAGTAACCCGAATGTCAGTCGATATCCGCAAACTCGACGGCCAAGATGGGAAGGGTCTTCCAATTCACGTATCACAGGTACCTGTTTTTATCTTCCAACGTAATCCTCGACGATTTCGAGATTCAACGCGAGCTAAAAATAAATTTTCATCGATATTTCTGTGCATTTGTCAAACACAATTTTATTCAATTAAAGTATCTCTGAACGGTTGTGGACTGTTCGAATTAGAAACGATGGATTCTTTAAATTCTTACGTTGATATGAAATGTATACGAATTTTCGTCGTACACAAATTTCTATGGGTTGTGAATATACAGTGGGGGACAAAAGTTTAAGACCAATGGGTCAACGAAAATAAATAAATTAATTAATAAGAAATAACTGTATAAATAAAATTTGTATTCTGTGCTAATCAATAAGTAGTGTTCTACTATGATAACGATAAAAATGAATGTACAGATAATATTTGCAGATAATAAAACTAGGTTCTACATTGCCCTCTCGTTTAAGACCAAATGGACGAAGAAGTTAAATAAATTGATTATTAAGAAATAACAGTATAAATAAAATTTGTACTCTATACTAATCAATAAATAGTGTTCTACCATAATAACAATAAAAATGAATGTACAGACAATATTTGCAGATCATAAAATTGTGTTCTACATTGTCCTCTCGTCTAAGACCAAAGGTTCGAAGAAAGTAAATAAATTAATTAATAAGAAATAACAGTATAAATAAAATTTGTATTCTATGCTAATTAATAAATAATGTTCTACCACAATGACAATAAAAATGAATAGATAAATAATATTTGCGAACCATAAAATTATATTTTACGTTGTCCTGTCGTCTTAAACTTTTGTCCGCTACTGTAGCTAAGCATGAAGGACTTCTGAGAAGATAATAGATTTACCTTCGTATTCGTTGCGGTTTCTGCGTGCAGTTATAGCTGTGTGATGTGGAATTCTAGATAACTTTTTTAATTTTCACTTCTTGGTTCACAAACACATTACTGGTAATCATTTTCCGTATTTTTCGTTTGTTTCTCACAGAACGTGGGATTGCTGGAAACGTATCGTTACATCATGGAAAACGCGGCAGGTCAGCTTTCATTATCACAGTAGCAACTTTGCGAGCTAAACGGTAGTGTTTAATTATTATAATTTCGTGTTTCAGACTCGAGAGTGGCGGATTGGCCATTAATGGGTAGCCCATTACCAGTGCTAGGAATCGTATCTCTTTATTTGCTCTTCGTTCTACATCTCGGCCCCCTCTACATGAAAAACAGAAAACCGTACAGTCTAAACAGGTTCATGATCTGCTATAACATCTTCATGGCGATCGCGAGCGCGGTTGGATTTTACGGGGTGAGTTAATTCAAGACACAATTATCGTATCACATTTCATATTTCACCCTGTCCAAAACAGATAATAAGCTTAAAATAATATTGGGAATCAAAGAAAAAATTTTCTAAATTCGCATATGCAAATCATAATAAGGAAATGCTGTAAATTCTAATATTTTTCTTACGACCTCTTTTATAATTTCTTAAAGTCATTATTACTTTCATATTTATGCATGTTAATGAACAACATTTACTTTCGAACTTTTATTACGAGTGCTTGAATTTTTGTAATATTTAAGGTTTTAAGAATCTCAAACTTTTTTCCCTTTAAAGACTTTAAAGACTTATTATTTACTGCACGTACATCGCGATATTTTTACTGTAAAACGTAAGATAATTAGCATGCTTTACAATTTTAAGATGTTCACGTCAGGCTTCACGACGAAATTTTCTCTTGGTTGCGAGCCTCACACAGTTTCGAACGATGCCGAATCTTATCGCGTAAGTACCGAAAGAGTTAAACAAACGTGAGACCCGATATTACGAGATTTGTGCATTTTTATTTTTAATAGATGGCTCGATGGGTGTGGAGGCTTCTAATGCTGAAAATTCTTGAACTGAGCGACACGGTCATCTTTATTCTGAGGAAGAAATACAACCAGGCCTCTTTCCTTCACATCTATCATCACACGTCGACCGTTCTTCTCTCGTGGATTGCGTGCAAATTCGTTCCAGGTAAGCCTTCTGACATTTTGTGTGAATTTTCGAATTCCGTTTCGAAAGATGATTATCTCAATATCTATAGATCATCGTTTATTAATTTTTTTTATTTAAATAAATGACGGATAAGACCGTAATTAAGTTGATGTACATATGTAGAGCGTGCAAGCTCAAAACGAAGGATGTTACATATAAAATAAGAATGAATAATGAAAGTATTTGCACCACGTAATAAAATATAAAATAAAATAAAGTGCATGGTACGATAACGTAGTAAATTAGACAAATTTAAATAACAGTTCACAAAAAGAATTGACTGATCTAGTGAAGAAATCTGAACTCAAAACTGGTCTTTTCTGCAAACACAGATACGGTTTTTACGTTTCATGTTGTCGTTTCAAAGTTTTCTACCACTTCATCCAAAATGGAGACGTACACCAAAATACGCGCTCTATCGAATTTTCTGTAATCGTAAATAAAAAGTTCGTCATTTGAACTTTATCGGCTGCGATAAAAATTGCTGCAACGTTGCTTCGAAAAAAATCAATCAACTGCTGACGCAAACCGCGTTCCGAATGGCAATCGAAGTTGGAATTTAGGACTGGAGGGCGAAAATAAGGAACATAAATCTGTTCACTAGTACCAAACGTTAAACGAAGCAAGAAAACATTTTTTGTGGACATACAAAATAAAAAAATGCAAACTTTTTCATCCGTTCGCATCGCTAACTATAATTACGATCGTCCATCCTATAACCTAGTACAGTAGCGGACAAAAGTTTAAGACGAGACGACAATGTAGAACATAGTTTTATGGTCTGCAAATATTGTCGTTCCGGTAGAACACTATTTATTGATTAGCATAGAATACAAATTTTATTTATACTGTTATTTTTTATAATTAATTAATTTATTTTCTCTGACTCTTTGTTCTTAGACGAGAGGACAATGTAGAACATAGTTTTATGGTCTGCAAATATTGTAATTCTGGTAGAACACTATTTATTGATTAGCATAGAATACAAATTTTATTTATACTGTTATTTCTTATTAATTAATTAATTTATTTTCTTCTACCCTTTGGCCTTAGACGAGAGGGCTATACAGTACATAGTTTTATGGTCTGTAAATATTGTCTATGCATTTATTGTCATTATGGTAGAACACTATTTATTAATTAGCATAGAATACAAATTTTATTTATACTGTTATTTCTTATTAATTAATTAATTTATTTTCGTTGACCCTTTAGTCTTAGACGAGAGGACAATGTAGAACATAGTTTTATGATCTGCAAATATTGTCTATACATTTATCGTTATTATGATAGAAAACTATGTACTCCTTATAAATTAGTTTAATTTCGTTCACCCTTTGATCTTAAACTTTTGTCCGTTACTGTATATCCGCGACCTCCATCGAAACACGTCGACCAATTATTATTACTATTATTATCATCATCATGCTTATTATTATTATTTACAGGCGGTATGTGGACGTTCACGATTATCCTGAACTGCATCGTACACGTGATTATGTACGCCTATTATCTGCTCGCCTGCTTGGGCCCAGAACTGCAAAAGAGGATCGCGCCTTGGAAACAATACATTACGTTGTTACAAATGGTACGTTCCCATTTTCTATCTGGCTTTCCTATCTACCACAGTCAACCACACACGTCCTCGTACATGCATGCATGCATACACACACGCACGCGTGCGCGTATATACACATGGCTCGGAATGCATGCATATATCGTAGAGGGATGTTCATCGTGCCCGTTGAATTGCCGTGCTGGGAGCGTTATTCGCTCATTTCACCGTGCACCGTCGCGTATCGCGTAATTGTAAAATTACATTCCCTGACCGGCGGCGAATTTTTACTCTGTTTTTCCCCTGCAACCCGGTCGCCCTTTCTTTTTTTTTTTTTTTTAAACGCGGAATCGTTATTGACGTTCGACAGCAACGACCGGCTGCTAAGTAAATTAATCTGTTTGAACGAATAACGAACGACCGATCCGGTGACGTGTTCGTCGAACGGTTGCAAAACTGTTTGCGAAACCGGCTGATTAACGGTAATGGCGTAGAATCCGTGAAAACGGGATGATACGCGGCTACGTTCGACGGTGTTTGAACGCCTGCGGAAAATTAGGTAAATTTGAAGAATTGTTAGGAGATTAGAGAAGAGCGGTTAAAAATTTTCGCGCTCTTTTTCAGTTTGAAGTGTGCACAATTTGTATATACAGGAAATTCTACTTTTACTTTATTTAGTAGAGTGAGACGGTAGGACTAAGGAGGGAATAAAATAGAAGTGATGTGCTTAGAATATTAATAAATGTATATTTAAAATAGTTTAATGATAACTACTTAAACGACTTTACAACTTAGCAACTGTTACTGTTAAAGGTAGAAAGGATGGGTTCTGGAAATAAAACAAGGATGTTGCGGTTTCCGGGTTTGAGCGACCGTAGCCGTTCGTATTGCTCTCCAAACTAGACTTTTCCTTTATTTTCGCTCGACTCAAACACTCTTCACATTTTCCTAAACTCGCATCCACTAGATCGTATTCCTACGTGTGTTACATATTGCAACAAAAATGGTGCAACGTGAAACACAATACGGTGTAAGATTGTTGGAGATATGAATAATATTTTGTAGTAAATTAAAACCTATATTGGCACCCTACAATCGATTCATCAGTTCAGTTGGAAAGTTAGAGCTCGCACTGTTCGACAGCTCGCAATCGAATGAATAATCGGGTCATATCCCTCCTTCTCCACACTTCTCACCCATCCTCGTATCTTCATCCAAGCCCTCGGATTTTATCTTGGGCCCCCTTTTACTGACGTTTGGTTTGTCACTCATCAGTGACCTAACGAACCTCAGTGACCTTGAGAAACTTCGTGGAACAGGTAACCAGAGGACCCTTGTCGATTTCCGCTTTCAATTTTGTGTTCGTTTCTTGTTCACACTTGTAAATTCGTTAAACGGAGAATTTTAATAAATGTCTGTTTGCAAGTATCTTGTAACAACGTTTGTGTACCGCCAACCGGTTCGCACCGCTCTGTAATTGTTGGTGTTTAATTTACGCATCGATAGCTTATATTTCCCGTTGATTTCTGCATTGATCGCGTGTCCCGTTGCCGCTCCATCGAACGTTATTATTCGTATCGCTGTAACTTCGTTTAAAAATTAACGTCCTCGCTCAGGCGTCGCCTGAACAGCAATTACACTCGATGGAATATTCACGCGATGCTTGTTCAGAAATGTATAGTGTAATCTCGAAAAATAGGAAACAAAAAAAAAAAAAAAGGAACGGAGGATTGACCAGACTTGGCGATTATAAAAAATTCAATACGTTCCGCGTAAACCAACTGTTACGGTTACAATGAAATTATTCTTTATGCTTTCACCGTGGCCGTGCCAAGAATCGTGGATGAAAACGCGCGTGGCCGTAAAATATAAATGTCAAAAAGGCGTACAGGCGGCAACGTTTTTCGGGGATAACGAAGCACCGGAAATAAATCACGTTTCCACGGAAACTTTTTTTTTTCCCCTCCCCCCTTCCGCTTTACACCGAGCTCAGAACGTCACGTTGCACCGTGGTTTAATGGACGCAATTTCGCATAACAAATCTAACGTTTCGCATCGAGGGCTTCGATTCTTAGTAGTATGAAATGTCGAAAGTTACAGCTTCGTGGATCAGATTGCGATGGACGAGTTTCAGCTTCGTATTTTTTGCATGAAATTATAAAATTGTTAAAACTACAGGAAAGTTCTGTTTTTACTTTATTTAGTAGAGTGAGGTGACAGGGTTCAGGTGCGAATAAAATAAAGTGAAGTGCTTGGGATATTAACCCTTTGCACTCGGCTGTCCCCTCCTCATGGGACATCGTAATCCTGGCATATGATAGTTTGGCAAATTTTCAGACTTTAGTTCAGACCCGGACGTTAAATAGTCATATATGTAAATTTTAATATACGACTTAACCAAACTAAATGAAGTTTAATATACGTGAATCATAGTAAATATTTCGAATTTGAAAATTTTTGAAGTTAGTATCATTAAACGACTAACGGTCACCTCTCGAGTGCAAGGGGTTAGTAATATTTATTTAAAACAGTTTAATAGTAACAACT